>JAVJIF010031680.1:0-332500 GCA_038442645.1 Agave tequilana
TAGACTCATCATCAAGCATTTTAAATGACTCATATGGGACCTCAAGAGATCTATCTTAGCTCTCTTGACTTGTGAAGTCCCCTCGTGTGTGACCAATAAGTGTTGCCAAATTCATAGGCGGATTGGCAATGAATTACCCGTGTAAGGTCATCCTCATTCAAGGCGGTTAATAGGGAGTTTTGGGTCTTGGAGTTAGCCTCATATAGTTTAAAGTCAAGGTCGGTCCAAGTGCTCTCATCACCATCGGGTGCTTCATAGGGTTTGGTCAAGGACTTGGCTACTACTAAGCTACCCAAAGATTGCAAAAATATAGCATCCTAACCTTCCAAATTGGGAAATTGAGTCCATCAAATTTAGGTGGGGATTTAATGTTGTCGGCCATGTTTACTAGTGATGAATGAATGAAATGAAAATGTTGATTAGCAAGTTTAAGGATCTCTCTATGGATGTTAAGCCAAACTAGAGTCCAAGCTCTGATACCAATTGAAAAGTCACCTAGAGGGGGGGGTGAATAGGTGACAAAGCTAATCAAAGGGCAAATAAAAAAATTAAAGCTACAACAATTACCAATCAGATTCACAAGATGAATGCAAGCAAGTAAATATGACAATGATTATGATGAGCAAGAATAAGAGCAAGTATAGTAAAGTAAAGAGTGCAAGAAAGTAAAACCAATCGCAAACACAAGGATATGTTATCGAGGTTCGAGCACCCAGCTCTATCCCCGCCTTCCCCAGAAGGATTCTAGCTACTTCCACTATCACAAAGAACAATTACAACCGGAGTACCCAACTCCACAATTACAATCACAAGAATCTGAGTAGTCACAAGACCACAAAACTCTCTCTTTCAAAAATCTCTTCCCTTACAAAGGTCTTTAGAGAATAATGAGTAGAATTGAAGCTCTTTTGTGTGTAAGGAAAAGAAATTGAAATCAGAGAAATCTTTTGAAAACCCTTCAGAAAATTGAGAGAATTTAGCACAAAAACAAGAACTTTTGAAAGCCTTAAACTTTTGAAATTTTGTAGCAATAATTGTTGTAATGAATCTCTCCCCAATCACCCCTATTTATAGGAGAGGGCTAGGTAAGAGACAAAAAACAAACTTAAGGCTAATTAAGTAATATTAGATTTGAAATAAATCCTTAATACAAATTTTAAACACAAAAAACAAAATAAAACAGCTCTTAAAAATCTGCCCGTTACTGTTCAAACGGTCAGATCGGTCGACCGGTGCGGTCGACCGCTAGTTCAAAATTATGACCGTTACAGGCATACGGTCGATCGCCCGGTCGACCGGAAAAACCAGAGAGCAAAAACTATAGTCCGGTCGACAGCCCCGGTCGACGACAGACATGCACACGGATACGTGCATCTGCCAGGACCTCGGCCGACTGGGACGGTCGACGGGTATAACCTGACACAGATTCGGTCGACCGGCCGGTCGACCGGAAACTGGTCAAAATCAGACTTAGAAGGATTTAAGAAAAGATTAAGATTTTGATAAAAATACTTTTGAACAGGGTTTAGTATAAAACATAAATATATATCTGTAGGCAAATCTTGTATGCAAAATATTTTTGTATAAATTATAGGAAAACATTTTGGATTGAACATGTGCGCAAAAACGTGTGATAGAGCTTCAAACCTATCCACTATTCTTTAACAAACTTCTAAACTATAAAACTAAAAATAAAGTATGCATAGCAATTTTCACAATCTTTGAGCCATGCTATCCTTGCTAGAGCCTTCTTTTCTATGATCCTCCTTGATGTGAAATATGCCTTAGCTTTATGAACCTAGAAGTATTGCAATAGCAAGCAATGGCCTCCAAAATTGGTACAAAACTAAAACTCATCTTAACAAACTTTATTAGTACCAAATAGCTCATATTTGGTTTGTCATCATCAAAACCAAAAACAAATGGAGAGTGTAACTTTTGGGCCAACAAAAATCACCATCTCCTTCTATCTACCACTTTCACAATCTAACATAACTTATTTTCTTTTTCTTTTCAAGAACTAAAAGAAGAACTTTAACCATTTCTTTGTAACTAAAAAGAGAACTTGCAAAAAGTTCATCACTAGTCCCTCCTTAAGGATCACGACCCGCATAGCCACTTGCTATCGCCGTAGCATTGAGTACCTTGCACTACTATTATAAAGTTCTGAAATTCTGTATTTTTGTGTGCAGGTTCCAACTCAATCTGGTGCTCGATAGCTCTCTTGATTGAACACAAATGTGGGCACACATACAATATCAAGCATATGAATATGAGCAAGTAAAGTAATGCAAGATATAAGAATAGAGAGTTGAGAGATAGAAGATCAAATACAATCACAAGGATATGTTTTGAGATTCGAGTTACTACTCTACGTCTCTGCCTTCACACAGAAGGATTTCCACTATCCACTATTGATCTTCCACGAAGGGACCTCCACTGAGGAATTACAAATACAAATAAGGAGTATACAACTCCAACTCTCACCTCTACACAAGAGGGTAGGCACAAAGCAAAGAGAAAAATACAATTTGATGACACTTAGATCACAAACAACCTCTTGGTGATCACAAAGGATCACAAACAAAAAACCTCTCACAAATAATTTCCTAGAGGATAGATTTGAAATGAATAGATCAAGTATGTGAGTAATTGATTGGTTGCTAATGTTGCATATTTAGTATCATAATTCCATACTTATTATAGAATAAAATCTGCATGTCCTAATTAATTGTTAATTTATTTGCAGGTCCATTCTTTAAGGAGATGAAGAGAAATGAGCCAAAAAGCCACCAAATTCTGAATTAAATCAGAAGTAATTCGAGCTCACTGAATCAGGGCAAAATCAAGAGGTTGAAACCGCGTTGAGAAGAATCCTCTCAGAATCGATCGGTTGAAGCAAAGATCAACGGCCATTTTCAAAATCTCGAAGCTGAACTGTAAATCCAACCCAAGATAAAACTAGAACTCGACCCCGGGGAGACCCACCAACAGGGTGTGGCCACCTGGCCACACCCTGGCCGCAGAAACGCGGCTTTGCCCGCGGCCAAAGCCGCGTTTCCGCGGCTTGGTTGGGAGTTAGGGGGAGAGGTTTGCCCCCGATCTCCCGGGATCCTGCACGTTGGGTTTTTGCCTATAAAAAGGCAGTATTTGCGCTGAAAATGGGACGATGATGCAGAGATAGGATTTAGACTAGTTTTTCATTTTGTAGTTTAGGTTTTTCTTTTCTTTTTATGTAATTTGTATGTAAGCTTAGGTTAGATGAAGATTCATGTAAGTAAGAGAGAGAGGCTTATGTTGAGAGTGACACCGATGTACCCTCCTCCTTTCTTCCATCGTTTCAAGCAATAAAAGGTAATATTTTATGTTCTTCTTTACTTTCATTTCTTTTCTTCTTCCTACTTACTTCTTTTGTTTTTGATGAGCTTGCAAGTAAATCCAGAAGCATAAGTATAACGATGTTGTGTGAGTCCCAACGATAGTTCATGAAGACGTTCTCCTCCTCAAGATCCGTATCACTTCATTCTTGCGCCGCTTGATGATATAATGCTAACGGGGACTGAGCTCGATCCTATGATCTATGCGTTGAATGCCTCCAAGCAAGGTAGACAATGCAAGGTTTCCAGGTAAGTCATCAATCAAATTAGGTAAGTATTTCTTCAACCTTCTTTCTTTTCTTTTTTTCTTTAGTATAGATCACCACATCTTCCAAATCTTTCATAATTTCTTTTCCAATTCATTTGTATATAGTCATTCTCTAGTTTTCTCCACCTTCTTCATCTATCGCTTTCTTTTTAACTTTAACCTTTAACTCTTCTTTCATTTTTATTTCTTAAAACAAAGAAGAACTTTCGTTTTGTCTTTATAAAGATTTCAATAAAGAACCGTGAACATTTCTATCGCAAAACCCTCCTTGTGGATCACGACTCGCATAGCCACTTGCTATAGCGGTAAGAATTGAGCACTTGCACATCTTTATTTAAAGTTCTGAATTACTGTATTTTGTGTGCAGGTTGTACCTCAATCAAATTTTGGCGCCGTTGCGGGGAGGGTAACGTTTTTATTGAAATCTAATTTTTATTAAAAATTTTTTAGAACTAAAACGAATTTTCTTCTCTGTTGCAGGTATAGGGCAAGCAAAGCAGGGAAATAAGATTGCAGTAAATATAAGTGGTATTGGGCCTCTGCTCTAGAAAGCAGAGACCAATTACCTCTGCTTTGCCGCGTTTTTCGCGGCCCAAGCCGCGGTTCGCGGCAAAAAGGAGTTGACTACTAAAGTTATTTTTTGCAGGGCTGCTTGACTTGCAAAATTCTAGTTTTCTGCAATTTGTTTTTTCTATATGCCATCACCATAAGCCTGCTAATAAACCAACAGTAAAATACTTGTTGAAAAAGATAAAAAAATTGATTAGACGTTTGATTTTTTAGGCACGTGTCTTTTCAATTCTTTATTTTACTGTTGAAGAGTGCTGGAGCAAGGTACGTTCGCATTGCATGTAGAATAGGACTCACCTCTTGGTTGATTTTCATTGCTTTGAGTGAATCTTATTTACATATCTTGTACACTGCACAAACTTATCTTAAGGGAACTAAACCATAAACAAGATAAGGTGGGATTTAATCACCCTTCCTTGGCCCAAAAATCAGATTCAAGCACTCACTAACCCAAGCCTAACTAAAAATGAGTAGATGTTGGCCCTAGGAACATCTCGGACTCAATTAGGAGATTATCCTAAGGGAGAAAAGGGTTGGAATTTGACTCCTGCAAAATCAGTGTCTAGAAAGGGATTAAGGGCCGAAAGCCCGAAGGTTGGTGGTTATTTAATTAAGGAACGTCTTTGACGGAAAACTCCCACCAACCTTACCCTGACCTGGCTGATTAGCTTGTGGTCAAAGTCTGCATAATACCTCCCCGTGGACAGTCTAACCAGTTAGGAGTCGTCTAGGTCATAGGTCTACCCTAACTTAGGTTAGAATTTTTTCTTTTTGTTTGTTTATTTGTTTGTTTTCTTTCTTTTTGTTTGTATTCTATTGTGTGATATGGCTTATAATAACAATTTTTCCAATCTTAATAATAATCCATATTACACAACGACTTTATTTTCGGATATTACCAACCCGGCATATCATAACTTTAACCAACCTAGTATGCCGGATTGGTCTTATCCGAATCAATATAAACCCATACCCCCAATCTAATAACTATAATTTCCATAATGATTTTAACTCTTCACAGAGTCAGTGGGGATTCACCTACCCGAGTCTAATTTCAACCTGTCCTCCTTCTCCACCTAGTCCACAATATTTTCAAGATTCATACTCAGTTCCACCAGTCCAAAATAGAAAACCATCAATTTTGGAAATGAGTATGCGTGAGTCCCAAACAAAAATCACAAAATCTAATGGACTCACAATTTCACTACCAATTCCAAGACAACACTTCATCTTTTCAACACAACAATGAACATATCACCTATGAAGAGATGCTTGAAGCCATGACTCAGGCTCAAAACGCTCGTAATCACGACATAGATATGATGGGCCAATCTTTACATTCTCACCGTTTGGCCAGTTCTGATGTCGGTAACTATTCTGTTAGAGCTGAAGAGTCATGTAGTTTTGGAAATCAAGGTTCCATTTCAGAACAGTCATTTGAACTTGCCCAAACTCCAAATTTTGAAAAGAATATTGACAGTTTGGCAAGTTATCCTTTTCCTGAAATCGAACTTGAAAATGAATATGATCATGAATCTCAACTTAGTGATTCAATTTACTTCCTGATTCAATAATGACTCCGGTGTCTTCACCTGACTTCAATCTTTCCCTGAGTCAACATTGGATTCTGTGCCAATTCATCATGAATTGAATCACCTATTTTTGATGATCATATTGAACTTGACCAATTTTACACTGTTGAAAATCCTATTGACAAATTGGCAAATTCTCATTTTTTTTATATAAAACTCAATAAGATATGTGACTTAGATTCTCAAATCTGTGATCCAGTTCAACTTTTTGAATCAATATTGACTCCTGTTTGTTACCAAACTTGAGTAATATTTTAGAGTCAGTTTGATTCCCCCACCTATCATTCCTGAACTTGAATCACCAATATTAGTCACATTCCATTGTTGAAAAATCAATGTGGACTTGAGTTTCAACTTCTTGACTTGGACACACTTCTTGAACCAATCTCGACTCCTGAACCTTTACTTAACTTAAGTCACCTTCCTGAGTCGGTATTAGTTCTTGTTACTAGTTCTTCCTGAGTCCAAGTCAATCATTCTATCTTTTCACACTCCTTTCTGGGACGAGGTGATTGACAAATTGACTCTGAAATCAGTTATGGAATTTGGAAATTAGATGGGGTCAAGTACTTAATAAAAATCCTTTATGGATTCATCATTTTAATGGGTTATATTAGAGATATTTCTGGTGGGTTCCTCCGCGTCCAACGAAAGTCGATTGGGCCGCATTTCGTGAACCAATCAGACCACTACCGGAACCACCACCTTAAGGTAACATTTTCCTTCCCTTTCGTCTTTTCATGCATCTATGCATTAATTCATACTTGAGGACAATGCATGAGATAGGTGTGGGGGAGGGTCTAACATAACTTAGTTTTTTTTCTTTTATTAAAAAAATTAACATTTTCTTTGCTTTAAAAACTTTTGAAAATAGAAACAATATTTGACATATTTTTTTTGTAAGAAATTGAGTCAATTTTAAGGAATAGGAAAATCAAAATTAGGATTTCTTAAATTTGGTCAAAATAAGATTATTTGTTTGATTTTTAAGGTTAGGAAGAAAATTGTCAAAGTAATTTAGTCTTGATCTTTACTTGATGAAATATGCACACTTCATACACTTACACACTTAGAGTTCAAATAAAGATTCTTATGCCTTATAAAAAAAAAGAAAAAAAATAAACAAATCTAATTATTGATTAGCTAGGTGCTTTGGCCTAAGCAAGCGTTAGTATTTATGCGAAAGATGATTAAATAAGTTTAAGAAAAAAAATATGAAAATCCTCTGATTAAGCTGGGTATTTGTGCCTAATAAAGCATAAGTATTCACGCCCTAAAAGAGGTTCATATAATTAAATCCTTAGTTTTGTGGCCTTATTTGCTCGAGTCCTTAAGTCCTTGGGTGTTTTCTCACCCGGTGCCCTAAGACCGTTTGGTTTGGGAGTCATCGATTAAAGGCTCGTTACATGGGCAGATTAGAAAGCCTAATAGAACTAAGGAATATTACTACAAAATATATATATATATATATATAGTATATATATATATATATATATATATATATATATTATATATATATATATATATATATAAGGCATAAGAATTAAAGTTAATGAACCCTTCGTCAAAATTTTCACGATCACAAGGTGCATATGACTTAAGGTAAAGTAATAGACTAGATGAGAAGTACAATTTGACTCCTTACTTTGATTGATAACAAATTTTTGAATAGAGACTAAGTTTAGGAATGAACAATTAAGTTTTCCTATAACTTATTGATTGGTCGCTAATATTGCATATTTAATATCATATGTCCATACTTATTATAGAATAAAAGCCTGCATTGTCCTAATTAATTATTTGATTTATTTGCAGGCCCAATCTTTAAGGAGTTGAAGAGAAATGAGCCCAAAGCCCACCAAAATTCTGAATTAAATCAGAATTAATTCGCACCAAGTAAATCAGGGCAAAATCAAGAGGTGGAAAACCGGTTGAGAAGAATCCTCTCAGAATCGATCGGTTAAAGCCAAGAATCCAAGGCCATTTCGTCAGAATCCGGGACTCAAACTGACAAACCAACTCCAGATATAGTCAGAAGGCCAAACCAGCGCGACCCACCAACAGGGTGTGGCCACCTGGCCACACCCTGGCCGCGGAAAACGCGGCAATAGCCGCGTTTCCGCGGCAATCTTGGGGAGTTAGGGGGAGCATTTGCTCCCCGATCTCCCCGGGATCCTGGTTGTTGGGTTTATGCCTATAAAAGGCCTGTACTGCGCTGAAAATTGGACGGAATGCAGATTAAGATTTAGCCTAGTTTTCATTCTTGATAGTTTAGGTTTTTCTTTTCTTTTTTATGTAATTTGTATGTAACTTAGGGTAGAAGAAGATTCATGTAAGTAAGAGAGAGAGGCTGACGTTGATAGTGACACCGATGTACCCTCCTCCTTTCTTCCATTGTCTCTGCAATTAATAAAGGTAAAAGCTTCTTTTTATGTTCGTATTTTGTTTTGCTTTCTTCTTCCTCTTCTACTTTACCTTTGTTGTATTTGTTGAGTTTACAAGTGAAATCCAAAGCAAGTATAACTAAGTTACGTGAGAGCCAGCGATAGTTCATGAAGACGTTCTCCTCTTCCAAGATCCGCATCACTTCGTTCTTGCTAGGCTTGACGATATAATGTGCACGGGGACTGAGCTCGAGCTTATGGTCTATGCGTTGAACGCCTCCGAAGCAAAGGTAGAACATGCAACGGTTTCCAGGTAAGTCATCACTCAACCTAGGTAAGTATTCCTTCTTTTCTTTCCTTTCTCTCATTTCTGTAAATTATATCACCACCTCTTCTAACTCTTTCTTCTCCACTCACTCCATTTGTACATAGTAGCTTTTATTGTTTTCTGATTTTTCCACCTTCTTCATCTTTCACTTTCTTCTTAACTTTAACTATAACTTTCTTTTTCATTTCTTAACTTAAAAACAGAGAAGAACTCTCGTTTGGTTTTTATAACGATTTCAATAAAACTGTAAACGCTTCTATCGCAAAACCCTCCTTGTGGATCACGACCCGCATAGCCACTTGCTATAGCGGAAGAATTGAGCACTTGCACATTTCCTTTCTTAAGTTCTATAATTTCGTATTTTGTGTGCAGGTTTAGCCTCAATCAAATTTTGGCGCCGTTGCCGAGGAGGGTAACATGTTTTTTATTGAAATCTGAATTTTTTTTGAAAATTTTTTAGAACTAAACGAAGTTTCTTCTCTGTTGCAGGTTATAGGGCAATAAAAGCAGGAACTTAATATTGCAGTGACATACAAGTGGCCTTGGGCCTCTGCTCTAGAAAGCAGAGACCAAGGGCCCTCTGAATTGCCGCGTTTCAATGGCAAAAGTCGCGGATCCGCGGCAAGGACGAGTTGACTACTAATAGGTTTTTGCAGGGCTGCTTGCTTTGCAAATTCTAGTTCTCTGCAATTCTTTATTTCCTATATGCCATCACATAAGCCTGCTAAATAATCAACAGTAAAACATTTGTTGCAAAAGTTAAAAATTGATTAGACGTTTGCATTTTAGGCACGCGTTTTTTTTCAATTCATTTATTTTTACTGTTGAAGAGTGCTGGAGCAAGGTACGTATGCATTGCATTTAGCATAGGACTCACTTCTTGGTTGATTTATATCGCTTTGAGTGAATCTTACATATCTTGTACACTTGTACTAATTGATTTTAAGAGCATCAACCCAATAACAAGATAAGGTGGGGATTTAATCACCCTTCCTTAGCCTAAAAATCAGAATCCAAGCACTCACTAACCCAAGCCTAACTTAAAATGAGTAGACGTTGGCCCTAGGGACATCTCGGACTCAATTAGGAGATTATCCTAAGGGGAAACGGTGTTGGAACTTGACTCTTGCCAAATCAGTGTCTAGGAAAGGGATTAAGGGCCGAAAGCCCGAAGGTTGGTGGTTATTTAATTAAGGAACGTCTTTTGACGGAAAACCTCCCACCAACCTTGCCCTAACCTGGCTGATTAGCTTGTAGTCAAAGTCTACATTAAACCTCCCGTGGACAGTCTAACCAGTTAGGAGTCGTCTAGGTCTAGGTCTACCCTAACTTAGGTTAGAATTTTTCCTTTCTTGTTTGTTTTTTTGTTTGCTTTTCTTTCTTTTTTGTGTGTATTCTATTGTGTGATATGGCTTATAATAATAATTTTTTAACTTTAATAATAATCCATATTACACACCGAGTTCATTTTCGGATATTACCAACCCGGCATATCATGACTTTAACCAACCTAGTGTGCCGGATTGGTCTTATCCGAATCAATATAACCCATGTCCCCCATCTAATAACTATAATGTCCATAACGATTTCAACTCTTCACAGAGTCAGTGGGGATTCACCTACCCCGAGTCAAATTTTCAACCAAATTATCCCCCTTCTCCACCTAGTTCACAATATTTTCAAGAGTCATACTCAGTTCCACCCGTCCAAAATAGGAAACCATCAATTTTGGAAATGAGTATGCGTGAGTCCAAACACAAATCCCAAAATCTGATGGACTCACAATTTCACTACCACTTTCAAGACAATTCTTCATCTTTTCATCAAAACAATGAACCCATCAACTATGAAAAGATGCTTGAAACCATGACTCAGTCTCAAAACACTCGTAATCGTGACATAGATATGATGGTCGAATCTCTACGTTCTCACCGTTGGACCAGTTCTGATGTCACTAACCATCCTGTTAGAGTCGAAGAGTCATGTAGTCTTGGAAGTCAAGATTCTATTTAAGAACAACCACTTGAACTTGCCCAAACTCCAAATTTTGAAAAAGATATTGACAGTTTAGCAAGTTTTCCTTTTCCTGAAATAGAACTTGAAAATGAATATGATCCTGAACCCAACTTAGTGATTCAATTCTACTTCCTGGTTCAATTATGACTCCAGTATCTTCACCTGATTTTAATCTTTTTCCTGAGTCAACATTGAATCCTGTGCCAATTCATCATGAAATTGAATCACCCATTCTTGAGGATCATATTGAACTTGACCAATTATACAATTTTGAAAATCCTATTGACAAATTGGCAAGTTTTCAATTTTTTGATATTGAACTCAATGAGATATGTGACCTAGATTCTCAAATATGTGATCCAGTTCAACTTTCTGAATCAATATTGACTTCTGTTGTGTTACCAAACTTGAGTAATATTTTAGAGTCAGTTTTGATTCCTCCACCTATCATTCCTGAATTGGAATCACCCACATTAAGTCATATTCCATTGTTAGAAAATACATGTGGACTAGAGTTTCAACTTCTTGACTTGGACCCGCTTCTTAAACCAATTTCGACTCTTGAACCTTTACTTGATTTAAGTCACCTTCCCGAGTCGGTATTAGTTCCTGTCCTTCCTGAGTCCAAGTCAACCGTTCTATCATTTCATACTCCATTCTGGGACGAGGTGGTTGACAAATTTGACTCCGAAATTAGTTATGGAATATGGAAATTAGATGGGGTTAAATTTTTAATAAAAATCTTCATGGATTTATCTTTTTAATGGGTTATATTAAAGATATTTCTGGTGGGTTCCTCCGAGACCCAAGAAAAGTTGATTGGGCCGCGTTTCGTGGACCAATCCGACCACCACCGGAACCACCACCTTAAGGTAACCATTTTCCTTCCCTTTCTTCTTTTTCATGCATCTATGCATTAATTCATACATTGAGGACAATGCATGAGTTAGGTGTGGGGGAGGGTCTAACATAACTTTTCTTTTTCTTTAAAAAAAAAAATTTAACATTTTTCTTTACTTTTAAAAAACTTTTTGAAAAATGGAAACAATATTTTGACATATTTTTTGTAAGAAATTAAGTTAATTTTAAGGAATAGGAAAATCCAAATTAGGATTTCTTATACTTGGTCAAAATAAGATTATTTGTTTGATTTTAAGGGTTAGGAAGATAATTTATCAAAGTAAATTAGTCTTGATCTTTACCTTGATGAAGTATGCACACCTCATACACTTACACACTTAGGGTTCAAAAACAAAGATTCTTATGCCTTATAAAAAATATAAAAAAAATAAATAAATCTAATTATTGATTAGCTAGGTGCTTTGGCCTAAGCAAGCCTTAGTATTTATGCGAAAGATAATTAGATAAGTTTGAAAAAAAAGATAAACAAATCTAATTATTGACTAGCTAGGTGCTTTGGCCTAAGCAAGCCTTAGTATTTATGCGAAAGATGAGTAGATAAGTTTGAAAAGAAAAATCCTCTGATTAAGCTGGGTATTTGTGCCTAATAAAGCATAAGTATTCACGCCTAAAAGAGGTTCATATAATAAAATCCTTAGTTTTGTGGCCTTATTTGCTCGAGTCCTTAAGTCCTTGGGGGTGTTTTCTCACCTGGTTTCCTAAGACCGTTTGGTTTAGGAGCCATCGATTAGAGGCTCGTTACATGGGCAGATTAGAAAGCCTAATAGAACTAAAGAATAATACCAAAAAAAAATAAAAAAATAAATATATATATATATAAATAAATAAGACATAAAAGTTAGAGTTAATGAACCCTTAGTCAAAATTTTCACATTCACAAGATGCATATGACTTAGGGTAAAGTAATAGACTAGATGAGAAGCACAATTTGACTCCTTACTTTGATTGATAACAAATTTTTGAATAGAGACTAAGTTTAGAAATGAAAAATTCGGCTTTCCTATAACTTATAAATTGCTTAGATCTTACAATCATATTTCAAATATTTTTCTCTTTCAAAATGCTTTTCGAAAATACTAACTCTTTATTTCTCTTTCTTTATGGATTTTGTGGGTGTAATCCGCTGAAAACCCTCACGAGACAAAACTCGTCCTCTAGGGGGAACCTAGAGGTTTAACGGCTTGTTGCACATGCTCAGTGCAATCGCGTGACCTGCGAAAGTGGTCTAATAATCCTTAGTATAGTTTAGTTGTTTTGCTCGAGGACGAGCAAAAGATAGGTATGGGGGTGTGATTGGTCGCTAATATTGCATATTTAATATCATATGTCCATACTTATTATAGAATAAAAGCCTGCATTGTCCTAATTAATTATTTGATTTATTTGCAGGCCCAATCTTTAAGGAGTTGAAGAGAAATGAGCCCAAAGCCCACCAAAATTCTGAATTAAGTCAGAATTAATTCGCACCAAGTAAATCAGGGCAAAATCAAGAGGTGAAAAACTGGTTGAGAAGAATCCTCTCAGAGTCGATCGGTTAAAGCCAAGAATCCAAGGCCATTTCGTCAGAATCCGGGACTCAAACTGACAAACCAACTCCAGATATAGTCAGAAGGCCAAACCAGCGCGACCCACCAACAGGGTGTGGCCACCTGGCCACACCCTGGCCGCGGAAACGCGGCAATAGTCGTGTTTTCGCGGCAATCTTGGGGAGTTAGGGGGAGCGTTTGCTCCCCCGATCTCCCCGGGATCCTGGTTGTTGGGTTTATGCCTATAAAAGGCCTGTACTTGCGCTGAAAATTGGACGGAATGCAGATTAGGATTTAGCCTAGTTTTCATTCTTTGTAGTTTAGGTTTTTCTTTTTTTTTTATGTAATTTGTATGTAACTTAGGGTAGAAGAAGATTCATGTAAGTAAGAGAGAGAGGCTGACGTTGAGAGTGACACCGATGTACCCTCCTCCTTTCTTCCATTGTCTCTGCAATTAATAAAGGTAAAAGCTTCTTTTTATGTTCGTATTTTGTTTTGCTTTCTTCTTCCTCTTCTACTTTACCTTGGTTGTATTTGTTGAGTTTACAAGTGAAATCCAAAGCAAGTATAACTAAGCTACGTGAGAGCGAGCGATAGTTCATGAAGACGTTCTCCTCTTCCAAGATCCGCATCACTTCGTTCTTGCTAGGCTTGACGATATAATGTGCACGGGGACTGAGCTCGAGCTTATGATCTATGCGTTGAATGCCTCTGAAGCAAAGGTAGAACATGCAACGGTTTCCAGGTAAGTCATCACTCAACCTAGGTAAGTATTCCTTCTTTTCTTTCCTTTCTCTCATTTCTGTAAATTATATCACCACCTCTTTCAACTCTTTCTTCTCCACTCACTCCATTTGTACATAGTCGCTTTTATTGTTTCTAATTTTTTCACCTTCTTCATCTTTCACTTTCTTCTTAACTTTAACTATAACTTTCTTTTTCATTTTCTTAACTTAAAAACAGAGAAGAACTCTCGTTTGGTTTTTATAACGATTTCAATAAAACTGTAAACGCTTCTATCGCAAAACCCTCCTTGTGGATCACGACCCGCATAGCCACTTGCTACAGCGGAAGAATTGAGCACTTGCACATTTCCTTTCTTAAGTTCTATAATTTCGTATTTTGCATGCAGGTTTAGCCTCAATCACTTATAGATTGCTTAAATCTTACAATTATATTTCAAATATTTTTCTCTTTCAAAATGCTTTTCGAAAATACTAACTCTTTATTTCTCTTTCTTTATGGATTTTGTGGGTGCAATCCGCTGAAAACCCTTACGAGACAAAACTCGTCCTCTAGGGGAAACCTAGAGGTTTAACGGCTTGTTGCACATGCTAAGTGCAATCGCGTGACCTGCGAAAGTGGTCTAATAATCCTTAGTATAGTTTAGTTGTTTTGCTCGAGGACAAGCAAAAGATAGGTATGGGGGTGTGATTGGTCGCTAATGTTGCATATTTAGTATCATAATTTCATACTTATTATAGAATAAAATCTGCATTGTCCTAATTAATTGTTTAATTTATTTGCAGGCCCATTCTTTAAGAAGATGAAGAGAAATGAGCCCAAAAGCCCATCAAAATTCTGAATTAAATCAGAATTAATTCGAGCTCACTGAATCAGGGCAAAATCAAGAGGTTGAAAACCGGTTGAGAAGAATTCTCTCAGAATCGATCGGTTGAAGTAAAGATCAACGGCCATTTTTTCAAAATCTCGGAGCTGAACTGCAAATCCAACCCAAGATAAAACCAGAACTCGACCCCAGGGAGACCCACCAACAGGGTGTATCCACCTGGCCACACCCTGGCCGCGGAAACGCGGCCAAAGCCGCGTTTTCGCGGCTTGGTTGGGGAGTTAGGGGGAGCGTTTGCTCCCCCGATCTCCCCGGGATCCTGCACGCTGGGTTTTTGCCTATAAAAAGGCAGTATTTGCGCTGAAAATGGGACGATGATGCAGAGATAGGATTTAGACTAGTTTTTCATTTTGTAGTTTAGGTTTTTCTTTTCTTTTTATGTAATTTGTATGTAAGCTTAGGTTAGATGAAGATTCATGTAAGTAAGAGAGAGAGGCTTATGTTGAGAGTGACACCGATGTACCCTCCTCCTTTCTTCTATCGTTTCAAGCAATAAAAGGTAATATGTTTATGTTCTTCTTTACTTTCATTTTCTTTTTCTTCTTCCTACTTTACTTCTTTTGTTTTTGATGAGCTTGCAAGTAAATCCAGAAGCATAAGTATAACGATGTTGTGTGAGTGCCAACGATAGTTCATGAAGACGTTCTCCTCCTCAAGATCCGTATCACTTCATTCTTGCGCCGCTTGATGATATAATGCGAACGGGAACTGAGCTCGATCCTATGATCTATGCGTTGAACGCCTCCAAGCAAGGTAGAACATGCAAGGTTTCCAGGTAAGTCATCAATCAAATTAGGTAAGTATTTCTTCAACCTTCTTTCTTTTCTTTTATTTCTTTAGTATAGATCACCACATCTTCCAAATCTTTCATCATTTCTTTTCCAATTCATTTATATATAGTCATTCTCTGGTTTCTCCACCTTCTTCATCTATCGCTTTCTTTTTAACTTTAACCTTTAACTCTTCTTTCATTTTTATTTCTTAAAACAAAGAAGAACTTTCGTTTTGTCTTTATAAAGATTTCAATAAAGAACCGTGAACGCTTCTATCGTAAAACCCTCCTTGTGGATCACGACCCGCATAGCCACTTGCTATAGCGGTAAGAATTGAGCACTTGCGCATCTTTATTTAAAGTTCTGAATTACTGCATTTTGTGTGCAGGTTGTACCTCAATCAGTAATCAAAGTGTTTGAAAAAGAAACAATAAAGAAAATACTTGAGAAAAACTTCTTGATAGATATGAAAATTGAAGAACAAAATAGAATTCCCAAAGACTTGTTTTCTTTTGATTTTCCAAAACTTTGAAACAAATAAAGATGAAGAGTTTTGGCACAAAAACTTCTTTTGAAAACTTATTGAAAACACTCTAGAAGATGGAAAAAAATTGCTCTTAGAAATCTTGTTGAAAACTGGCCAATGTTTTTCATATAATTTGCAAAGGGAAAAACTTACAATAAAAAGAGTTGAGGAGCTAAATTATAAGTATTCTTAAAAAGATTACAAGTAGATCTCCTCAGAGATTCTGGAGAAGTGTGCCAATAGGAGTCTGGTCAGCGCGCGACCACTTTGTCCCTTTGACGATGCGAGCGATGAGATTCCCTTCTCGCCTGGTTCGGGAAATCAGAGAATAGAGGGTTGATAGAACCCTCTTGTTACTTCTCAAAACCGCCTTATCTTAGGAATTCCTTCTCGCCTGGTTCGAGAGATTCCTTAAGAAGAAGGGAGGTATTAGGGTATCAACACCCTGATTAGAGAAGCAATTCTCTATAAAGTTTCTGAATTCAAGAACGCACGGTGCTTTGTGAAGAAGTCTCTGCTTGTGGAGTCTTCTCTCTTGCGTCTCCCCTCTTCCTTGTGCCCCTGATGGGCTATTTATAGGGAGAGCAGGGGTATAATTGTTCCTTGAAAATATGGAAGCAGATTGAATCAAATCTGTTTAAATCCAGAAAGTAGCCTTACTGCGAGGCTAGGATCAGCTTCTGCGAAGTTAGAAATGGCAGGTCGGTTGATCCTCTTGATCTGTTTTGATCCTTTCCATATCGTTGGAGGATTTCTCCTGATCTTCTTACTCGTTTTAGAAGAGTCAAGAGATTGTGGCAATCAACTGCCAAATTTGATCTTGATTGGATTTGATCTTGATCCCCATTAGATCTGATCTCATCTGGAGATTTGATTGGTCAAAGATTGACCATAGCAGACCAACAGTGGCGCTGCCCGCTTTGAACTCACAGCAGAGCTGGAGGCAATATCTGGCGAAGTCAGAAGAAAGCTCTTCGGCGGAGCTAGAAGTCATCTGTTGCGAAGCTACCGTATACCCTTTCTGCGTAGTTGCGTGTGGCTTCAGGCGAAGCTAACTCTATCTGCGAAGTTGCGCTTTAGCAGTTCAGGCGAAGCTATAAGTTAGTTTCCTGGCGGAGCTTTGAATGGCTTCAAGGCGAAGTTGGATGATCTTAGCCTCTCAGGCGAGGCTATCCCTTTGGGCTCATGTGATGCTAAGTGCTAGCATCTTAGACCTGCTGAGGTCTGTTCAGAAATAATCCAGGTTCACTGTCTACTTGCTGGATCAGTGGAGTCCAAGTTGCTTCCCTGTCCCTCGGAGATGGGTGAAAACTGGTCTTCAGCTCGTCTATCACTTGTCTTTTATAAATGTCAATAAGTTTAGACATTGTTTAGGCCAGTAAGAATCTTGTCTTTTTTAAGTGTCAATAAGACCCCCTTCAAAGTTTTTGAAAGTCTGTAATAGCTCAGACTTCGAAATACTTTGAATTGCTTTGATTGGTGGTATATGAAGTACGAACGTCGCCATGGTGGTTAAGTTCAGCTTCGCTTTCAATCCTGCTTTGGGATAAGTTCGCCGCAGAATCTGTAGATTCGCGATTCTGAGTAGTTTCGCATCCGGGCTTCCAGAAATAAGTTCGCTCTGGAATGTTGTTCCTTTCTGAGACCAACTGCTGTGGGCCAATACGAGAAGAATGACTTCTCTCACATTGATCGAGGGAGATATTCTTCCTTCGCGTGTTTCCAAGGGAGGATATTCCCTTTCTTCAAGGCGCCATGAGTGCCTTTATGAGGGAGACGTTTCTTCCTTTGCACGGTTCCAGGGAAACCGTCCCTTTTCTCAAGGCGCAGTAAATGCCTTAAATGCGCTCGTGCTTCCACGCTTGAGGCGGCAACGCTCAGGCCATGTGGCCTATAAATAGGACACTTGAGGTCCTCTGAAGAGAAGTGATATGCTCTTCTCCTCTTCTCTTGGTTGAGAGAGATACTCAGATCTCTGAACTAGTGGGAATGCCCACTCTGGTCATTATCCGGCCAAGGACGGTAAGTCTTGATCATTCAACGACTTCACCAACTTTAGGGAATTCATCTCCCTTAATTTGCTTTAACAGCTGCGTCAGGGATTAGTTTCCCTTGTTCTTTATTTTGCAATTGGCTGCTTGCATGTTAAGGATTTCAGCATAGCTTTCCAGCGAAGCTATCATCTTGATTTGATCGGAGAAAGGTCACTACATGTTAAGTCCGTTGCACAGGCACAACTTGGGACTTAGTTTCTTCAAGGTTGAGCCAGTCTTGCCATATAGGTGGGGCTAAGACTGTGTCCCCCCAAGATCAGTCTGGCTTAGCCATATAGGTGAGGCTAGGACTTGGCGTTTGCTGAGCTAGCCCATCATTGCTGTGCAAGCGAGGCTTATCCTCTGCTTTAACTGAAATCGGATTGCTTCGCCCCAAAGAATCTGACTTAGTGTTTTTGCAGCGTCTCCCGTGTTTAACTGCTAATCTGTTCTGATTTGCATTGCAGTGAGCTATGTTCGCCAACTTTGTGACTTGATGAAAGAGACCGAAAAGTTGCCTTATGCTTCCCCAGTTGAAGCTTTACTTTTAAGCAGGAGGAACAAACTGGGGCAGCTGATGTGTGTCCCAGAGGCTGTTGGCAGTCGCTTATCCGAGATGATCCACTTCGAGGCGAGGCTGGTAGTCTCTTATCCGAGATGATCCACTTCGGGAAAGCGGACGTCACTTGTAAGGTCGCGGATCTTCCCATTGCCAATTTTCATTAAAGAAGATCCAACCTGCTGGTGGCAATCAGTCCATTGCCAATTTTTATCAAAGATGATCCGGCTTTCTGGTGGCAAAATCTGCCATTATGCGAAGGATCACGGCCCTGTCCTGGTGGCACAATCTATCCTGGTGGCACCATCTGCCATTATGTGAAGGATTATGGCCTTGTGTAGGAGGAAGGCCTTTCGTGTCCAGTTGGTCTGGCTTGGAAGCAGATAAAACCACTTGTATGCCTTTTGCGCAAATGATCCTGCTAAGCAACTGAATCTGTTGTACGAGACACAACCTTGATGTAATATCAATGTACCTTTCCTTTTAAATCAATGAAAGTTCATTTTCTGCTCATTTGATTTCCGCCTTGCCTTCGTCTTGAATTTGGCTATCAGAGGTAAACTCCATGCGGGGTTAAAGATAGGATTAAAACAGGAACGAGCTTCCAGCGAAGCTAGCATATCTGCGAAGTTCGGTCTACGCCTTCAGCGAAGCTAAGGCAATCCTGTTGTGCGAAGTCCGCATCTGACTTGTGGCGAAGTTAGCCCTTGGTGGCTGAATCAGCGCTTCTCGGGAAGGCGCTTTAGGCGCCGTTTCAAATTAATTTGAAACGACAACCTGCACTGTTTACGAGGCGTCGCTACAGGTGCTCATTGGCTTATAAAAGTCCGATCGGACTGTAGAGAGGACGGATCACTTCTCATTTAATTTCCAGAGCACTTGACTCTTCTTCTTCTTTCGTCGTCATTCAATAGTTTAAGAACTTCCACAGTTCTTCAATGGCTCCCAAGAGACGAGTGGGAAAAGAAGTGGCAACTTCTGCAGCGGAGGGTCCTTCTCCTCCTCCGGTCATCGAACGACTAATCGCCGGTAGGGAACTTTCCTTTTGATTAGAGACTGTCATCTCTCCTTTAAAGCCGATTTCTGGCTATCCTTAAATGAATCCAACATGAGAACAATCATGGTCTTGTGATTTTAGGGAGTCCAATCCCTTGAATTTATCTTGATTTCTGGATCGGGAATCCAAGAACTGAAGAGTTCTTCTTTAAGCTTCCAAGCGAAGCTATCCCTTAGGCGGTTCACATCCTATTGAATGACAGGATGCGAAGCTGTCTTTTGAAATTTGACAGAAAAGGACCGTAATGCCCTTCTGATGAAGTTATCCTTCGAGGTTTTGTCGCATCCTGTTGTTCGAAGCTAAGCTTCCAAAACGAAGCTAACACTTGGATGTTTTCCTGCATCCTGTCCTCGTGTGGGATGCGGAGTTACACTGCAGCTGCGAAGCTAAGCTTCAGGGCGAAGCTATCGTTAGGCCAGCCTCGCTCAGAGGACGAGGCTATGCCTTGTCAAATTTTGCTTTCTGGTTTTAGCCCTCGTTCGGCTAATGAACTAATCATAGTTTCTCTTTACTACTGCAGTGCACTACACTCCTGGTCCTTTAAACAGTCTATTCAGGATGACCAGGGGATCGGACGGCAATATCAGCCTGCAATTTCAAGGGCAGGCTTCTCTATTTAGTGAGCGGAGTTCTCTCGTCCGAGACACGCTTATTCATGGTGGTGATCAATATACCACGAGGAGTATTTTGACTACGGCTCCCCTTGAAGATATCGACTGTCGAACTTATAGGAAGCCCGATTTCATGTTCGGGGATGCCGCACCAGATCCTGACCACCAACTACTGGCAGGGGAAGGGTAGTGAATTTTTCAGTTGGATGGTGAGAAGTTCTACCTTCCGTCCAACAAGCGACATTTTCCTTCGTCTTCCTTCCAATGCGTGACGCAGGCTCGGAAGATGTCGTGGGAAGTGAGCCGGAGTACTGACTCTGTCCACATAGGGAAATTGATGCTTCAGTCTCCCGGTTATGCAAGAGCGGGGCCTCCTCGTTGCATAATGGGTCTACATCCTGGGAATGTGTCACGAGAAATCCCAGTGGGAGAAAATCCTGCAGTGGCGCTGACCTTTGGCAACCAATTCTGCAAGGTCAATGGGAACTACCCAGCCACTGACTTCAGGACTCCAGGCTGGATTCACCCTCCGAAGGCATGGTGGAGGGATTTAACTATATATATTCTTGCTCATTTCGAGGAGGATTTGGAGAGGCTGAATCTCTATGAGGCCGTCCGGGCGACCTGTCACGGTATTGAGATGAAAGTGGCGTGCTTCTACGCCATCTTTGAATTGTATTGCCTAGCTTCAGGGACTTTCTTCACCCCTGTTGGCGAATTGGGTATGGCCTTGTATGAGATGTGGAAAGTTTCTGCTCTGCCTTTTGGGTCTCTTCCATACGAAGAATACTTCCCGTGCGAGCAGAACTGGCGCTTCTGGAGAAGCAGGAGCCCACTTTGTTTGAGACCTACAGGGAATTAATGTGCCATTTGTATATTTGCTCCAGTATGCATGGGGGCGATAAGGGAATTTCCTGTAGCTTGAAGAGCTGGGGAGATTATTTGTTCCCAGATATGGAGAACACTCCTAAAACGGCTCACTGTGGAGTTGCTGATGAAGACATCTTTGACCAGATGCAAAAGCACTTCCAGGGGGATCTAGTTGTGAAGGAGGATGATGGTCCTTATGAGAAGGGTGATGTCCTTCGGAGTTTCCATCATCAGGCTCGCCGGCTGATGTCCCGGAAGGTACTGCTGGCTGGCTTCTTGACAGTCTGGCTGAAGAGGTGCGTGGTGTCGTCTTCTTCGGGTGACGTCGTTCATCCGAATGTTTTGCTGCCCGCTGTTCGTTTGGTTCATGGTTGTCCTCTGGGTCTTCTTTCGGCCATGGTGTGCTGTATCCAGAGAGGCCTTCGCGCATTGACGGAAGGTTTCTGTAGAACTCCAGTGACGAAGCGCGGAAAGGGGGCCACTTCACCCCGCGACGGACCTAACCCCAGAGTAGGTCTGTCATATACTTATTTGATGGCGTGGTTCGCCCTGCATTGTCCTTCTTTGATTGAAGCTGGAGAGGACCCCCTGAAGGTGTTCGAATGGCGCTTCTCCGCCGATTCGAAGGATGCTCATGGCAGAAAACTTACGTGGCTGAGGCTCGTAAGTTGGTACGTCATTATGACGACTATAGTCTCTTCTGCTATTTTTCCCGTATTCGGGACGCAGGTTATGAGGAAGAGTTCAAAGATGCGGGAGAGGGGCAGTCGTCCCTGAGCTGGGGAGTTTTTGAGTGGTTGGTCAGCATCCGGCCTTCACATCTATTATACCGGAGCGGGGATAGCTGCTACTTGGAGCCTTATGTCCCAAGTCGGTTTGCTCGACAGTTTGGATATGACCAACTGTACGTGGGCAACCCAAATCTCAATCTGGCTTTCATGGGGAGCCTTATTGATGGGGCCCGTGCTTGGCAATTCTTCATTGCGGGCTGTACTGGGGCGCGGCTGCGTACGCCGTTGAGGACTCCCAATCTTCTAATGACCCTGAGCTTCTGCCAGTGGTATGCAACTTCCAACTCCACACCTCTTGGATTCAATGCTAACAACTCTGGTGTGAAGTTAATTTCTCAGCGGCTGAAGCGAAAGGTCTCTGAGAGAAGGGAAGGTAAGAGGGTTCGCGTCCCAGTCATGGAGGAATTTATTGCTGTGGATGATAGCGAAGCCTCGGATGCGGAGAATCCTCGCTTTGAAGCGAAGACAGGTGTCGGGACTCCTGCAGCTGGTTCTGGCGTGATGGGGACAGTTCCCCTAAGACGTGTAGAAGAAGTAGAGGAGGAGGAAGGTTCTGATGTCCCTCTCAAGCGCAAACGGACAGGTGGGTCTCGTAGGAAGCATTTGGTGAAGAAGCCCCGTCGCCAAGCTCCCACGGTCGTTGTAGAGGGCGAACCATCTGTGGAGCTTCCTCCTCTTGTCCCATTAGTAGCTGAATCGTCGTTGCTGGACCGGTTTCTGGTGAAGTTACTCCGAATTTAGGTAAGATCAGCTTTGTCTTTGTAATATATCTTCTATGTGTTCCGGACCGCTTATTATCTGCTTCGTAATGTAGGAGCTGAGGCGGTGACGAGCCCGAGAGCTGAGGCCGTCGGAGAACAAGGGGAACATTATGATCCTCTGTTCGCTTATCACGAGGGTGATGAGGCCGGCTATTTTGCCGTCCCGGAGGAATCCGGAGGTGATGTGGCTGACGTTGTCCTTCGGGCACTGGGACTTTCAAAGGGAGTCCTGTAGCTTCAAGCTCTTTTGGGTGGTCCACGGAAGATTCGGCAAGCGAAAGCGGGCCGGCCATTCGTGTTGACTCCGCAAAGGACTTTCTAATGGAGCCTGTGGAGACTGATGCGGCTGCCAAGATGTTTGAGGCGACATCATCCTTTGGTATTGTTGCTACCTTTTGGCTTTCACTATTTGTTGTGTCTTTCCTAAACACAATTTTGTTGCAGGTGTTCCGCCTCAGGGTGCGTCAACTTCGAGGGAACCAGAAGGTCTTCCCGAGGGGTCAAGGGGTGACATGAGTACTTCGACCGCGGCGGATGCTGCTGTGTTGGACGCGCTATATGGTGACCTGCCCCTTTATCGGCCTGAGCTAGCCGAAGGAACAGAGGTAGGAGGGGTGGTAGTCCCGGAGGTGTCCTCACTCCCAACTATATCAACGAGTGAGGCGCCGTCAGTTATGCCAAGTGCGGAGCTGAGAGTGATTGCAAGCCCTACTTCCCTAACCCTGGTGGTTGAGCCTGCTGTTCAGGAGATGGTCACTAGTCCTACCTCAGCGGTGGCTAATGTACTGATTTCAATGAAGACTCCGCCGAGATTATTGATAACCTGTCATGCTGCTGCAGCCAGTGTTCCCGCCGTTCCTTCCACAGTGGTGTCAACCAGGCTGGTGGATTTTTCTGAGGTTGTCCGTCTACCAGAAGTGGCCGAGATTAAAAATAATTTTATAGGTGACATAGTCGATAGCTTTTATAAAGGCTTAGGGCGATCCATCGATCTGGTCTTGAAAGGTTCGACTATGTCGTTCTCAACTTTAAAGGTGGTCCTCTCCCGCAGTATTGAAAGTATTCGGGACCTTGAAGGGTATAACTAGGCCACTGCCTTGGAACTCCTGGTAGATCAATTTGAGAGGGACGTAGAGGAATGGCGCCATCTCAGCCGCTCAGACCTGGAGTCTTCGGTTAATGAGCAGCTTGCGCATCTTGTCGCTCAAATGCATGAAGCCCGTCTTGCTGCTCAGGAGGTTGCTAAGGCTATTTCTTTTGACTTGAAATCCTTGGAGACAAGGAAAGTAGAGGTTGGGAATGCCATTGATGCCTCCACCAGTGCTCTTCTTGACGCTGAAGACAAAATTAGGAAGGCCAAGGAGATGATTAGGAAGGCAAATCTTCTCTTATCCAAGGCTGAACCAGTGCGTCTTGAAGAGACTGCGCGGCTTGAGCAGCTTAAGGCTCAGAGTGACGAACTCTCGCAGCAGGAATTAGCTCAGAGGGCAACCTTGGTTGAGGTCGAAGCTCGTTTGGCCCAGGCGACGAACTTCAATGAGGCTGAGCTGAGGTCGCAGGCGCTTGTCCAGGCTGCTGATGGCAGGAAGACGAGGCTGGCTTCCCTTGAAGAGCGGATCAGATCTTATAATGTACGCCCGTAGGTCGTAATATATGTGCCTCCATGTATCCCATCCTTTTGGAATCAATGAAAATAATAATTTTTGTTTTGACTCCCTGTCGAATCCCCAAATTGTTCTACTTTCTGAATTGTCGGTTCCAAATTGTATTGGTGCCATTTGAGAGAATAGTCCTTTGCTGGATTGAATACTGAGACTTGGCAGTCTGTCAGTTCAGAGGTCACGATGATATAACTGGTTGAGGAGCCACCAAGCTTCAAAGTTGGTGATACTTGTCTTTTGTAAATGTCAACAAGTATCGAGACCTGTCTTTTGTAAATGTCAACAGGCTCAAGGTTGAGACTTAACTTTTGTAAATGTCAACAAGCTCGAAATTGAGACTTGGCTGTCTGCTGGTTCAGAGGTCGCAATGACATAACCGAATGAGACGCCACCAAGCTCAAGGTTGGTGATACTTGTCTTTTGTAAATGTCAACAAGTATCGAGACCTGTCTTTTGTAAATGTCAACAGGCTCATGGTTGAGACTTGTCTTTTGTAAATGTCAACAAGCTCGAAATTGAGACTTGGCTGTCTGCTGGTTCAGAGGTCGCAATGACATAACCGAATGAGACGCCACCAAGCTCAAAGTTGGTGATACTTATCTTTTGTAAATGTCAATAAGTATCGAGACCTGTCTTTTGTAAATGTCAACAGGCTCAAGGTTGAGACTCGGCTGTCTGCTGGTTCAGAGGTCGCAATGACATAACCGATTGAGACGCCACCAAGCTCAAGGTTGGTGATACTTGTCTTTTGTAAATGTCAACAAGTATCGAGACCTGTCTTTTGTAAATGTCAACAGGCTCAATGTTGAGACTTGTCTTTTGTAAATGTCAACAAGCTCGAAATTGAGACTTGGCTGTCTGCTGGTTCAGAGGTCCCAATGACATAACCGAATGAGACGCCACCAAGCTCAAAGTTGGTGATACTTATCTTTTGTAAATGTCAATAAGCATCGAGACCTGTCTTTTGTAAATGTCAACAGGCTCAGGGTTGAGACTTGTCTTTTGTAAATGTCAACAAGCTCAAGATTGAGACTTGGTTGTCTGTTGGTTCAGAGGTCGCAATGACATAACCGATTGAGACGCCACCAAGCTCAAGGTTGGTGATACTTATCTTTTGTAAATGTCAATAAGTATCGAGACCTGTCTTTTGTAAATGTCAACAGGCTCAAGGTTGAGACTCGGCTGTCTGCTAGTTCAGAGGTCGCAATGACATAACCGATTGAGACGCCACCAAGCTCAAGGTTGGTGATGGAATTTGGGAAAAGTCTCGTTTTCACGGGAAGAAACGAGGGAATCACTATCATAGGTTTAATGTTAACGTAACAGCGAAATGTATATGTGGCCTTACCATTCTATGGATGAGAATTGGTAAGTGATTTGGAGATCTCGTTTTCACAGGGAGAAACGAGGGAATCACTGTCATAGGTTTAATGTTAACGTAACAGCGAAATGTATATGTGGCCTTACCATTCTATGGATGAGAATTGGTAAGTGATTTTGGAGGTCTCATTTTCACAGGGAGAAACGAGGGAATCACTGTCATAGGTTTAATGTTAACGTAACAGCGAAATGTATATGTGGCCTTACCATTCTATGGATGAGAATTGGTAAGTGATTTTGGAGAGGGAATCAACTGGGAACAGGTCCCTTAGGATTTTTAGCAAATCCTCAGCTGTCAACGGGTTTGATATGCCTTTACCAACTACTGTTTGAGTTGGGCTAGCCATGCTATTCCCCTCAGCATGATGAGTTCTCGAGGACTTATGTTGGGCTTAAAGGCCAACATTTTCCTCTGTCCTTAATTGTTAAGGATGTTAGATCATCTGGTTAACGTATGTGTAACCTTGATTCTCCTTTAAGACAACCAGTGTATGGCCAGGTTCCTACTGGTTTATGGTTGTGTGATCTCGCTTGGAGGAAGAGAAAGGCTCTCTTTGTGTGTACTTTGGACACGAAGATCTTGATCAAAGGTGTGGTATTAACTTGATCATGAGAAGGATCCTTGATTAAGGATAATACTTCTTTAAGAACTTGCCATTGATCGGCATCATGAGTAGGTCGCCATCTGAAGTCATAAGGCGGTATGCTCCGTTTGAATAGACTGTTTCTATTACAAACGGTCCTTCCCATTTAGGCTGAAATTTGCCTTTGGTTTTATGCGTCATAATCATCGGTCGTCTGACGGCTAAAACCAGGTCTCCTTTCTGAAAGACTCTCTGTTTGACCTTCTTATTGAAGGCTTTTGAAATTCGAGCTTGATACAGCTCGATATGTTACTGAGCTTGTAGCCGCTTCTCATCTAGGGCTTCGAGCTCTTGAAAACACAATCGATCATTGTCTTCTGATATGATCTTAGTGGTCAGAGTAACTCGTAATGACGGCATCTGGATTTCCAATGGGATGACTGCTTCACACCCGTACACCAGGGAAAAAGGTGTATTGCTTGTCGGAGTCCGAACCGTGGTTCGGTATGCCCAAAGACATTCACCAAGCTTTTCATCCCAATCTCGCTTATTCGAGGAGACGAACTTCTTGAGTAGCTTGATGATTGTTTTGTTGAATGCTTCCGCCAAGCCGTTAGCGGCGGGGTTATAGGCAGTCGATGCCACATTCTGAATTCGGTATTTATCACAGAATCGATAGAATACCTGACTTATGAATTGTGGACCGTTGTCGTGGATGATCCGTCTAGGGACACCAAATCGATGGATGACATGGCGTTTGATGAAATTAACCACATTAGAGGTTTTGACTTCAGCCAATGGTATAGCCTCCGCCCACTTTGAAAAGTAATCGGTTATTGCCAGGATAAACCGGTGACCTCTTGTCGAAGAGGGGCTGATTGGCCCTACGACATCTATTCCCCATGCTTCAAATGGCCAAGAAGCAACAGTCGGGTGGAGCAACTCCGAAGGCTGGTGTATGAAGTCCGCATGAACTTGGCATACTTTACACCTTCGTGCATATTGGATGGCATTGGCTATCATGATTGGCCAATAGTATCCAAATCTATGCAACCTGTCTTTGACTTTTGGACCTGGCTGATGAGCTCCACAAATGCCGTCGTGTGCTTCTTTAAGCACTTCCTGCGCCTCTGAATTGGAAAGGCAACGGAGGAGGACACCGTCATATGAACGACGGTAAAGTGTCTTCAGAGTCGATGAGAGGAAATCGCCAATCTCTTGGCTCAAGATCCTTGAGATATTATAGACCTCTCTGGTTCTCAACATATGTTTAGAGCAGACAAGGTGTCGGGTCGCCATTGTGAGATGATACTCGGTGTCGACTGGTAAGGCTAATGTTGTTGCTAATGCAGCAAGAGCGTCCGCCTTGGTATTTTGAGATCGAGACACGTGCCCGATGTAGAAGCCTTCGAACAGATTAGCCAATTCGATGGTTGTATGGTAATAAGGCATCAAATCCTCGTGGCGAACTTCATATTCTCCTTTAACCTGATTGATAATCAGTTTCGAATCGCCATAAGCTTCAAGGAAGCGTACCCCCATTCCATGGGCGAGCTGAAGGCTAATGAGCAGAGCATTATATTCCGCTACATTATTGGAGCATGATTCCGTCAGAGAGAATGTTCTGGGAAGGACATGATTCTGTGGGGAGATAAACACAACACCTACGCTGGCAATGATCTTGCCTTTAGGACCTATTTGTGATGCTCGATCGAAGAACATCTGCCAACATATCCTCCGCTGTGAAGGTAATAGCAGGTACCTTTGATTGCATATGATGGCCTTCGGGGCAGGCGGACTGAGCATCATCTTTAGGGATCTCTGGCATATATGTCAGGAATGATTCTGAATCAGCCAACGCATCTCTGAGTGCTTCTCTTGTCTCTTTTGAGAGACGAAGGAGCTCGTGTATTGTAATACGAGCCAGGATATTGGCCAACTGGGCCAATATGTCAAAACGAAAGGGCGTGCCAAGCCCTGGGCCTGATGGTTTCTTCAACACCTGATCGAACTGTACCTCCTTAGACTTTTCTTTTCCCTTTGTTGGAACTGGAGCGGATGCTGGTATTTGTACTGATGTCGTTTGCTGTTGTATCTCGTCAGTAGACTTCTCATACTGCCTTAAGTATGATTTTTCAGATCGGGTGCCCGTCTGTTGAGGTAGGTTGGCTTGCGTTGCGCAAGCATGCTTTTCTCCTTCTGAATCAGTGAGGGAAGCTGACGTAAGATTGCCATCGTCCGGCAGGATGGAGATGACATTGCAAGATTTGCCCTTTGACTTGGGCTTCTTTGAATCCCACTGTTCGTCTTGGACGAGGTCTGGGTGTATCCACATGACTTCCCCCGTCTCTAATGTTAAGGGAACAAGACCCTTATTATCTTAAGTTTTAGCTGGAGGATGCTTGACTTCCAATCGTGGCGCAGGGACTGAATAAGTCCCGTCAGGAACTGTAACCTTTGGAGTTTTGCCGAACTCGAGGGTCACCATATTGGCAGTGACTTTTTCTGCTCTGCCTTCAGTGTCAGGACTCCAGCATCAATCAAGGCTTGAATTCTGTCTTTGAAGACATAGCACTTGTCGGTGGATGGTGGATCATCCTGTGGTAGAGGCAGTATTTGGGGTCGTCGATGCGTCCTATCTCATTGGGACGCCGAGCATCTGACAGCTTCATTTTATTCCCTTTGTGAAGCAAATGGAATATCGTTACCACTTGATCGTCTCTGAAGAAGTATTGTTTTGGAGGGAACTTAGACTCCTGATTATTGAAGCCGCTCTTCTTGGCCTTTGACTGCACGTCCCCGGACAATTCCACAGACATAGTCTCTTCCCTTTGGGTTGAGAAGACTGCGGTAGGTCGCTACGTCCTTTACTGTTCATACCCCATTTGCCTTTGGGGGCGGATGGTTCGAACTTTTTAGCCGACTTTTCAGCTATCTCAGCTTGTTCGACCAATTCTATCCAGGTGTAGGCCTTGACAGCCCCCATGCGAACTTCTACCTGGTCCAAGAAGTTATGCCTGCATGTCTGCAAGAGCATGGGTAGTGGCATCCCTGCTGGGCACATCAGAGACAAATTTCTAAATCGCTCAATGTAGTCACGGACAGATTCGCCCTTCTTCTGTATAGTGGAGAGGAGCTTGTCCATGGTCACTTCGGTATCGTCCTTATAGAAACGAGAGAGGAATCGGGTTTCCAGGTCGATCCAAGAATTGATAGAGCCCGGGGGGAGACTTCAGAATCAGTCAAATGCCACTCCCTTTAAGGTGTCAATGAACAGCCTAGTCATGATGGCGTCGTTGCCTATAACATTACCAGTCTGAGACCGGAAATAGTAGATGTGCTGATTTGGTGAACTTTTACCATCATACGTATGCAACGTTGGTGGTTTGAACTTCGGTGGGTACGGCACTGAATCTCACTCCAATGGGTAAGGACGGACTGCCCCTACTTTCTTTAATTCATCCCTCTGAGTTAGGGATGCAATTTGAGCTTGGAGGCCTTTAAGGACTTCGGCGTCTAAAGAAGAACCCTCTTTGGATTTCTCCGTCTTTGGCTGATTATTGCTAAAATGTTCCTCATCATCATGATTGCTCCCGGCATCATTGTCATTCCGATTACTGAGGAGTCGAGCAAGCATCTGTTGAATATTGTCCAGGGCCTCTTGCTGGGTTTTGGAAGTTTGCTCCTGAGCTTCCAAACGTCGACGAAGGTCGTCGTTAGCATTGTCAGCCATGTTGACTGATGCTCTGTCTGTTCACACTGAACTAACTGTTACTGAAGAGGCGTACCCACTGTCTTCATCTTCTTCATCCGATGGTTGGAATGATCTTCTGGGCTCCGGCGAGGCTAGGGCCGTTGAGGAAGAAGGCTGTTCATAACTGTAGGGTATTGCCACCCTAGACTAGTGTTTCAGAAAATACCTTCTTCATGCACCAAGACTTCGCCTAAGCCTGGGCTGTAATCTGGATCTGGGGAGCTGTAGGGGGTGTCGTCAGATGTTTGTCTTCCCCTGCGTAAATCTCGTCCTCTTCCGGTCATGTTGACGGATGCAGAGGGTGGATCCCGCGAGATGCTCCTTTTGCGATGCTTCCTCGGGGCCTGTACCGACAATCGATCAAAAACTGATCGTCGTCCTGGAGGAGTGGCGGGGATTGGTCCCAGCCGGCAATGGACCGAGTGGAGTGTCACCCACTGACATCCCACTTGTTGACAACAGGAGGAAGAGGTTTGTTTATTTGTCAACAATTCCCGCAAATCAGACCCGCTTGGGCCTAAACAATCCAGCGCAGAGGCTCTTTTGGATCTATATAGGACACTGTCCTGCTCCTTTTATCCCCGCGGAAGGGATTAGCACTGAATAGTGCTTCAGTTCTAGCTTCGCCACAAAGCGCAAGCTTAGCGCCTGACGAACTGGAGAGCGGAGCACGCTGCGGTGCTTTACCCGCTATGCTGCTGCGAAGGCGATTAGCCTTGGATAGTACTTTGCCTCTAGCTTCGCTGTCATGAACCCTGCGCGTACGCCGCGGTACAGTAGCTTCGCTCATAAGAACGAGGCCGGCGCAAGGCATTGCAACTCTTGAATTGGGCGACGGTATGATTGCCGTCGTGACTTTGCGATTAGCAGTATTGCTGGAGCAGATAGGCATCTTGCCTTTTTCTTCGCGAGAGAGGCGCAGTTTTGGCGTAGCTACGCCTGAGGCTTTGGCCAGAGACTTCTGTTTAGGCCTCCACATCCGCTTTGGCAGAGGATACTTAGGTTCGCAAGAAACCTGATTAGCCACACGCGAGGCTGAAGGGTGTCGGCAGAATTCTATTTCTGGTTCCCGCTTCGAAACCTTGGTCATGGAGACCTTTCTATGCTTCCGTGCTCGAAGCATTAGACCACCCCCAGAGAGGACTTCTTCAAATCTTTCTTGGTCGAATTGAACGATCAGGTTCTCGAAAGTGAAGGACTTGGACTGCGGGCGTACTTCCTTGTTGCGCCAGAGGACCGCAGTAGGTTCGCAGAGAACCTTTTCTGTCTCCGCAGAGATTTTCCTTGAAGATTTAGTCAGAGAGGCTCTGGCTGCACCGACTTTTCTGAATTCAGAGTTAGACCCGAAGGTCTGTTCTTCGCATTGCGACACTTGATTCTCGGCAGTGGAAAATTTAATCCCCAGCGGAGTCGCCATCGTGTTTTCCATATAATTTGCAAAGGGAAAAACTTACAATAAAAAGAGTTGAGGAGCTAAATTACAAGTATTCTTAAAAAGATTACAAGTAGATCTCCTCAGAGATTCTGGAGAAGTGTGCCGATAGGAGTCTGGTCAGCGCGCGACCACTTTGTCCCTTTGACGATGCGAGGGATGAGATTCCCTTCTCGCCTGGTTCGGGGAATCAGAGAATAGAAGGTTGATAGAACCCTCTTGTTAATTCTCAAAATCGCCTTATCTTAGGAATTTTTCTCGCCTGGTTCAGGAGATTCCTTAAGAAGAAGGAAGGTATTAGGGTATCAGCACCCTGATTAGAGAAGCAATTCTCTATAAAGTTTCTGAATTCAAGAACGCACGGTGTTTTGTGAAGAAGTCTCTGCTTGTGGAGTCTTCTCTCTTGCGTCTCCCCTCTTCCTTGTGCCCCTGGTGGGCTATTTATAGGGAGATCAGGGGTATAATTGTCCCTTGAAAATATGGAAACAGATTGAATCAAATCTATTTAAATCTGGAAAGTAGCCTTACTGCGAGGCTAGGATCAGCTTCTGCGAAGCTAGAAATGGCAGGTCGGTTGATCCTCTTGATCTGTTTTGATCCTTTCCATATCGTTGGAGGATTTCCCCTGATCTTCTTACTCGTTTTAGAAGAGTCAAGAGATTGTGGCAATCAACTGCCAAATTTGATCTCAGATTTGATCTTGATTGGATTTGATCTTGATCCTTATTAGATCTGATCTCATCTAGAGATTTGATTGGTCAAAGGTTGACCATAGCAGACCAATAGTGGCGCTGCCCGCTTTGAACTCACAGCGGAGTTGGAGGCAGTATCTGGCGAAGTCAGAAGAAAGCTCTTCGGCGGAGCTAGAAGTCATCTGTTGCGAAGCTACCGTATACCCTTTCTGCGCAGTTGTGGCTTCAGGCGAAGCTAACTCTCTCTGCGAAGTTGCGCTTTAGCAGTTCAGGCGAAGCTATAAGTTAGTTTCCTGGCGGAGCTTTGAATGGCTTCAAGGCGAAGTTGGATGATCTTAGCCTCTCAGGCGAGGCTATCCCTTTGAGCTCATGTGATGCTAAGTGCTAGCATCTTAGACCTGCTGAGGTCTGTTCAGAAACAATCCGGGTTCACTGTCTGCTTGCTGGATCAGTGGAGTCCAAGTTGCTTCCCTGTCCCTCGGAGATGGGTGAAAACTGGTCTTCAGCTCGTCTGTCACTTGTCTTTTGTAAATGTCAACAAGTTTAGACATTGTTTAGGCCAGTAAGAATCTTGTCTTTTTTAAGTGTCAACAGCCAAAAGAACCCATATTTATGGGGGCTCCAAAATATAGCCTCCAGAACAGATCAAAATTGACCTGTTGGTCGACCACCCGCAACGATCGATTTTTTGACCATTGGAGTTATTTGTCGACTGATATAGTCGACCAACACGTATCCATGCACGTCAGTTGACCGATCGGTTCACCGAGCCCTGGTTCGGTCGACCGGTCGGTTGACCGCCAACAGCCAGAACAGGGATTATAAGATTGAAAATTTGGACTTTTAAATACCTATAAATTCTCATAAAATCTTATAAAATCTACAAAATAAGTTCATGTAAGCACTTGAAATACAAATATGTTTAATCAAAGATCAAAGCATATTACAAACAATTTGAACTATTTTTGAGGCATAGAATGTTAAGCTTTAAACAAAAAATAGTATTTTTGAAATAGAAAACTGATATTTTCTCTAAGTTATATGCATACAAAAATAACATATTGAAACACTTTTGAAGCATGATATGCATGGATAGAATTCAATACACATGATAAATAATATGTACATGTTTTTGACATTAAATGCCAAAATAAGTTTTGTTAAAAACAAAACTTGAAGGCATAAACTAGATACATCAAAATAAGTTTTCTAAACATATGAAGTATAGATGCATATGGATGAAATTCAACATACATATAAACCATGTATACTTATTTTGATGAAATCTATTCATGAAACTATAAGAAGTATTTTTGAAAACACAAACGGTTAAACTGAATCCAAAACAATTAAACTTGTGTGTGTATACTTAAGCAACTCAAAACTAAACTATCCTTACACAAGATCTAAACAATAAACAAACAAACCTAAACTGAAGTTTTCTTGTCGATCTTCTTCTCCAAGACGACTCGATCCAAACTTGATTCAAATGAGATTGACTCCTCTTGAGTTCTAGATGCGATCTTGAAGCGTGAGCTCTTGAGTCAACATGTGATAGCTTCAAAACTCGACTTTGAATCTATTGTTGAAGCTAAACATCTACTAAAATCTTGATCAATATCTGAAACTATATAAACACAAGATCATTAGTAACTTAACTTCATAAGTTAGTCATCATCAAAACTAAGGTGAAGGGCCTTTGGGCTAACAAGCAGTCCTTACAAAAAATATTGCGATCATGATAGCAGTCCTCTAAGATACTGGGACCATGATAACAGTCCTTGCAAAAACACTGCGACTCTAGAAGCAGTTCTCATAAAAAATACTGCGACCATGGTAGCAATCCTCACAAAAATCATTGCCACCATGGAAGCCTTACAAAAAACATTGTGACTATGGTAGCAGTCCTAAAAAAAACACTGTCACGCTAGCTGAGAGAGTTCAAAATACATTACAACCATTTCTTCACAATACCCATTAAATACGGTGTTTTAACTCATAATATCTGGCTTGGCCCCCTTCTGGGGTATTTCGTCGAGCACGTTGCGGGCGACATCCATATCACCTTTTTCACACAATCCATGGAGGAGAATGTTGTGTGTAGTGACGACGAGCTTGATTTTGATCGATTTGAGGACACGATAGAAGGAGACTCTTGCTCATAGTAAACAAATTTCTCTATGAATTCATTCCAATGTACTAACAAACTTGAAAATACAAACTAAACAAAAACATCAAAGACAGACTTTACAAGTTGAAGCTCAACAATTTGGACAATTGACAGCATCTATATCCAATTTGAGAGCCTCCATTCATAAAGACAAGCACAAACACAAACAAGCTCCGAAGAGAAGCACAAATACATTACAAGCACAAACACAGGCAAAGCACAAAATACATTACAACCATTCATAAATCTATAAGCTCAAAATACAACTGCAAAGATTGGCAGCGGTTAAAAAAACTCAAAAAAAGCTAAAAAAAAGTGGAAAGTCCAGAGGGCGGAGGTGAGGTCCAGAGGGCGGAGCGAGGTCCAAACGCCGACAGCGAACTACAGAGGTTGGCAGCCTGGGCCCGAGATGGTGGCGCACTGCAGAGATTGCTCGACCTGGGCCCGAGATGGCGGCAACGGATAGTTCGAGAAAGAGCTCTTATTCGAGGCAGTGGATGGTTCAGGAGGAGAGGAAAGCTCTGGTTCGAGGCAGTGGATAGTTCGGAGAGGAGAGCTCATGGCGGCTGGTCTGATATGTTGCTGTCGCAAGAATAAATAGCCGAGATCGAGAGGAGGTGGAGCGAATCTTGCCGACGATGGCTGCTTGGGGTAGAGCAGAGAGATGGGTTCATTACTCAGATATGAAAGTATGAGAGAGAGAGAGAGAGAGAAGAAAGGGGGAGAAAAGTGAGTGAGAGAGAGAGAGATGTTTGTTTTAGAAAAAGTGTATTTTCTTTGCAAAATAGCCCCTCTTTTTCACCAATCAGATTCAGATATGATCTCAGCCTCGATGTGGGCTGAGATCATGCCACACCACTGCTAGCTGCGAGAGCTCCTCAACTGGCAGCTGAGGTACATTTTTCCTATGTGTGTGTGTGTGTGTGTGTGTGTGTGTGTGTGTGTGTGTGTATATGGGGGAGAAAGAGAGAGAGAGAGAGAGAGAGAGAGAGAGAGAGAGATAGACTTGTGTCCTTCCAAAAGGATTTGAGGCCGAATCCTTCTCACTCAAATACCAACATCCGACAATTAAATACAAGATCTACTCTGTTGAAGTTGATCGATATTATTTTAAGTATCTATAAACCAAAAATCAAATATTTTGAATACTTTTTGCCCATGCATCAAGTGGGAGAAAAACGGACCGCCTAAATAGTAAGTTGGTTAGTGTAACGGTGTAGAACATTTGAAACCTAACAAAAACTGCTTTGTAAGGGTTTTTAAATGTTTAGATCATAATCAAATGGCCGGATCGAGAATTTGTATGTCTAAAGATATAGATCTAACCAATTCACTACTTTTGGCCGTTCATTTTGCGCCGCTTGATGGATGGGCAAAAAGTATTCAAAATACTTGATTTTTTATTTATAGGTACTTGAAATAATATAGATCAACTCTAATAGAGTGGATCTTGTAATTAAATATCGGAGGATTGTATTTGAGTTGGAAGATTCAGGCTCAAATCCTTTTGGGAGACACAAGTCTATCTCTCTACACACTCACACGCACACATATATGTACACACACACACACACACACACACACAGAAAGACATGTCATTTTGGAAGAATTAAAACATAACCTTCTGATATTCGAATACAAGATCCACTCTATTGAAGTTAATCTATAATATTTTAAGTATTTATAAACCAAAAATCAAATTTTTGAATACTTCTTGCCCATCCATCAAGCGGCGCAAAATGGACGACTGAAAGTAGTGAGTTGGTTAGAGCTATATCTTTAGCCATACAAATTCTCGATCCAACAATTTGATCATGATCTGAACATTTAAAAATCCCTACAAACTAATTTTTGTTAGGCTTCAAATGTTCTACACTGTTAAACTAACCAGCTCACTATTTAGGTCATCCGTTTCTCCTACTTGATGCATGGAAAAAAAATATTCAAAACACTTGATTTTTAGTTTATAGATACTTGAAATAATATAGATCAACTTTAACGGAGTGGATCTTGTATTCGAATGTCATATGATTGTATTTGAGTGGAAAGGATTCAGCTCTAAAACCTTCCGAAATGACACAAGTATTTTACAAGTACCGCAGCACGGATTTCCCCCTCTCAGACGTCCAACTCTGCGACAGGAATTTTCCCCACTTAGAGGATAATATTTACAGATACTATTTATGGGACTACTCCCACTTGAAATATAGCAACCATACCAAACTATCCACGCGCCAAGTCAAATAGTCCAGGGTCAAAGGTAAGCATTCTGAGGAGATGCGGTCAATTCCAAATTAAACAGATGGTAAAATAAATCACACAAGATTTATACAAAATTTCCATTCCAAATACAAATATTTATTCTAAATCTTTATATTCTGATTACATTACTTGATTACATCTAACATGAGTAGTACAAGATTGTGTCACATTCCTGTATGAATATTTTTGAAAAGAAAAACAGGTGATCTAGCTCCTATCCATCTGCAACCCAAGGGTACCCTCAAAGGACACCTCCCAGGGTAAACGTCCACGATAGCATCCATGAGGCAACTCTGCTAACCTCCCAGCATTTTTCCTTAGGACGATACTAAGAACTCCCAGGAAGATGTCCGAGCCACAGGATGCGCCTCGAGCTCCATACAAGAGTCCGCAAGCTGATGATGATATCCCATCACCGACCCTTTATTCTAAGGAAGAAGTTAGAGCTCCAGAAGAGAGAGTGCTACCCGGTGATGAATTTTAACAATGTACTCGCACTCCCCTCCCAGTTTTCGACCAGAGTGAAGGCTGTCAAATATAAAAGACGACGATCGAATCAGATCCAGCCACGACTACCTGCACAAATCCCACTCTTTCCTTATACGTTCTACTAAGAAGGAGAACTCTGAGCCTTAAGATAAGAGCTGGATTGCTCCGATCGAAGATCAAATGAACAAACTAGGTCAAAGTAGAGGCGTGGTCCATCCTTCCTAGCAGCAGGGCCTTATCGTGAAAACTGATATTTTGTGAGAAGCTCATCACAGAGACTGATATTTTGTGCCTACCAGACTCCTAAGCAACAGGAGTTCGGTATCTATTCCCACCATCTCCCTCTCTTTCCTCCACCGGACGAAAAAGAAGAAGGACATTGCAACCCACCAGGATAAGAAACTTGGAAACAAGAAGGTCTTTGGAAGATAGGCAGATTTCAACCATAGAGCTCCGTCCTATTTATAGATAGAGGAGTCAAAACATCCCCAATTCAAATCTCTAATCTCTAAAAAAATTGATCCATATCCCAATATTCTCAATCAATCGAATCTGCAGAAATATTAACTGCCTCTGCCACACAATCTTAGTTATACCAGGATTCGAAAAAACACTTATCACAGATTTTATGTCAATCCAATTAATTGACATGCCAGCTGTCATGCAACTGCGCGACCTCTAGTCGTAATTTCAGAGACTCATACTAATGAGCCAGATCCTCCTTGCATAAACTTTCAGAAGAATTTAGAAGAACTTAAAGGCTCATATCAACTTTGCTCTTTTGATTCCCCTCCCACGATTTTAGCAATCGAATAAGCGGGGAGGCATCTGTTGGCCCAGAGGCCCATCACTCTAGTTTTGATGATGATAACTCATGTAGTTATAGTTTACTAATAATCTTATATTTAAATAGTTTTAGTGATTGACCAAGATATTAGTAAGTGTTTAGTTTCAACAAAGGAGTTCTGAAGCTTTCACATGTAGATTCAAGAGCTCGCGTGTCAAGATCTCATCTAGCACTCAGTTGCAGTCAATCTCGTTGGATCGCGTTTGGATCAAGTCGGCTTGGAGACAAGAAGACTTCGGTTCGTGTTTAGTTTAGTATGTTTAGATATCGTGTAAAGGTAGATAGTATTGATATGCTCAAGTTCACATACACACACAAGTTTAGAGTTTATTGGTTTTGATTTTTGGTTAAACCTGTTTCGATTTTCATATCAAAAACATAGATATAAATCTCAAATGTATATTGGATTTTATCCATAGCAACATGCTTCAAAGTTGTTTCAATATTATATTTTTATATTTAGACAAGTTTTGAAAAAATCAGATTTCCATTTCAAAGTTTGGTTTTTGGAAAATACAGTTTTTGTTTAAAGGCTAAATTTTCATATCACAAAAATGGTTCAAATTGTTTATAATATGTGTTGATTTTTAGTCACATATATTTGTTATTCAAAGATCTTATAAGAACTTATTTTTGTGAAATTTATGTGATTTTATGGGATTTAATTGATATTAAAAAGACCAAGTTTTAATCTCTTAAATAGAGTGACCTGGCCTTCTGCCGGTCGACCGCACGGTCAACCGAGCCAGAAGTCGGTCGACCAATGTGCACAAACGTGCATAGCCACGTTTGGCTGGTGGGCCAGTCGACCGGGCGATCGACCGTCCAGAGAGCTATGCTCTCTGGATCTGGCCCCGGTCGACCGGACGGTCGACCGGCTAGAGAGCACTTCTCTCTGGATCTGGCCCCGGTCGACCGGGCGGTCGACCGGTGGCTCAACGGTCAAAAAAATGACCGTTGGCTAGTCGACCAGGGCGGTCGACCGGAAGGGCAATTTTGCCCTTTCCAGACTGCTAACGGGCAGATTTTTGAGAGGGTATAAATACCCATCTCTTGCGCTGGTTTATTCATGATTTTTGAGAGCAAAATATTCCCATCTTCTTAAGTGTTTTAGCAAAAAGTTTTAAAGAGTTTTTAGGCTAAAAGATTTATCTTTATTTTGTTTTCAAGGGTTGAAAAAATCAAAGGAAAATAGAGTATTTGGGATATTGGTTTTGATCTTCATTCTATCTTATTCTAGTTGTTTTCCCAAGTATTTTTTCTTTGTGTTTTGATTTCCTTGTTTTCTCACGCTTGAGCTATCATATCTATCCTATCTATAGGATCTTATTTTTGGTGAGAAAATTGGTTTGTAGTTTAGTGAGACCACTAAGAGTTGTAAACCTTGTTTTATTTGGGTTTGTTGTTATCCCCCTTGTGTAGAGGTGATTGTGCAGGTTGTGCTGGTATCCCTCTAAGTGTAGAGGTGATTGAGGTTGTTGTTTGGCTTAGTGTCTTATCCCTCTAGTGAGAGGTGATTGTGTTGGCTTTGTGCCTATCCCTCTATTGAGAGGTTGATATTGTGTGGCTTAGTTCCTTGCCTCTTGTGTAGAGGTTGTTGTTGTTTGAGAGAGGAGTTGTGTACTCCAAATTTGTATTACCCAAATCCTCAGTGGAAGTTCCCTGTATGGGAAGTGTGTAAATCCTTCTATGTGAAGGTGGAGACGTAGAGCAGTGGCTTGAATCTCGAAACATATCTTTGTGTTTACGATTGATCCACTATCTCTAAACTCTCTCTCTTTTATATATCTTACATTGATTCATATTACTCATATCAAATATATGCTTGGTATTGTTTCTGTGCCTCACTTGAGTTGAACCAAGAGAGCTTCATATAGCACCTCAACTCTTATCTAGAGGAATTTAGAGGAGATAGTCCAGAGCCCTTCACCGGAAATTCGGCTACACTCTTTGGTTATACTAAGTGTGTTGCAATTTATTTTTAATTCCGCATCATTTGTCATTAGATTAGCTATACACCTATTCACCTCCCCTCTAGGTGTACTTTCAGCATCTGTAGTGGTCAGATTTTGACTCTCATCAAGTCGTGACAAGTGTCCCACCGCATCGGAAGCATCACAAGTGAAAAACAAACTCGACATGCAAGCTGGTCATTATGGGTCCAAAGAGAAAGCCTCAGGCCTTGCCTCAAGTCCACACTCGATCTAAGGTCCTTCTTCGACATCTGCGACTGCGAGGTCCCTCCCCAAGTCCACACTCGACCTGCTGTCCTTCTTCGACATCCTTGAATGCCAGATCTCTCTACGATATCCACACTCGACCCGAGGTCCCTCTCTGACATCTGTGACTGTCAGGCCCCTCTCTGACATCCATGCTCGACCTGAGGTCCCTCTCTGACATCTGCAATTTCCAGGTCCCTCTCCGACTACATTTATCCTAGGTCATTCACCCGAATGTTCAACTCTGACAGAACCATTCTACTAGTCAGAGGCCCCGACCCCACAGCAAAGGCCCTCCGCAAAAACTCTCACCTCCACGCTGGATACAACTCAGCGGCATGATTTCCTGATTCACGGAGTCAGTTACGTTGTCAAATTATCCCCACGTTTTAAATGTTTCAGCACCCTTATTTCAGTAGGAGCAGTTATGAATAGTAACAGATATCTCTACATATCCCAATAATCATGCACTATACTCTAATGTAATGCCCCGATCACGCGAGTACAGAGATGTTACTGTGACGTATATATGCGAGGCAAAAATACCCTCACATATATACGCTCAGTATCATTAGAGTACAAAAGTATGAAGTGTATTATACATTCCAACAAGAAGGGTACAATTACAAAGTTATCACTGAGATGTGACCTAATATTACAAACATATTATATCACCCGAAGGTGCAAAAGGATGATGTACAAATATGAACAGTACAAAAGATTGCTCACGAGCTGCAAGAGGATCCTGCGAGCTGGACAGGGGAGACTGAAACGGACTAGAGCTACAGCTGTTCAGCCTGCTCCGCAAGGAAAGCTTGGTTCTCCGCAGAAGATTCCACTTTAACCCAAGCTCCAGAATCTAGACATGCTGGTCTAGGGAAGTCAAAAAGCTATCTAATGAGCGATAAAATGTAGCCAAGTGGCATGCACAAATAAGCACACGTGTATTGATAAATTCAAATCGAAAAGCAGACATTAATAAACTGTGTCATATGCACAGACACACATAAGCAGCCAATGAGGCATCAAGAATGCATAGATATAAGTGCGGGCAAAACTGATTGTAAAAACTCAGACAGTGGCTTTATAAGATTAGTACGTCAAAAAAATAATCCAAACAATGAAACCCTCATCTATATACCTTATATCTCATGTCACCATAGCCTGAGTTCATACAACCTGATTTCCTCCCTAAGCTACAAAAATAGCATAAAATCGATAAAAATTGATAAAACACAAACAAATTATATATTTCTAATCCTATTATTTTATTATTATTACTACTCATCCTACCCTTATGTCTAGGTATGTGTACTCGCGTCTCAGTACACAGACATCCACATATGAGTAAGTCAGAGTTGTTATTGAAAACTAATGGGGAAATTAATGAACTATGTTTACAATGGGTCTCGTGCATACCGGGACCATGGCCAAGGGTGTTCCGGTGTTGTGCCGAAACATGCTGATTGATACACAATATTGCATATTTTACCACATAATCCCCATGCATATTGCAAATAAATATATGATTTTTACTCATCTTCTCTATATTTTTATAGGTCCACAACTGAAATGAGAGAAAGCCCAATAATCACTTTAATTAGCAATAATTAAAGAGATTAATTCCAAGCCCAAGATAAAGCCCAAATTTGAATCCAGGATCCAGAGAATTCTACGTAACAACTCAAGATTCTAGAAGACCACGTGGATAACAACCTCGCAACAAACCTGTACCAGAAAATCTGGGCTCAACGGCCCAGATTTTGCCGCCAAATCCAAGGATTTCCCGCCAAATTGCGGCAAAGATAAGGTTGTTGGATCCCGGATTTTGCGCCAACAACCTGGATCTCGAAGCTTCTCTCTGAGCCCTATAAAAACTGCACCTGGACCTGCGAGCAAAGACTGAATGGAGAAGAGAGGAGAAATTAGTAGATGCTTGTAATTTTTGTAGGTTTTTCTCTAGGTTTTAGTTCTTTAAACCCTCTTCTTCTTCCCTAGAAATTTTGTAAAGAGAGAGTTTGTAAGAGAGAGAAAGCTTGTGTACATCAAGGAGTGACAACTTGTGAAGCAAGGATTCATCCATTCTCTTCTCTCTACTCTTGCATTTTCTAGTTTACTTGCTTTCTTTATTTCTTACTTTACTTTCTTGCAATTTAGTTCATGCTTTGTTTTACTTTCCTTATGGCTTGTAGCTAACTTTTCTACATGTACTAGTTAACCACTAACCTTGCTAACTACTAACTCATGGGTGATTGCTATCTTTAATCTTGCAAGTTGGATGGTCTTCTCTTCTCCGATGGGTTAAACCCCCGTCATTCAAGTGAGAAAGTAATTAGATCAACACGCAAGACGAATCTATGCCGATGAATCAACATGAGGCACGCATTCACTATCACGGAGTTTAGTAAGTTTTGGCAAGGTAGTAAGGTTAGCTAGTCATGGCTTTTTCATTCTAAAGTTTCATTCTTTTAGTTTTAATTCCAAAAGCCAATCTCTTCTTTGATTTCTTTTCGTTTTTCATCATGAACATATCCACCAATTCTTTTATTTCTTTTTCCAACGATTCTTTATTCTTTTAAAGCAAAGAAGAATCTTCGTTTTATATCTTTACTACCAACCGTAACGCTTCCATCGCAAGCTCTCCCTGAGAATCGACTCGGTATAGCCCTTGCTATAACGGAGATAGGAAAGGGTATATTAATCATCTTTCATACATTTGTGGAGTGATCAAGCACAAAGGTTGTTTCTAAACCTTATCTCTTTTCATTGAATATATTTTGTGTGCAAATTATACTCCACAATACAACACCTTTCTTGTCCAATCAAAATGGCGCCGTTGCCGGGGAAGGGAATGGTTTTGATGTCACGTTTTTGTTAACATTTGTCTTCTCTGTTTTGGTGTGCAGGGCAATATTTACAGGTGCTTAACATTGCAGTACATAAATTAGCTTTGCATCTCCCTGCTCCAGAAAGCAGGGCCCCAGATTTTGAACAAAAGCCGCGGATCCGCGACATTTGCCGCAAAATCGCGGCACTTTTGTGAAAATTGTATATGTTGTTGTTCTGGGATGTGTGAATTGTAATAGCTAGTTGATTTGTGCTGCTATTTTTTTCTGCTTTGATTGCCTACACACCATAATAAATAAAAGAACTAAAATACGGTAATTGGACGTTTTTAAAACGGTTTAGACATTTGCATTGAGGCACGTGTCAATTCAATTCCAATATACTGTATTTTGTTCTGTTGTTGTGATTTGGATGGAGATGTACATATGGCATTGCATATAGCATAGGACAAACACGTGGGTGATTTATCGCTTTGTGTTATATTCTTGTCTATATTGCACACTTGCACAAATTGAATTTAAGGGCAAACTCCAAACAAGATAAGGTGGGATTTCATACCCCTTCCTTAGCCCAAAAATCATCTCCCCACTCACACAACCCAAGCCCTAATAAAATTTGAATAGACGTTGGCCCCTAGGGACATTTCATCTAGGTCTAGGTCAACCCTACTCTTGGCTTGGTTTTGATTTTTTGTTTTCTTTTTGTTTGTTATTTGATTCTTTCTTTTTTGTGATTTTTTGTGTGAAATGGCATTCAACAATAACAATTCTTTCAATCCAAACATGAATTCATATTTCACACCAACTCCATTTGGATCGGATAATTCCAACCCGGCGTTTTCAAATATGCACCAACCAAATACACCGGGTTGGGCTTATCCGAATCAATACAACCCATACCCACATTCTTATGACTATAATTTCTAAAATAATTTCAACTCGTCACAGAGTCATTGGGGATTCACGTACCCCGAGTCAAATTTTCAACCTCCTTGTCCACCATATTCACCTTGTCCACAATATTCATTCCCCAAATTTGCTTCTTATACTCCACCAATTGAAGAAAAATCTGAGTTACTAAAGAGTTTAGAAGCCAATCTACAGAGGGCCGAGCAACAACTTCAAGAAACATTGGCCCCTCCAATTCCACAGTATTTTCAAGAGTCTTACTCAGTTCCACATCTTCACAATGAACAACCATCTGCCTTGAAAATGAGTAAGGAACTTTTTTGTGAGTCCAAACAACAATCACAAAATTTGATGGACTCACAATTTCACCACCAATTCCAAAACAACACTGCATCTCTTCAACAAAACGATGAACCAATGACTTATAAAAAGATGCTTGAATTCATGACTCAGGCTCAAAATGCTCGTAACCATGACATAGATATGATGATCCAAACTCTTCATTCTCATCCTATTTCTAATGTCACTACCCATTCTGACAGAGCCAAAGAGTCATGTTGTTTTGGAAATCAAGATTCAATTTCAGCACACCCATCTGAACTTGTCCAAACTTCAAATGTTAAAGATCCCATTGACATTTTGGCAAGTTATCCATTTTCTGAAATTGAACTTGAACATGAATATGATCATGAACCTCAAATTAGTGATTCAATTCTACTTCCTGATTCAATTATGACTCCAGTATCTTCACCTGATTTCACCCCTTTTCCCGAGTCATTATTGGATCCTGTACCAATCCATTGTGAAATTGAATCACCAATCATTCATGATGATCATATTGAACTTGACCAATTTTATACTTTTGAAAGTCCATTTGATAAATTGGTAGGGTCTCAATTTTGTGGAATTGAACTCAATGTGGAATATGACTTTGACCCTCAAGTTTGTGATTTAGTTCAAATACCTGAATCATTATTGACTCCTGTAATGTTACCCAATTTGAGTAACATTTTAGAGTCAGTTTTGATTCCCAACCCTCCTGAACTTGAATCACTAATCTTAGATAGTCACATTCCATCATGGGGAAATGAATGTGGACCTGAGCTTCATCTTCTTGATTTGGACACACTTCCTGAACCGATCTCGACTCCCGAACCTCTACTTGACTTGAGTCTTTTTCCTGAGTCGATATTAGTTCCTGTGCTTCCTGAGTCCAAATCAATCATTCCATTCTGGGACAAGGGTGTTGATAAATTTGACTCCGAAATTATTTTGAAAATTTGGAAATTAGATGGGGTAAAATTCCTAATAAAAATTATAAATGCATACATCTTTTTAGTGGGTTGTATCATGGAGGTTTCTGGTGGGTTCCTTTGGACTCCACGCAATAATGATTGGGCCGCCTTTCGTGGACCAATCAGACCGCCACCGGAACCACCACCTTGAGGTAATTTTTTCCTTCCCTCTCTATTTGTTTCATGCATACATATATCACGATGCATTGAGGACAATGCATGAGATAAGTGTGGGGGAGGGTTTACTAACATAGAGTTTTTAGATCTTCTTTCTTTTACACTTCTTTTAGAAAAAAAATATATAAAAAAAAAACTTTTTGAAATAAGAGACAAAGTTTTGATCTATTTTAAGAAAATTAAGATGTATCTTAGAAATTAAGAAAGCCTTAATTATGACATCTTAAACCTAGTTGAAATAATAGATCTTGTTTGAAATTATAGGCTAAGTAAGTAAAATTGGGGAGATATTTTTATCTTGAATTTTATGCCTTAGAAAGTATGCACTTCACATTTACACATTTCTAGGATGGAAACAAAGACCAAAAAGGCCATAAAAAAAAGAAAAAGAAAAGAAAATATATATATATATATATATATATATATATATATATATATATATATATATATATATATAAATAAAACATCACTTATTAAGCTGGATAATTGTGCCTCAAGAAGCATGATTATTCACGCCTAATGGTGGTAAAGGAAATAAATAATCCCCTTTAGTTTCGTGGCCTTTTCACTCGAGTCCTTAAACCTGAGGGATGTTTTCTCATCTGGTGCCCTAGGACCATCTGGTTTGGGAGTCATCGGTTATAGGCTCGTTACATGGGTGAACTAGAAAGCCTAAACTAAGGGAAGAAAAAAGAGAAAAAGAAAATAAATATATATAAATAAATGGCTTGATGGTTAGAGTTGAAATCCCAGAAATCTTCACTGTCACGGTGTGCATACTATCTAGGTTTTATGAAAGATAAAATATTCAATCCAATTTTAAATTCTTACCTTAATTGAAGACAAGATCTTGCATAGATACTAAGTTTAAGGAAGAATGATTATAGGTGGACTTATGACCTTAGATCACTTATATTTTTGCAAAAATAGTTCGAAAACATGTCTCTCTTTCAAAATGCGTTTTCAAAACACTAACATTTGTCTTCTTTCTTTATGGATTTTGTGGGTGCAATCCGCTGAAAACCCTCAGGAGACAACACTCCTCCTCTAGGGTAACCTAGAGGTTTAACGGCTTGTTGCACGTGCTCAGTGCAATCGCGTCACTTGCGAAAGTGGTGTAATAAAATTGGTAGTATAGTTTTTTTCTTTTCTTTGTTTTGCTCGGGACGAGCAAAAGAATAAGTGTGGGGGTGTGATTGGTATTCAAATTCTGCATTATTATATCGCATTTCTCACAGTTTTAATGAATAAATAGTCATCTAAATCGTGTTTTGGTCTTAATTGCAGGTAAATCCAAAGTCCAAGGGCAAAGATGAAATAAGAGGCTAATTCAGCTCAATTTATGCTAATTAATCCCGCAATTACTTGGAGGCCAAGCAAAGGATTTTCTAGAACATGCATCGTACCTAGACTCCTGAGCTGTCAGACGAATATTCGGGCGAAAGTACCAGAAATAGGATATACCTGGAAGCAACTAGAAGCCATACGAACGCGTGGACGAAATCCAGAGACACGATTCCCTAGGATTGCCGCAATTCCACGGCATTCCTTGAGATTCTGCGGCAATCCTAGGGAGCCACGCGTCGATTTTCGACGCGTGGCCCCGTCTCTTCTTCTGGATCCTTCTGAGCCCTATAAATAGCCCTGCAGAGGCCAAGAGCGAGGGCAGTCTTCGTTTTTAGGAGTAGATCTAGATTTTAGTGTAGTGTAGGTGAGAGTTCTTCATTTTCTTGTATTTTCTTTTCTTTTTCTTAGATCATTGTAGTAGGGCTGAGTGATTCATAGAGAGAGAGATAGTGAGGGATTGATGTAATAGAGAGTGACACTCTATGTAAAGGTGCCTCCTTTCTCTTCCATTGTAATCTCCTTCATCTTCTACATGATGTTTTGTTGCTAGTTTTTCTTCTCATGGCAATCTAACTACTAACCACTAACATATCTAACCACTTACTTGATAATCCACATGAATCGGGTTGCCTCTACAAGGCCTTGTTCTTGCAAGAGCCATTGATGGCCAAAGATGATGGGTTCTAACATCTAACTTGCTAACTTGCTAACTTGCTACCAAGCTAACTCTCTTTTACTTCATGCTCTTTTATTTCTAACATCTAACTTGCTAACTTGCTAACCAAGCTAACTCTCTTATTTCATGCTCTTTTATTTCATGCTAGTAGTGTAATGAGTGATGCTTGTAATAGCTTGTTCTTGTTGCAATGTTGTGATTGTTATGAACCATCCATGAGCCATGCTTTGTATTGCTTCTTGAAGATAAGGATTGTGATGGCCGAGGATCAAAATGTGAGGCAACTATCTCGAAGAGGTTAGCATGGTTAGTGGAGTACTTAGTAGTTAGTAGCCATGAATTTTCTTTTACCTTTATTTTAGAAATCGTTTTCCAAATTCTTTTCTCATTTTTCTATCGGTGTTTTCATCGCCTTCTTAGTTTACCTTGTTCCATCTTCTTCACTTCTCTTTTGGTTTTTACATCGCCGTTTTCATCGCTCTCCTCACCTACCACATGCTTGTTTTCATTTTCTCATTTTTTTTATGGCCTTTTTGGTCTTTGTTTCCATCCCAGAAATGTGTAAATGTGAAGTGCATACTTTCTAAGGCACAAAATTCAAGATAAAAATATCTCCCCAATTTACTTACTTAGCCTATAATTTCTAAGGCACAAAATTCCGGTAACTTTACCTGACTTCAATCTTTTCCCGGAATCGACATTGGATCCTGTCCCAATTCATAATGAAGTTGAATCACCCATCTTTGAGGATCATTTTGAACTTGACCAATTATACACTTCTGAAGATACTATTGACAAATTGGCAAGTTCTCCATTTTGTGGAATTGAACTACATGAGAAATGTGACCTAGATTCTCACCATCTCTTTACTTCTGAAACTGATTGTACAATTCTGATGGAAGATGTTGACCTTAGTTTTGAAGAATTGTATGGCGATGAGCTTGAATTCCTTAATATTGGAAGTAAAGAGATATCACCCATATTAGGTCACATTCCATTGTTGGACAATACATATGGACTTGAGCTTCATTTTTTTGACTTGGAACCAATTCCTGAACTCATTTCGACTCCTGAACCTTTACTTGACTTAAATCACCTTCCTGAGTCGGTATTAGTTCCTGTCTTTCCTGAGTCCAAGTCAACCATTCTATCATTTCATACACCATTCTGGGACAAGGTAGTTGACAAATTTGACTCCGAAATTAATTATGGAAAATGAAAATTAGATGGGGTTAAATATTTAATAAAGATCCTTCATGGATTTATCTTTTTAGTGGGTCATATTCATGATATTTCTGGTGGGTTCCTCAAAACCCAAAGCAAAGTTGATTGGGCCATGTTTCGTGGACCAATCAGACCACCACCGGAACCATCACCTTAAGGTAATTTTTTCCTTCCCTCTTTATTTTTTTTCTTGCATACATATATCATGATGCATTGAGGACAATGCATGAAGTAAGTGTGGGGGAGGGTTTACTAACATAGAGTTTTTAGATCTTCTTTCTTTTTACACTTCTTTAGAAAATAAAAATAATAATAATAAAAAAATATATAAAAATAAAAACTTTTTGAAATAAGAGACAAAGTTTTGATGTATTTTTAAGAAAATTAAGATGTATCTTAGAAATTAAGAAAGCCTTAATTATGACATCTTAAACCTAGTTGAAATAATAGATCTTGTTTGAAATTATAGGCTAAGTAAGAAAAATTGGTGAGATATTTTTATCTTGAATTTTTTGCCTTAGATTGTATGCACTTCACACTTACACATTTCTTGGGATGAAAACAAAGACCAAAATGCCATAAAAATAAAAGAAAAAAAATTATAAATAAAACATCACCTATTAAGCTGGATCATTGTGCCTCAAGAAGCATGATTATTCACGCCTAACGGTGGTAAAGAAAATAAATAATCCCCTTTAGTTTTGTGGCCTTTTTCACTCGAGTCCTTAAACCCGAGGGATGTTTTCTCATCTGGTGCCCTAAGACCTTCTGGTTTGGGAGTCATCGGTTATAGGCTCGTTACAAGGGTGAACTAGAAAGCCTAAACTAAGGGAAGAAAAAAGAGAAAAAGAAAATAAATATATATATTAATAAATGGCTTTATGGTTAGAGTTGAAATCCCAGAAATCTTCACTAACACGGTGTGCATACTATCTAGGTTTTATGAAAGATAAAGTATTCAATCCAATTTTGAATTCTTACCTTAATTAAAGACAAGATCTTGCATAGAGACTAAGTTTAAGGAAGAATGATTATAGGTGGATTTATGACCTAAGATCACTTATATTTTTGCAAAAATAGTTCGAAAACATGTCTCTCTTTCAAAATGCATTTTCAAAACACTAACATTTGTCTTCTTTCTTTATGGATTTTGTGGGTGTAATCCGCTGAAAACCCTCAGGAGACAACACTCCTCCTCTAGGGTAACCTAGAGGTTTAACGGCTTGTTGCACACGCTCAATGCAATCGCGTCACCTGCGAAAGTGGTGTAATAAAATTGGTAGTATAGTTTTTTCTTTTCTTTGTTTTGCTCGGGACGAGCAAAAGAATAAGTGTGGGGGTGTGATTGATACACAATATTGCATATTTTACCACATAATCCCCATGCATATTGCAAATAAATATATGATTTTTACTCATCTTCTCTATATTTTTACAGGTCCACAACTGAAATGAGAGAAAGCCCAATAATCACTTTAATTAGCAATAATTAAAGAGATTAATTCCAAGCCCAAGATAAAGCCCAAATTTGAATCCAGGATCCAGAGAATTCTACGTAACAACTCAAGATTTTAGAAGACCACGTGGATAACAACCTCGCAACAAACCTGTACCAGAAAATCTGGGCTCAACGGCCCAGATTTTGCCGCCAAATCCAAGGATTTCCCGCCAAATTGCGGCAAAGATAAGGTTGTTGGATCCCGAATTTTGTTCCAACAACCTGGATCTCGAAGCTTCTCTCTGAGCCCTATAAAAACTGCACCTGGACCTGCGAGCAAAGACTGAATGGAGAAGAGAGGAGAAATTAGTAGATGCTTGTAATTTTTGTAGGTTTTTCTCTAGGTTTTAGTTCTTTAGACCCTCTTCTTCTTCCCTAGAAATTTTGTAAAGAGAGAGTTTGTAAGAGAGAGAAAGCTTGTGTACATCAAGGAGTGACAACTTGTGAAGCAAGGATTCATCCATTCTCTTCTCTCTACTCTTGCATTTTCTAGTTTACTTGCTTTCTTTATTTCTTGCTTTACTTTCTTGCAATTTAGTTCATGCTTTGTTTTACTTTCTTTATGGCTTGTAGCTAACTTTTCTACATGTACTAGTTAACCACTAACCTTGCTAACTACTAACTCATGGGTGATTGCTATCTTTAATCTTGCAAGTTGGATGGTCTTCTCTTCTCCGATGGGTTAAACCCCCCGTCATTCAAGTGAGAAAGTAATTAGATCAACACGCAAGACGAATCTATGCCGATGAATCAACATGAGGCACGCATTCACTATCACGGAGTTTAGTAAGTTTTGGCAAGGTAGTAAGGTTAGCTAGTCATGGCTTTTTCATTCTAAAGTTTTCATTCTTTTAGTTTTAATTCCAAAAGCCAATCTCTTCTTTGATTTCTTTTCGTTTTTCATCATGAACATATCCACCAATTCTTTTATTTCTTTTTCCAACGATTCTTTATTCTTTTAAAGCAAAGAATAATCTTCGTTTTATATCTTCACTACCAACCGTAACGCTTCCATCGCAATCTCTCCCTGAGAATCGACTCGGTATAGCCCTTGCTATAACGGAGATAGGAAAGGGTATATTAATCATCTTTCATACATTTGTGGAGTGATCAAGCACAAAGGTTGTTTCTAAACCTTATCTCTTTTCATTGAATATATTTTGTGTGCAAATTATACTCCACAATACAACACCTTTCTTGTCCAATCACATGCCGCAAGGCAAAGAGGAGGGGGAGGATCATATATATATTCCCTGGTAAGGAGGTGGACATGCATGGTAGGGGTGCTAGCACACCCTCGTAGAGCACCTGGAGGCCCACAGGTAGAACCGAAAGATTTTAGTTGTACAACATCCCTACACTATTGTTAATCCGATCACAAATTGATATCCATTTGTTTCCCCCGACCCGATATAAATTATTCTTTTTATTACCAATTATTATATAATTATCAGTATACGAAAATGAGCAAGAGCATGATAGAAGAGTAACTTGAATATAATAGGATATCAATTATTAAATTCTCGTAATGTGATAATCATGAGTGTATTGATAACATAGCAAGTGTCAGGTGATAACATGTCAGGTGGTAGGTGATAACATGCAGGTGTCAGGTGTCAAGTGTTCTTAATATGTCAACTTATTAGCACATCAGATATCAAGTATCGTATAGCACAATATGGGAAAATAGTATCGATACAAGTAATTGGTACAAATACTGAAAAATAATACAGTTTTTGAAAAACAATTGAAGTAAGGATTTCAAACTTTTCACAACCATCAAGAAAAAAATAATAGTTAAATTATTTAATTATCCAGTTAAGGCTTGCTCAAGTTAGAGCAAAACCAGGTCGTGTCGGCATTACACCGGGCACACGACAGAGCTTGACTTCCAGTGGAGTTAGCGTTCAGCTCTAAACACTAAAACGCTCAGCGAGGCGAACGCTGACGGTGAAGCGACGTATGAATGTCTATAGCTAAAGCTCGCGGCGAAGCTAAATGCACACAGTAAAGCGAAATATGAACGCTTTGCTAACATGTGACAAAGTCAAGCTCGCGGCGAAGCTAAACGCACGTGACGAAGCGGCGTATGAATGCCTGACTACGTACGCAATGAAACTACGCTCGAACGAATTAGCTGTAAAGAGTTGAGTGCTAAGCTTTCCTCCCAGCGAGCTAATAGAGAATTCGAAGGTTAAGTCTGAAGACTGAGTCCGAAGCTAGGACTAAGCTAGCGAGCAGTGATAGACACTAGACACACGTGGCAGAGCCAGTCATACATGATGTAGCGGTGTATGAACACTTTGCTAACGTTGCGACGTAGCTACGCTTGGGCGAATTTCACGAAAAAATGCTGAGCGTTAAGCTCGCCTACCAGGCAGAGCATGTGAAAAGCCTGTGCCCGAAGGCAGGGCGACCACGAAGGGTCAGCCAAATAAGAGAGAGCCCGGAGAGCTGTGCCGGAAGGCAGGGCGACATGAAACACAATAAATTCAGAATACAAAGTAGTACAAACAAATACTGGAGATTGCCTACACTATTACAAGTATTCGTCACGTTGATACAAATATATCGCATCAATACAAGTATATGGTCCATAGGAATACAACAACAATCCCCGAATTACAAACACACAAACCCAGAAATACATTATATGCCCGTCGAAATAGGGTAACACATAAAGTGAGAAAACATTCGCCTAAAAATCTCGAATTATACCACGAACTCTGAGAACTCTAATAATACAACATATGTACGTATTTAGGAGAGAGAAATTAGTGAGAAGAGAGAAAGGAGAGAGAGGATTAGATAGAGAATGAAAAACGCAGGCCACAGCCTAGGTCTGCCTAGCCTGGCCTAGGCTTGGCTCACGTCCAGGTGCCTAGCCAGCCCCTAGTGGCATACTGATTGCCTACTGCCAGGGGTGGTGGTCGGCCAGGCCTGGGGAGGAGAAGGGAAGGGTGGTAATGGAGTTTGGTGGCGGAGATTTGAAGATGGTAAAAGTTTTTAATAGAGGAGGAAGTCGAAGAAGTTAGGGATGTTGGTGGGGGTGGTGGATTTGGTCGAGGGGATGGGAGATGTGGTGATGGATTGGAGGTGATAATGGAAGTGGTGGTGGTTGTGGGTGTTGTTGTTGGAGGAGATGGTGATTTTAGAGTGAATAAGATGAAGTTGGTGGGGAAATGATGAAGTGGAAGAGAGGGGATGGCCGCCGGTTGTAAGTTGTCACCGTGGGGGGCTCGTCGGTAGTGAAATCAGCTGGAGGTCGAGGTTTGGAGGGGAGAGAGAGAGGGAAAGAGTGAGACATAGAAGGATTGAAAGGGAGAGAGGAGCTTGGTGGGGGAGTTTTGGTGCTTGGCAGGAGTTGTAGGTCGTCGGCATGGGGGAGAGTCGTCGGAGAGTGGTCGTCGAGGAGCCGGATTGGGAGTTGGCCGCCGGGTAAAGATGGTGACCGGCTCAATCGGAGAGAAAGACGGAGAATTAGAAAATGGAGGAGAGAAATGAATATAGAGAGTAGAGAGATTGATTGAAGAAGGGAAAGAGAGAATTGTGAGAGAGATTGAAGAATTTTGGAGAAGGGGGTTGGTGCCTGCATCGCCAGTTAAGAGAAAAGGAAAGGAGAAAGAAAGAAGAAGGGAAAAGGAAAGAAAAGAAAGAAAATAATAGAAGAAGAAAGAAGAGGGTGGAATGGTGGAGAAGGTGGTGAAGGAGTGTGGAAGAAAAAGAAAAAGAGAGAAAAAAAGGAAAAATAAATAAGGGAAAATATCTGGGGCAAATCTGAAATCGAGAAAAATACAAATATAATTTTATTTGGTAAAAATTTGATTAATTCAAAAAAATTTCAAAAATTCTCTAAATAGAAAATATTATACTGAGAAATATGGTGAAATCAGATTTAAGAAATTCAATTCTATTTGCAAATTAAAAATCTTGAAATTGATTGGCGTTGTCGGTCAACACCGATTTTAGGAGATTTTACAAAATAATTCAGAAAAATGTCAGAAAATCATGAAAAATCTAAAATATTGAATATCAGCATTTGAAACTAAAATTTGTCCAATTGGACTATTAGAGAGGTCAAATCAGGTAGTATACTGAGATTGAGTCCCGGGTTCTAACTCGCACTGACTCTGAGTCAAAAAATCCGGATTCAATGCCAAATAAAATATAATTAATCAAAAAATAAAAATAAATATGGAGAAAAATAGAAATATACGATCGAAAAATCGGGACACGTATCTGGGTACGTATTCCATAAACGGGGTATTACATCTTAGCAGTTACAGAAAATCGCAACTTACAAATTATGCAGTTATGGAGATTCGAGATATTCGCGCTATCAATTGCAACGCTATAGAGTATTTATATACTTAGAGATCCATCGAGAAAGGGGATCCAAGAGGTTGTAAACATAATAATATTCGATAGAATTCATTGTATTCTCTCCCTCCTCCTTATGGGTTTTTCCCAATTTGAGTTTCCAAATAAAAATCTTTTGTCTCTGCTAGTTTGTTATGTTGAAATTTTCAATTATCACCCGAGAATTGGGATACCCTCTCGCCTATAGTGTGAGGTTGACTGTCCAATCAATCATGTCAAAAAATCTCTTCCACAGATGTAATAATACTTCATTAACTATCCCTTAAAATCCTAATTCGCCTAAGGCCTATTTGGCTAGGAAAACAAAATGAGAAAACTGACAGTGGAGTTCACTCGATCAGTTTTCCTTAAGAAAATTAGAGGTGGGCCCATATTGCCAGTTTTCCACCCATTTTTCAGCGTCTTTACAGAGAAAGAGAAATGAAGATTTTGATGATTTTTTTGCCTACGTCAGTTCTAATTTTTTAATTTTCTGATAATTACAAGCAAACATGACTTTGAATCTCGAGAAAAAACTAAAAATAAAATCCACTGTATCCATCTTTTCTGACCCCTTTTCTATGTTTCAAACAGACCATCAGAAACACAACTTCCAAGATGATCATCCTCATTTTTTTTCCTCCTGCCAGGAGCACTGTAAAGGGCTCAGTGGAATGGTTATTCAACTAGCAATACAATAATTGCTCCTGACAAAAAATGGGCCCTGCAGCCTGCACCTCAATAAATCTACATCCCAACCCAAACGATCAACTATAAAGACCAGAAAACACAGATCCGACACCTCATCCAGCTCAACCATTGAAAGAGTGCTCTGATTTGGATCCAGATCATTTGTTCTTGCATTTCATTTCATGGTGAAGTGATGCACACAGTCTTAATTACAGTGTAATTGTCTAGCACAAAATCTCTGCATGTAGTGAGAAGAGCAATCGTGATTGACACTAATGGAATCTTATTTCATCTCAATATCTTCAGGATTAGCTCCAGGACTAATTACAGTGCAGTTGTTTAATTAGGAATCAGTCTCATATCCAATCCTGCAGCTTCCTTAATTAAACAAAAAAGACAAAGACCTAGCAACTTTCTTCAATGCATGCTTCATCCAAGCTGGCAAAAAAAAAGTAAATAGTGACATCTCTTGGCAAGCATGTTAGGTCTCTCATCTCATGCACCCTTGATACAAATGGACAAAAAGGGTTTCCTTCAACCATACTTTTCAATTGTGATGGATATCATCTTGGTTGGTTCCTCCACATGATCAAGATCCTCAACGGACCCCACAACTAAATTCAGAGCATAAGATAATAAAAAATCTACATTCTTATTAAAAGAAATTGAAGATATCCTGGTGATTTGAATGTAATTTCTAACTCTAGACGTTTGTCTTTGTTTAGTAATGAAAAAGAATAAAACGGCACAATCCCCTCTCATCATTGTAAGTTAAATGGTGGAAAGTACATTTCTTTCATCACAATTGTTTACGTAAGTTCAACACTCATATGAGAGAATCCTTTAGAAAAGAAAACACTCATATTGAGAATCGTCTAAGCTCTCTAAGCATGAACATATCCTATAAGTGTAGTTAAGAAGTAAGATCTAGGGGGACAATGGGGGCCGGGAACAAGATAATTCAATCTAAATCCAAACTAAACTTTTGGGTCTGGATTCTAAAATTGTATTTAATACTTCTTGGATATGGTATAAATCTTGAAAATGTATCCAATTTTTAATGTATTTACATATGATGTTTAAGCCCAATAACTCGATAACCTAAACTAATATCTTTATAGTTACGTAGTATATAAGGCACGTGCTATGCATGTTGTTGTTGTAGTAGTAGTAGTAGTAATAATAACAACAACTATACGTTGTGCCTATTATTACTATCAAATAATCTTAACTATTTAGTGTATAATATTGTATTATATGTTTTATAAAAAATTTATAATTTATCTAAGACTATAAGACACAAAAGATAGTAATAGAACCAAGGGCATTTCGCTACAGCCCCTTATGTCAAACCATAATTAGAAAAAAAAAAAAACTCAACTTCATAATTTTATTCTCTTCAGCTACCTCCTTTTTCAAACTAACCGCATGTGTCCAAGTGTCAAGCGCCGAAACGCTTTTGAGCGGCAAAATACGAAAATGCCCCGTAGTAATCGCTTTGAAAAATGTACCGCTTCAAAATTTGGACCGCTGGTATATAGAGGACTGCGATCAATCATAACCCTCACAAAAAAACCCTATTTCTGAGGACAACGACCATAATCACAATTCTTAAAAAATGCCATGTCAACTACTGCGACTATGATTAGTCGCAGTCCTCACAAAAATACCCTCTTTCTGAGGATTGTAACCATAATCGCAATCATCTTTATTAGTACATGTTTTTGAGTCTTAATAGGATTGCTACCATGATCGCAATCGTCTTTAATAGGATGTCCTCACCCAAAAAGACATGTTTCTGAGTTTTTATTAGGATTGCGCCATGATCGCATTCCTCACAAAAATGTCATATTTTTTTAGTCTATATTAGAACTGTGACCATGATTCTAGCCCTGTTTATTAGGAGATGATTCTAAACTTTATAGGACTGTGATAATGTTCACAATCCTTTTTATGAGAACTGCGACCTGATCGCAGTCATCTTTATTAGGACATGTTTCTGAGTTTTTATAAGATTTCGATATCATCGCAATCCTCACAAAAATATAATTTCTCAGCTTATATTGGGACTGCGGCAATGATCACAATCCTCATGAAATACCCTAATTTTCAATTACTAGAAAGACTGAGACCATAATCGCAGTCTTTTAATAAAGAACTGTGATCATAGTCGCAGTCCTCACATAGGACTTCGATCATGAGTTGCAGTCCTCAGATCAGCATCGTCATCATCAACAGACCCTCGTTCATCGGCATTGAATGACCCCCAATACTTTTCAGATCTAAATACCACATCAACCGCAAACATAAATAAAACTTACGTGAGCATGAACAAACGAGATATGTAAAAGGTCGATCCTAAAAAAATTGGTCTAGGAGCTCCGCCCTGAGACAATCGGGAAGGCACGACGACCTGACCGCGCAGATCAACTCGCGATTACTCTTCATCGGGTCAGGGTTAAGGGGAGAGCAATGTTGAGGGCGATGAGAAAAGATAAAAGAGAAAATAAAAATATATAAAAAAAGTGGAGGTTGGGAGGAATTAATTTATGCTGACGTGGATGATGCTGTAGCGAATAGAATTATGAAGCTATGTTTTTTTTTCTAATTATAATTAAAGTAGGTGGTTGTAGCGAATTTTTCTAGAACCAATGTTAAATTAATATTTATCTATCTATTAATATTAAATTCTTCAATGTTAAATTAATATTTATCTATTAATTAATATTTATCTATTAATTAAAGTAGGTGGTTGTAACAAAGGGCACACTAGAACCAAAGTAGGTGCCAGTGTCGGAGCCCGGAGCCCGGGCCCAGGTTCGGGTTCGGGTTCGATTTTGAGTTTGGGTTTGGGTTCGGTAATCCTACCCGGCTCGGTTCTTTTTGAGCCGGGCCTCGCTGGTATGGTATTACAGCAGATCGCGACCGCTCAGCTATCCGGACCCGTGCAACGGCTGAAAGGAAACCGCATGCGAACCGTTGCAACAGTTTGTGCGGTTCTTGTCTGAAACAATCCATTGCAACGGTTCAGACCGAACCGTTACAACCGTTCAGACTCCAATTTACGCCTCTGCCCTCCTCGGAGCGCTATATATAGCGCTCCTTTCTTTCATTCTATAAAAAACAGTGACAAAGCGCATCTCTCTCTCCTTTCTTCTGTAACTCGAGTTCTGAATACTCTGTAAGTCGGATTCTGAAGTGAAGGAGTAGCTCGGATTCTGAAGCAAGATTCATTCTGAAAGAAGGCTCAGAAAATTCAACAGATTCTTTAATAGAATTGTTGTCTGAATCTGTGACTTCCAAAGAAGAATATTCTTCTATCTCCCTCCTTTCTCTACAGTGGGTATTCCTCCAAAGTAAAGACAAATATTCTCCCTGAGATTTATCTTTGTCCGCTGCATTGATAATCCTGTGAAGATACTGGTTAACTACTGTTCGACCGTACGGTGATTTGATAGTGCTATCCAAATACCGTGAAGGAGTGTTGTATCTTGGGAGACCAGCGTCCAGTAACCCGTTAGCATCATAGCGGGGGACGTAATTGTCTTAAGGAGATTCTCTATAAGTGCACCTCACTCGAAGTACTGTATAAGTGAATTAATATTCTTTATACAAGGGTTATACTGATATACAGTATATTGAGACTGACTTATACATGTCTAATTGGTGTTTAACCAAGGAAGGTAACTAAAAGGTGGTTCTGTAATTAAGAAACATTTATTGAACGGAAAATCTCCTACCTGATATTCACCGACCTGGCCAATTAGATCGGTGACATTGATTAGTTGTCAGATTGATTCCTAGACTTAACAATCTTAAACTTAGATATCCATCAAATAAATGTCAAGACTGTATTCTTAAACAGTGAATTAAATGAAGAAATATATATGGAGCAACCTGAAGGATTTATAGTCAAGGGCCAAGAACACAAAGTGTATAAATTGATAAAATCCTTATACGGTCTAAAGCAGGCTCCAAAACAATGGCATGAGAAATTCGATAATGTCATGATCAAAAATGAATTCACTATCAATGAATGCGATAAGTGTGTTTACACTAAAACAGAGAATCAGTCTATCTCAATCTCACTACGTGGATAAGATGATAGAAAGAATCAAGGATCATGGGATAAAGAAGAATACAAATCCTTTTCTCCCACACATCCACCTTCGTAAGAATACAGGAAATAGAGTACGCCAGTTGGAGTATTCTCAGATTATGAAAAGTTTAATGTATTTAATGAATTGCACTAGACTCGATATTGCTTACGCTATAAGCAAACTAAGAAGATACACTAGTAACCCTAGTGATGATCATTTGACTGCTCTACTACGAGTATTACGTTACGTATCACATACCATGAAATATGCCTTGATATATGGACAATATCCATCTGTACTTTGAGGATACAATGATGCTAATTGGATTACAGATTCTGAGGAATCAAAATCAACTAGCGGATACGTATTTACTCTAAGAGGAGCAGCAGTATCTTGAAAATCTTCCAAACAAACATGTATTTCCCGTTCCACTTGGAATCAGAATTCATAGCCTTAGATAAGGCCAGAGAAGAAGCAGAATAGCTTCGACATTTTTTGCAAGATATACCATTATGGCCAAAGTCAGTGCTTGCTATATGCAATTACTGCGATAATCAAGCAGTTATATTTAGGGCACAAAATTTTATATATAATAGTAAGTCTAGACATATTTGTCGTAGATATAATGCCGTTAAGCAGTTGCTCTCAAATAGAATTATCTCTATTGACTTTATCTCGTTAAAAGATAATTTATTGGATCCGTTTATCAAAGATTTAAGCAGAGAGCGTATAAACTGCACATCAAGGAGAATGGGTCTAAAAGCCTAACCTTATCGAGTCAGCTTAATGGAAACCTCACATAGCGACTGATTAGTTAGTAAGTTCGATAAAACTTTCGCTATGGAAGGTTCAAGACCTAGTTCACCTATCCTGATACAGTTTTTTTTCTAAAGTCTCTTTTGTTGGCCCAAAGGCCATTAGCCCAATATCCCGTTGAATATTTTGATGATAACAAATCATATTTAGTTATGTATTTAACAAATTTTGTTTAAAAGAATTTTAGGTTAAAAACAAGTTGTTTTGACGGCTCCACTATCAAGACTCACAAGTTTGGACGTCGCCTAAGATTTGCATCCCTAAGCTAAGCACATTAGAAAGCTTCGGGAACAAGTTTTTGAAGAAAAGACCAAGTCAAGATCAAGACAATAGAAAAGTCCAAGTTTTGTATTTTTACTTTTCTTTTAGACTTTTTGTCAAAACTAGATGTTAGAAGTAGATTTATGGGATTGTCACTTACACACACTTTAGTTTGATTTATGGCTTCAAAAACAATTTCAAATTTCTATTTCCAACTTAGTTTTATAGCTAACATGTTTTTGAAAATTTGTTTTTAGAAACTTTAAGTTTTGAAAAAACCGATTTTTGAGAAAAACAAGTTTTATCTAAGAGAAACTTTATCAAAATATTTTAACATGTTAGAGTAGTGACTTATGATCTTACTCCTATTTTTATAAGGTCCAAAACCTCAACCCAAAAGACCAAAACCAAAAAACCCCAGTTCTGGTTTCTGCAGTGTCTGATTTTTTCAGAACTGACAGGAGCCGGTCGACCGTCCGGGTCGACCGACGTACACGCTGTGCAAGTGTGTACGTCGGCCGACCGCTCGGGTTGACCGGGGCACTTAGAGTGCTCTCTGTTTGTTTGGGTCGACCGGGGCGGTCGACCGTTGTCCCCCAACGGTCAAAAATATGACCGTTGGCGGTCGACCGGCCCGGTCGACCGGCAGCTGTCAGAAATTTTGACAGATTCCAACAGCTATATTTTTCTGACAGATTTTGTTGGGATCTCACCCCAACGAATCTCTCTTGCTGTTTTACCCAGTTTTTCATCCCCTATAAATAGTGGGTCACTTCAACATGATAAGACAAGAATTCCAAAACAATTTTACAAGAGATTTCCATAAGAATTTCAAGTCTTCATTTTAGAAAAGATTTTCAAAGCCTAAATTTCCATACACCCATTTGAAGCCCATACCTCTACCTCACTCTAGTTTTTGCACTACACAATCCCAAATTTCTACATCTACATATTGGTTATAGGATTGTGCAAGTGAGCTATTTGTGATCAAGTGTCATCATTTTCTTCTTGAGCGAAGTTGTAGAGGCATCGGCCTCAAGCGAGCTAGTGTGCTCCGGGTGGTGTTGCGGCATCACAAGTGATCGGACAAGTGTGTCCTTGTATTGAAGATCCGATGGGATCGACAATAGTGGAAATCCTTCAAGTGTGAAGGCGGGGACGTAGAGCGTGGCTCGAACCTCGGAAACATATACTTGTGTTTGCGTTTGCTCGAATTTTCTCTAAACTCAAACTCCTTTATTTCTTACAATACTATTGTGTTTATTATTGCTTATCCTTTAATTTGTGCAATTTGTTAGTAGAATTTTTAATTCCGCATTGTTGCCATATTTAATATAGCCATCACCTATTCACCCCCCCTCTAGGTGATTTCAATTGGTATCAGAGCCTAACCCTACAATTTAATTTAATCACCTTAGGGAGATCCTTGTTATTTGGCTATACTAGTTGCATTCTTCATTCATTGTGCTTTATATTATTCATCCATGGCATCACTTGATTTTTCTAGCATCAAGTCCCCACCAAAGTTTGATGGCTTGAACATCCCTATTTGGAAGGTCAAGATGAACCTCTCTCTAAAATCCCTAGGTGTTAGGGTAGCTAGGGCCATCACTAGAGAATTTGTTGAACCCCTCACCGATGAGATTTCATGGTCCGAGGACACCACCAAGGATTTTGAGACAAATGCTAGAGCCCAATATGCTTTGACCTAAGCTCTAAATGAGGATGACCTAGCACGCATCATTAATTGCAAATCCGCATTTGAAGTTTGGAATATTTTAATTGTGACTCATGAAGGAACGTCACAAGTCAAAAGATCTAAGATTGACTTGTTGCGTTCTCAATATGAGAACTTTTATATGTTTGATAATGAGAGCATTGATGACATGCTCACGCGTTTCACCAAGATTACTAATGCATTATCTTCTCTAGGTGACGCAATCGACAATGACCAAAAGATAAGAAAGGTCATTAGAGCTCTTCCCAAAGCATGGGAAGTAAAGGCTACTACCCTCAAGGAACTCAACGATAGGGAGGAGATGGACTTCTCCGGCTTCATCGGAAATCTCAAGACGCATGAGATGGAGATGAAGGTAAGAGAAGAAAGGGAGGCACCCAAGAAGAAAGCACTCGCCTTCAAAGCCACTCCAACCATCCATGAAGAGGATGACTCATCCGAAGATTGCGATGAGGATTTTGCCATGCTCATCCGGAAGGTGGGCAAGATGTTCTATAAGAAGGGACGGCAAAGCAACTTCCGAAGAGGGAGACCTCAAGGAAGATTTGAAAAGAAAAGAGATGAACCCGGTCCTTGCTTCCATTGCAAGAAGATCGGACATCTTATTGCCGATTGCCCCGCTCTTCAAGCGACCACCTCCAAGAACGGCCCAAAGAAGAAAAAGGCTATGGTTGCAACGTGGGATGACACGGAGTCGGAATCCGAAGAGGAAAACGACGCCGCACACATGTGCTTCATGGCACATGGAGACGATGCTTCGAAGGTAACTATCGACAACTCTTTAGATGAGGATGAGTTAACTATGGATGAGTTAGCTCAATTTTTCGAAGAATTATAACATAGGTATGAGATTTCTCAATCTCATAATAAGAAATTAAAAAGGGAAAATGAGTCTTTAAAAGATAAAATTAATATTATTGAAAAAGAGAAAAATGATTTATCTTGTGCTTTTAAGAAAATAAAAATTGATTTTGAAAATTATAAAATAGCTTGTAAAGGAAAAACTTCTATTCCCTCATGTAATAAAAATGATTTTGTGGAAATGCAAAAACGAGTTGATATTTTAGATTCAACTCTTAAAAAATGTGCCTTTGATCTAAATAAATTTGCATCTAGATTTCCCAAGGGAGTAACCCAAGGGAAACACACTCATCATACACATGCACGGAAACATGCACACACACATAAGCATGCATACATGTATGGTAGTGGTAGAATTTATGTTTGCACGCATTGTGGCCGCAAAGGCCATTTGGAAAAATTTTATTTTGCTAAACATAATGTGAACAATAAATATGTTTGTGTTCGTCCCGGTACTAATCCAAAAGGACCTAAAAAGATATGGGTACCAAAAGACCCACCAAATTTAGATGATACAGGTGGATCTTCTTCCTCCAAGACTTAGGGGGAAACGGTGCCCGGGTGGTGGATGCAACAAAGCTCAAATAACACATCGCATTTGCATCGCTATCATGGAGGCACCTATTTTGGAGATTGCCCTTGCTTGGTAACCTCTCCATTTAAAAGTTTTAATTTTGATTATATATACACATGTGTAGGAGTGTTAGTTTACTTTTATGCTTCATTGATACATGTTAGTGTAAACTTACATCTCTATCATGATTGTGTATATGCCATGTTTTTACATCTTACCTTTTATACCATGTTCATTGTATGTCCACATGCCTAACCTAGATTATATATATATATATATATATATATATATATATATATATATATATATATATATATATATATATATATATATATACACACACACACACACACACACACACACACATTGTATTTTCAAAACTAGAAATAAAATTTTGTAAAAATTTCATATTCAAGCAAATACATTAGAGATGGCAATTGCGCACCTCAACTCATTCAAGAGGAATTAAGAGGATGAAGTTCAGAACCCTTCACCGGGTATTCGGCTTCAACATCTCTAAAACTTTGTTTTTGTATGAAAATTAAATAAAATGTTTTGTGTGAATATTTTTGGTTGATATGATAACCTAATGAAGATTTAAAAACATTGTTGTATTCCTGCATGTTACATATATCCTACTTTATTTATTAAATATTTACTTTTAAATTTTTTTTGGGAGCTCTTTCTGTTCACAGTTTTTGGGCAAAGCCGGCCGACCGGCCCTAACCCCGGTCGACCGCCATTGCCTGAAAGAGAACAAATTTTTGCTCTATGTTGCCGGTCGACCTGTACGATCGACCGCTCTGAGTTACAGAGCTCTCGGATTTTTCGGGTCGACCGGCCCGGTCGACCGTGCGTCGATTTCAGCCCCAGATCTGCTATTATTTCACAGTCTCTCTCATTTCTCTCATAACCCATCCGACGAGCCCTTTTTTCCCTTTTCACCAAAAATTCCCAAAACTCAAAATCTCTCAAATTTCTTCTAAAATCAAGTTGGATTCACTCTTTATGGGTTAGATCTTCAGTCTCAGGGCTTCCTCACCAACAGATTTCAGGGATTTCAAGATCTAGGGTTAGGGTTTCTCTCATTCAGGTAAAAAATCCTTTCTTTTGTTCAAATCTTACTTTCTAGCCCTAAGAATCTCAATTTCTTGTCTAAGATTTTTAGGTTTCTTTTTGTTTAGATCAAGCCATAACCATCTACCCTAAAAATCAACTAAAAATCACTCTTTTCTCCAAAAATGTCAAAGAGATCTAGGTCTGAGAAGGGAAAAAGTATAGTTCCCTCATCTTCCACCACTCCTAAACCTAAAAGACCTTTTGTGAACGATCTTGCTGAAAATCGTTTCATACAACTTTCCAAAAAGTCTGTAATTTTGGGAAGATGTGTAATTCTTAAGGATTTTGAACACCTAGGCATCCCTCGTATCCTCAAAAGAAACTCTTTGGATCATTTTATGACTATTAGGAAACCTGTTTACACATCCCTAGTTCACTATTTCTATACCAACTATGCCTTTGAGGGAGATCGTGTTAGATCACGTGTTCTAGGGAGAGATATAGACATCCCTATAGCACGATTTGCTGACTTGCTACATCTCTCCTCTGGAGGAGTGGATGTTTATACTTTTGATCTAAACGACTTTGAGTATCCGGACGGTGAGTCTGCGCTCACCGCTTCCACTTTGATCCACGGGGATGACAACCCCGGTTTAGTAAGAAATGAGGAGGTCAACAAGTTTACCCTCACCTCCCAAATCCTTGCTAAATTCATCTTCTATAACATTTTACCTAAGTCCGGTGAGTATAGCAATGCTAGGGGTCCAGTTCCTCTCATAATCTATTGCCTTCTGAAAGGCATCAAGATTGATTTTCCTCACCTCATTGCTACTCACATGGCCTCTGACCAGATCCGCATGTCCGGTAGGCACTTGCCTTATAGGATGCTAATTACTCATTTGCTTCAGAGATTAGGTTTTGATTTGTCCTCTGAGACTCCCTGTCAGCCCGCTGTAAACCTTGACAGCGTCCTTTTGAAGAGGATGCAGGCTCAAATGCGTCGTCACGCACAAGAGCACCCTCCTGCACCTCCTGCTGATATCCCAAGGTCATCTTCGGCCCCTGGATCCTCTTCCGTCCCAGGGATTTCATCTGCATCTGTGCCATCTTTATCTCCTGAGTTCCAGTCTTTTGTCTCTTCTGAGATTCGCTCTCAGATCCAGGAGCACCAGTCCTGGATTGAGCAGCGGTTTGAGCAGCATGATGCAGCCCTTCGCGCGGAGATGGACTCGCGTTTCCAGGGAATTCGCAATGACATGACTTATTTTGCGAACGCCATGAGATTCGTGGACTCGCAATTTGAGACATTATTTGCGAAATTCGATATGCTTGGTCCAGATCTCACGACCATTTCTCGTCCTCTTCCATCCTCCGGTCCTCCATTTCCTATCAGAGACCCTACAGCGGCTCCACCTCCACAGCCAGGCTTTACTGGTATCAATCCAGAGGAGGTAGGTCATGAGGATGATGATGATGGTGATGAGACCATGGCAGAGGGTGACGCTGAGGAGAGTTCGTCTGAGGAAGACGACGCTGAGGAGAGTCCTTCAGAGGATGCTGCTGCTGGTGGTGCTGAGTGACCTGCCCCTTTTGATGATGTCAAAAAGGGGGAGAGTTATTTATTGAGAGAGACTTTGTATTTTATTTGTATTTGACACTTATATTTTGTTGTATTTGGTATTATGTGTTTGGACATCCTTTTATTTAGTATGGTGGACATGTATCTTTGTATTGTGTTTGGACATCCTTTTATATTTATATGTTGTGTTGTGTTATCTTTTTATGACATGAGTACCTTTGGCATAGACATGAGTATTATGGATGAGTATTGCTATTTATCATTTGTGCTATGTATCTATGCCTGAGTAGAATTTTTTTTATATATGCATGTGTTGAGGGGGAGCTTCACTTGAAGTCTCTACCCAAAATATTTGTGATAACTATATATGTTTTGTCATCATCAAAAAGGGGGAGATTGTTGGCCCAAAGGCCATTAGCCCAATATCCCGTTGAATATTTTGATGATAACAAACCATATGTAGTTATGTATTTAACAAATTTTATTTAAAAGAATTTCAGGTTAAAAACAAGTTGTTTTGACGGCTCCACTATCAAGACTCACAAGTTTGGACGTCGCCTAAGATTTGCATCCCTAAGCTAAGCACATTAGAAAGCTTCGGGAACAAGTTTTTGAAGAAAAGACCGAGTCAAGATCAAGACAATGGAAAAGTCCAAGTTTTGTATTTTTACTTTTCTTTTAGACTTTTTGTCAAAACTAGATGTTAGAAGTAGATTTATGGGATTGTCACTTACACACACTTTAGTTTGATTTATGGCTTCAAAAACAATTTCAAATTTCTATTTCCAACTTAGTTTTATAACTAACATGTTTTTGGAAATTTGTTTTTAGAAACTTTAAGTTTTGGAAAAACCGATTTTTGAGAAAAACAAGTTTTATCTAAGAGAAACTTTATCAAAATGTTTTAACATGTTAGAGTAGTGACTTATGATCTTACTCTTATTTTTATAAGGTCCAAAACCTCAACCCAAAAGACCAAAACCAAAAAACCCCAGTTCTGGTTTCTGCAGTGTCTGATTTTTCAGAACTGACAGGAGCCGGTCGACCGTCCGGGTCGACCGACGTACACGCTGTGCAAGTGTGTACGTCAGCCGACCGCTCGGGTCGACCGGGGCACTTATAGTGCTCTCTGTTTGTTTGGGTCAACCAGGGCGGTCGACCGTTGTCCCCCAACGGTCAAAAATATGACCGTTGGCGGTCGACCGGCCCGGTCGACCGGCAGCTGTCAGAAATTCTGACAGATTCCAACAGCTATATTTTTCTGACAGATTTTGTTGGGATCTCACCCCAACGAATCTCTCTTGCTGTTTTACCCAGTTTTTCATCCCCTATAAATAGTGGGTCACTTCAACATGATAAGACAAGAATTCCAAAACAATTTTACAAGAGATTTCCATAAGAATTTCAAGTCTTCATTTTAGAAAAGATTTTCAAAGCCTAAATTTTCATACACCCATTTGAAGCCCATACCTCTACCTCACTCTAGTTTTTGCACTACACAATCCCAAATTTTCACATCTACATATTGGTTATAGGATTGTGCAAGTGAGCTATTTGTGATCAAGTGTGATCATTTTCTTCTTGAGCGAAGTTGTAGAGGCATCGGCCTCAAGCGAGCTAGTGTGCTCCGGGTGGTGTTGCGGCATCACAAGTGATCGGACAAGTGTGTCCTTGTATTGAAGATCCGGTGGGATCGACAATAGTGGAAATCCTTCAAGTGTGAAGGCGGGGACGTAGAGCGTGGCTCGAACCTCGGAAACATATACTTGTGTTTGCGTTTGCTCGAATTTTCTCTAAACTCAAACTCCTTTATTTCTTGCAATACTATTGTGTTTATTATTGCTTATCCTTTAATTTGTGCAATTTGTTAGTAGAATTTTTAATTCCGCATTGTTGCCATATTTCATATAGCCATCACCTATTCACCCCCCCCCCTCTAGGTGATTTCATCTTTGTGTGTCAATTCCTTGAATCTCCATTCATTGTGGGGGATTGTTGGAAAATATGAAGAATTAAATGTGAATCTTTGAGTTGAATTACGGCGAGATCCGTTGATAGAATCAATTGGATAATGGTTGGAGTGTGTTCTCCTCATTGGGGATGAACGTGGTATATTCACATGTTCAATTCCGACTTCGAATGAATGAGATATTCAAGTCTAAAGTTTGCCTAATTCAAAAGTTAAAGGGGATTAAAGGTAGCTAAAAGCATTTAATCTCACATTAGACATGGGATGGAAGTTTGAAGTGTTTAAATAGAGAAAAATGAGAATAAAGGGTGTGTTGTTTAGGTACTTAGAGTTTTCGCGCACGATTAGGGGGAAACCATGCCCCCGCGCGTGCCGCCGCCGGTGGCCGGTCGGCTTCGGAGCCAGTGCCCGGATTCGGGTTCGGGCTCAGTAATCCTGCCCGGTCTGGTTCTTTTTGAAATGGGCCTCACGGGTACGGTGTTACAATGGATCGCGCCCGCTCCGCTATCCAGACCCGCGCAACGGCTAAAAGAAAACCGCATGCGAACCGTTGCAACGTTCTATGCGGTTCTTGTCTGGAACGATCCGTTGCAACAGTTCAGACCGAACCGTTGCAACCATTCGGACTTCAAGTTACGCCTCTGCGCTTCTCGAAGCGCTATAGATAGGAAAAAAAACAACGACAGAGCACATCTCTCTCTTCTTTCTTCTGTAACTCGAGTTCTGAATACTCTGTAACTCGGATTCTGAAGTGAAGAAGTAACTCAGATTCTGAAGCAAGATTCCTTCTGAAAGAAGGCTCTGAAAATTCAATAGATTCTTTAATAGAATTATTGTCTAATTATGTGACTTCCAAAGAAGAATATTCTTCTATCTCCCTCCTTTCTCTACAGTGGGTGTTCCTCCAAAATAAAGACAAATATTCTCCCTGAGATTTGTCTTGAATATTTGTCTTGGTCCTGCTGCATTGATAATTCTGTGAAGGTGCTGGTTAACTACGGTTCGACCGTACGGTGATTTAGTAGTGTTATCCAAATACCGTGAAGGAGTGTTGTATCTTGGGAGACCAGCGTCCAGTAACCCGTTAGCACCGTAGCAGGGGACATAATTGTCTTAAGGAGATTCGCTATAAGCGTACCTCACTCCAAATACTGTATAAGTGAATTAATATTCTTTATACAGGGTTATCAGTACTATATAAGTGAATTAATATTCTTTATCTAGGGGTTATACTGATATACAGTATATTGAGACTAACTTATATCACTCTAATTGGTGTTTAACTAAGGAAGGTAATTGAAAAGATGGTTCTGTAATTAAGGAACGTTCTGTTGAACGGAAAACCTTCCACCTGATGTTCACCGACATGGCCAATTAGATCGGTGACATTGATTGGCTGTCAGATTGATCCTAGATCTAACATTTTCTATATGCGATCCCAACAATCAAGAGCCAGTAATCACTGCCGTTACAACAAATCAATACGTGCAAATATGCAGTTAAGAGGATCACGTCCATACCATTCGTTTCGAGGCACAGAAATTAGTCAAGAATAAATATACCTTCTCCTTTAACAAGGAGGAGGACTTTGAGATCTTTTTTTCTTCCAGTTAAGCTCAACACTGAGACTTTGGCAAATAATTCTTGTAATTTATGTAAACTGCGAATTATAATGGATTCTCCTCTTCCTTCCCCTCCTCGTAGTTTTCCCCGATTAAAAGTTTTCACGCAAAAATATTGTCTCTCTCTTTTTTGTGATGTGCATTGTCTTATCTCATACACACCTTACTCTCTAATCTCGCTTGTGGCGTGGATCAACCGTCTGATCATTCTTGGCGAAAAATCTCCACCACATAGATGTAAGAAAATCTCTAATATTTATAAGAAAATAAAAATAGTACAACAAATTTAAACAACAAAACTTTTCAATTTCATTTTTTTACTTTTATTGAAAATTTGTTTTATTTAAAGAGAAATATTGCATTTGGACAGTCTGAAACCTGAATCCAAAACTGATAAATTATTGGGTTTGAATTCTCCAGTAGATCCTACCTCTCTCACTGAGCTTGGAATTGTAAATGCATCATAGAAATTTATGATGGACCCACATGTGGATCTTGCAGGATTTGACGCGAATACGACCCACTTCTGCATCAAAATATTGTCTTGCTAGTTTTGGGAACAAAATTGGGTAAAATTAGCTTATACTATAAAAAATATAGTATTGTCATAATGTGATGAAAATGAAAACTACTAGATTTAACACCCCAATGTGCTCATCCATCTGTTATAGGTGACGTTTTAATATGCTTTATATTATATTTACGTGAGGTAATGGGTTCTATCTGATTAGTTATACGTGGTGCTTAGAGAATTGAACACCACGGGTCACTTGCTCTTCCAACTTTGAGTTTTGAATCAGTTATTTCCCTTAAAAATGAAAAAAAAAATTAGGGAAAGGCTTGAACATTTAGAAATAGTTAGTTAATTTAATTTATAGAAAGTTTACTTTTATCCTTCTTGAATTTGGATATTAATTAATAGAGGCAAAACGAGGAATTTTGGTTAGGAATGACACAAAACTTAATGCCAAAATTTTGAAAAAATGAACTTACAAAAAATATTAAAATGAAATTGCAAGTTTTCTCGCAGCATTCATCATATATTTATACGGGGATTTCGCTACAGCCCCCTATGTTAAACCGTAATTAGGAAAAAAAAACTTAGCGTCATATTTTTTTTCGCTTCGGCCACCTCCTTTTTAAAAATACATACGATACTTCTACTTGTCTCACATTTGAGGCGGTTATGAGCAGCTAAAGATAGAAATACCCATCCCTTTTTTTTTACTCTCAATGTGAATGTTTTCTACCTTAATTTCAAAATAGTGCGAGTAAAATCTGAGCGAAAGCGAGCGAAGCGAAGGAATTGAAAAAATATTGCTGAAAATCACGTTCATCTCGACCGATTTAGATATTTTCAAGCGATCTTGGAGCAATTTGCAGAAGAAATCAGAAAAAAGGTACATTTTCAACATAAAAACCTAGAAAACCCTAGATCTCATCAATCATTTTAAAAAAAATTATTCATGGATGGAAGCCCTAGTTTTTTCCTTTAAGATTTTATGTTTTTTTGTTTTTTAAAGGACTGCACCATGATCACAGTGCCTGCAAAAAATGACTTATTTCTTATTCTTCACTAGGTTTATGATCATGATCGCAGTCCTTTAAACAAATTGACTTGTTTATTTCTTCACATGGACTACGACCATGATCACAGTCCCTGCAAAAAAATTACTTGTTTCCATTCTTCACATAAACTGTGACCATGATCGCAGTCCCTTAAAAAAATGAATTGTTTTTCTTCTTCACATGGACTGTGATCATGATCGCAGTCTTTTCAAAAAAATAAAATATTTCTCATTCTTCACATGAACTGCGACCATGATCGCAGTCCTGTCAAAAAATGAATTGTTTCTCATTTTTCAATAGGAAGGTGATTATGATCGCAATCCTTTCAAAAAAAAATAATAAACTGTTACCATGATCACAGTCTTTTCAAAAAATGACTTTTTCTCATTTTTCCAATGGATTGCAATCATAATCGCAGTCCTTACAACAAATGACATGTTTCTTATTATTTATATGGACTGCGACCATGATCCCAACACCTGCAAAATGTCATAATCATTATTCTTTGTTGTGACATCGACTACCTTAAAACACTAATATTTCTTTTGATTTTTCTACTTCAGAAAAGATGTCTCAGGAAAAAGATTTTCAACAATTTATGCCCAGCTTGAAGCCTATGATCAGCTTGATCGATTAACTGAAAATTTCCATATAGCTTATGTTAATGTTGTTAAGTAAATACCATTTAGTGGAACTTTTACGAGCAAATATTTAGAGAGGAAAATAAAGAACTTAAGTCAAACACGGGGATATTAAAATTTTAGACATTATATGATAAGAATGCTCAACACTTCATGATTGGAGGAAGAAGTATTAAACTATTAATAGAAGATATAGCGCTTACATTTGAGATGTCTGCATTAGGGGTTGATCTCCTTCAAAATAGAAAGTGTAATACAGAGAGGGTTCTTAACACATTACTTTGGAGATATTCAAAAAATGACAAGAGGATCAATTGAAAAAACTGTAAATAAATTATTGAGTAAAAAAGAACGAAGAACTCTCAAGGATATAACTGAAGATGAGAAGCGCGACAGCTACATACATTAGGTGAAGAAATTAATGATACACATAAGCTGGCGGCAATGGAGTTCACCACCATGATGATACTATGCATGGTATGTATTTTATTCTTTACCAGGAGTAGTGTCACGATCACATGATCCCTGGTCGATCAAATTGCAGACAATATCAGTTTTAAGCCATAAATTGGGCTAAAATTGTACATGAAACTCTTATCGAGTCGCTCATCAAGTTCACATTGACTTTAGAAAGATGCCAACTTTGAATTCCTGTAAGTATATGTTAATTATCATTGAAATTATTATTATTAAGATAGTAATTTTTGCTTCTTATCTAACTGATATAACAATTTCTTACTACAGTATTGATTTTGTGAACACATCGCAGTGATTGAACCAAGAAAAGAGTAAAGCAGGGAACACTAAGGACAGTTAGGTGGGACTTGCATGAAATCAATAGTTTTACTGACACCCATGATCCTCTCAAATAGAAGAAGAATAAGTGAGTACTAAAATCTAAATATCAAATGTAGTAATTTGAATTTTTAGGACTATGGCCGCAGTCCTTACAAAACACTAAAAAAAGTGGAGTTTTATGAGGACTGTGACCATGATCACAATACTTACAAAATACTCAAAAATTATAGTTTTATGAGGATTGCGACCTCGATCACAGGCCTCTCAAAAGGGACTATTTGTCAGTGTATATGAGGACTGTGACTATAATAGCAATCCTATAAAACACTTAAAAAATTGTAGTTTACGAGAACTGCGATCGTGTAAAAAGTCAATATTTGTCAGTGTACATGAGGACTGTGACCGTGATCACAGTCCTATAAAATGTTGTTTTGTATTTTGAATTGACATTTAATATATATTCTTTCTCTTACTTGCAAGTTTATGAATGAATGAAGAATATTTCTAAAGAAGAGTCTGAAATATTGGGACCCAAAAATGTAGAAGAGAAAGAAAGTAAAATTCAAGAAAATATTGAATCACAAGAAGCAGTAACAGAAAAAATATTATCCTTATCTCTAATTGACGAAAAAGAAGAAAATGAACTTTTGAGGAAGAAAAATGTAGAATTGAAAAAGAGAGTGCAGGAGTTGGAGAAGGAACTCAATAAGTTGAAGTATAAGGAGGAGAAGAGGATTAAAAGGAACGAAAGAAGATAGAGACAAAGAAAATGAAGTGAGAGGAGAAGAAAAGAAAGGAGGATGAAGAAAAAAAAAATAAGAGGATGAAACTGAAGAAAAAAAGGAAAAATGAAACCATGCCTGAAGCGTATCCAGAAACGCAAGAACAAGAACTTAAATTAGAATTAAAGCTCCAGGAGGCAAATTTTTAGACTACAACTTGAACTTAACTCAAACAATACTCAAAATAAGGCATGACACAGTTTCAGAGTCAGACGTTGGAGAAGAAAAACAAAAGGAAGATAATCAAGAAAAAGAAAAAAAAGAAGAAAGAAAGTAAAATGATAAAGAAGAAAAGGATGAACAAATTAGAATGAAGAGAAAGCAGGTGGTATCCTAAGTAAAATCAGAATAAAATGAGTAGAGAGTGAAAGAAAAGGTCTAAGTCAAAAGAGACCGTAAAGTCTCAGCTCATGTTTATGAGGAGACAAAAAATGCCAAGAAGGATATAACTAAAGAGGTACAACAGGAACCGATGAAGCCGAAGATTTTGAAGTTTGTGTTGAAAAGTAAAAAGGCTCGAACCTCCATGATCTCAACGGAAGCAACCTATACAAGGAAATGGAGCATGAAGAAAAGAAAAAAATAATAAAACATTTCTTTGAAAAGGAGGACATTAAGTATTTGTTAACAAAAATCACTTATAACTTTTTACTTTTTTCCTGTAACCATTCATACTGAGGACTGCGATCATGAGTCGCATCACCTCATAAAGGACCATAATTTTTGTTTTTTATATGAGCCTGTGACCATAATCGCAGTCCTCTAAAAAAAGGTAGTCAGTCCTCTCAAAAAAGCACTATCTATATCTTATTCTTCATTGGAACTGCGACCAAAGTCGTAGTCCTCTCAAAAAGCCTAATTTCTCAGTATTAATTAGGATATTGTCCCAGTCCTCATAAAAAAAAATCCTCCTCAGTTGTACTTAAGATTGCGATCATAGTTTTATTGAGTACTAATCAAAAGTGACTATAGTCGCAGTCTTCATAGAAAAAAACCTACTCCTCAGTTGTACTAAGAATTGTGATCATAGTTTTATTGAGTATTAATCAAAAGCTATTTTAATCTATGCTATTTGTAGTGATCTATCATATCAGTATGAATACGAAAATATTCATATTCATGGAAAGCAAATAGAAAAAAAATTTGTTTGACAAGTATATTGATGGGAATGTAATCCTCAACTAAAAAAATTATAATATCATTTGTTTTTGTTTTTTGCGTAGACAGACTAACTAAACTCGTGTTAATTATATCATTAAGGTGATTGATTTTTACATGTTGCACCTGTGTATAAGAAGAATTATGAAATGAAGGATGATGAACATTTACTTCCGCACAAGCGCTTATGTAAGTTATTTTTTATCTCCTACTGTGTAACTACACTAGTTTTGCATGACTACATCAAAAAGACATAAATATCACTGAATAATAAATATCTAATATTAGCAGTACTAATAATGAGTGATCATCCTGACCTGATAGAAAATTTCATGAGAAAAACTCTACGATTATGAAGCGAATATACGGATTACATGTTCTTTCCTATTTGTATACTAAAGTTCCTGGCAGCAGTGGAGACCACTGGACACTTTTGGTATTCGATACCCAAACATATGACTGATCTTTCTATAACTCAATGTAACCAACAGGAGCAACTTCTAAATACAAAAGCCAACATATCAGTGATGCTAGATATATTGTAAGATATAACTTCATTGTAATGACTGCAAATATATGATTTCCTATTGCATTATAATTAATTTTCTTTTTGAAAATACAGAAAGAGCGGATGCTCAAAATAATGGAAGAAGAAATAAAACTAGATTATGTAGTAATTAAGAGACAGCTAAAGAAAAAAATAGATTGTCCAACAATAATGCTCACAGTAGACGAACAGACAGGTTTGATTTTCAAATATCAATTTGAGTTGTTATTATTTTAAAGTTGAATAGTAATTTTGAATCTCAAATATGTCTTTTTAGTTATAATCATACTGTGTTCATGTGCAAATACATGGAGTGCATTGCACTTGGGGCACAGCTACACTTGGCTTACAAATGACAAAATGATCAGAAAGCTCAGAGAAAAATTAACTTATATGATAATCTCTGACCCTCAACACGGGTACAATCAAGGTTAATATTTTGAGGATGATGAATTTGACAGGAGAATTTGATTAATATAATATATATACAAAGTAGGAAATAGGAATGAACATTGATGTAAAATGAGAAGTTGTTAGTTGTGTAAATATTGACATGGTTGTAAACATATATTTTCATCACAATACAAATATTTTTCTTTTTAATACCACTTTTTATTGATTTATAATTAATCTTTTTATTGGTTATTGACATCAAACTCAAATGCTTCTATATTGAATAATATATAATATATAATGATCATCATAATACAACTGTTATTGGTAATTAGTGTATGTAGAATTGTAAGAAAGTCCATTTTTTGGTGTTTTCTGAAGACTGAGATCATGGTTGCAGTCCTCACAAAAATGCCCTCAATTATTAGTTTTTATAATTAGGACTGCCATCATGGTCGCAGTCCTCAGAAAATGCCTTCAATTCTTAGTTTTTAATGAGGACTGCGATATTGATCGCATTACTTAAAAAATATCCTATTTCTAAGTTATATCTAAGGCTGCGATCATGGTTACAGTCCTCATAAAAATACTCTTAATTTTCTTCACAAAATGAGTTCAAAACTCTCAGTTTTTAATGAGATCGCGACATTGATTGCAGTCCTCGAAAAATGTCATGTTTCTCAGTTATATCTAAAATTGCGATCATGGTCGCGGTCCTCACAAAATACCCCCAATTCTCAGTTTTTATAATTAGGATTATCATCATGATCGCAGTCCTCAAAAATGACCTCAATTCTTAATTTTTATAAAGATTGCGACCATAATCGTTGTCGTCACAATGCCTCTATTTTCAGAGTTTTGTAAATAGTTCGATCAGAGTTGCAGTCTTAATATTTTTTTTTTTTTTGCATATACAAGCATATTGAACAAAGGAAAACTATAGTCAAGAAAATAGCATAAAAAATTACTAGAATACTCATTCCAATACAAAAAAGAAAGAGATTGTTTGATAAAAAAAATGCAAAATGCAAACTAATCAATATTTGTAGTACATGAAGATTTGTTATGATGGCCTAACTTATGACCACGATCGCATTTCATCTCTCGCATTTGTCTTGCACCACCAATGTTGTCCACTATATTCTTTTTTGACATTCTTGAAGGATGTTTCATATTAGGTGGAGGTACATCATCAATCTCAGGCACCTCATTAGGCCTATGACTGATTAGCACAAGATATAGACACTATTCATATATCAGACGAAATGTACACGGAAGAAAATACGGATTGCAATAGTCATAAAAAGACGATGAAGTGCAACTAATACAAGCCATAGTATGAGAACAGAAGAAACACTCGATGTGCCAGTAATTGCACAGACAAAAATATCAAGAGAGGTATACCAGACAGATATTGGTATCAATGCATTGCACCTCGAAAACAAAATCACTAGACCTCATAAGACTCATTGTCCTTGAAGCTTGAATATTGTCAGCCAACTTCTTCTTCATTACTGGGTATAATATCGTAGTCCAGCTACTAGCAATTTCGCTATTCTCTGTCATTTTCTGTAGGTCACCTAGAGGGGGTGAATAGAAGTCAGCTAATCAAATGCATAAACAATGTGGAATTAAAACTAATTATGCAAACTAACTCACAACGTATAACTAAGAGTGAAGTCAAATTTTCGGTGAAGGGATCTGAACTATCTCCTCAAGATTCCTCTAAATTAAGAGTTGAGGTGCCACTACGTCTCTCTTGATTGAATTCTAGTGTAAGCAAACAATCCCAAACATATATTCAATTTAGCACAAGTATATCAAGCATATAAGGATGTTAACAATAAAATCATGTAAGATATAGAAACACAAGTGGGAGAGAGAGAGATGAGCAATCGCAAATACGAGAGAATTTTTTCGAGATTCGAGCAACTTGTTCTACGTCCCCGCCTTCACTACTATGAAGAATTTTCACTATAACGATTCCGCAAGATTACTCGGTTTTGCAACACCTACAGTGAGCTCCCTCAAGAACTCTTGAACCCGCAAGTCCTTCACTTGTTCCCGCAAAAATAATACTCATCACGAACCCGCAAGTTCACCGAGGCCGCAACCGCCAACTCCTCAAAGTACAAGGTGGAACACGTTGTGATCAATTTTCTTGATCACAAACAAAACACTCTCACATACAAGTGATCCTTAGAGGTGTTGGCCCAAAGGCCCATCACCCTAGTTTTGATGATGATCAACTCATGAAGTTATGTTTACTAATGATCTTGTGTTTAATTAGTGACAGATTCATTATCAAGATCTTAGTAGGTGCATAACTCAACAAAGGATAAAATGTCAAGATTTGGAGCTAGCACGGTGTGATCCAAGGAGCTTTTGGATCAAGCTTGGACCAAGTCAAGAAGATGAGAAGCCTTCAAGTGAAGACTTCAAGAAGATGAAGACTTGTGTCTAGGTATAAGATTTTGTTTTTGTTTTAGAGTAAAATGTAAAGGATAGATAGTTGGTGGATTGCTCAAGTACACAGACACACTCTTGATTTAGTTTATTTTAGAAAAGAATTTTTGTTTTAGAAAAGAATTTTAACCAAAAACCAAATATGTATTCAAGTGGTTTTGATTTTTGGTATTTCTCATATACATATCTTTAAACCAAAACCAAGTTTAGAGCTTTATGACAAAAACTTAGATATTTCATCTTATTCGTGTAGTGGATCATATCCATACACACTATGCTTTAATGAGTTCAAAATATCTAGTTTTTATTTGAAGATGTTTTGGAAAAACAAAGTTTAGAAAACATGTTTTGGAAAATACAGTTTTTATCATGAGCCAAATATTTTCAAGTTACAAAATAGTCTAATCTTTTATAACATGCCTTGATTTTGTGCAAGCATGTTTGTTTATCAAAGTATATTGGTAAAACTATTTTTGTAGATTTTTATGTATTTTATGGGATTTTATTTGAGCCAAAAAGACTAACTTTTTAATCCCAGAAAACTGTTTCAGGCTTCGGATAAGACGACTAGTAGCCTTTATAAGTCGACTAATCCTGGAGTCGGCCGACCGGACCGGTCAACCAACGTGCACAAACGTGCACGCCTTTATGTACTGGAGGACGGCCGACCGTGCCGGTCGACCGCTCCAGAGAGCAGAGCTCTCTGGAAAGTTCGGCCAACTGTACGGGTCGACCGACAGAGAGTTAGACTTTCAGCTCCAGTGGGTCGGTCGACCCAGGCGGTCGACCGTGGCTCCAATGGTCTGATTTCTGATCGTTGGCGGTCGACCGCACCGGTCGACCGGCAGCTCTGACAGACCCCAACGGCTATATTTTTCTGGCCTATAAATTTGGTGGTTTGGTCATTGTTTTGAGCTAAGATTTGGAGAAGTTTTTAGAGCCAGTTTTTCCCACTCTTTTCAGAAGTTTTTCTCCACAAAATAGAGAGCAAATATTTTCAATCAAAAGGAAAGTTTTATCAAGAGTGTAAAAGAGATTCTTTGAGTTTTCCTCCACCATCTCTTTTCTTGTTTTCTCACACCAACACTTGAGCTTTCCATTGCTATATCTACCTATAGGAGTGTTGTAGTGAGAGCTTTCATTGGTGATCAAAGTGTTTAGATCACCAAGAAATCATTTCTTGTACTTTGAGGAGGCGGACGTGTGTGTCCGCGTTGTTTCGAGTTCGGGTGCGAACTTGTTGTTCGAGGTGCGGGCTCGGCGAGCCGGTGAGCTTGCGTGTGTACGGGACTAGGGAGTCCGAGGGCTTGTAGGTGTCGCGGCACCGAGGAGAGATCCATTGGGATCTTGCATAGTGGAAATCCTTCGTGTGTCGAAGGCGGGGATGTAGAGCAAGTGTGCTCGAACCTCGAAACATACCCTTGTGTTTGCGATTGCCTTTTCTCTCTCTCTCCCTTACTTGTTTATATATTGCATTCAATTATTGTCTATCTTTCTATGCATGATATACTTGTGTGCTTAATTGATATACTTGCTTGGGTTTGTTTGCTAACACTTTTATTCAACCAAGAGAGCCAACGCGGCACCTCAACCCATTCAAGGGGAATCTTGAGGAGTTTGTCCAGAGCCCTTCACGGGGAATTCGGCAACACTCTTGTGTTATACATAGTGTTTAGTATAAAAGATTTTATTTGGTCATAATTGTTTTTAGCTTCCGCATTATTTGCATCATTTGGCTTTTAGTGACCATTAGATTAGCCATCACCTATTCACCCCCTCTAGGTGAACCTTCAATTGGTATCAGAGCTTGGTACTCTAATTTGGGTCTAACAACCTAGAGTTAAAGATCCTCATTTTTAGGCTAATCACATTATTTTGTACACACACCATGGACTTCATGTCACCACCCATGTTTGACATTCTTAACATCCATATATGGAAGGTGAAGATGTCCTTGTACCTCAAAGCCTTAGGTATTCATGTTTATCTTGCCACAACTAATAATGCATATTGTTTTAATGGTAAGAATTTTGAGGCTAATGCAAAAGCCCTTCATGCTTTAAAGTCAACCCTAAATGATGATTATTTATCTAGGGTTTCTAACTTTGATTTGGCTTTTGTAGTTTGGAACACCCTCCTCTCCCTTGGCGAAAATGATCAATACTATGCGGGGAGTGATTCGGATATTGGAAGCGACATCTCCAACAAGTGCTACATGGTCCAAGGGGATAACCCCCTTGAGGTAACTTCCGAATCCGGGGATGAGGATAATAATATGTCATATGAAGAGCTTTCTACATTTTGTCAATTATTGCTTGAGAAATATGACATGATTAAGAAAGATAATAAAAATTTAAAAAAGAAACTTGATTGCATGCATATAGAATAAGATTCATTTAAATCTAACATTGCATGCTTAGAAAAAGAAAATGAGTTTTTGAAAAATGAAAATGTTTCCCTCATGTCTAAGTTAAATAATTTATGTGAAGGAAACACTATTTTGAAAGATAAAATTATTTTGGTGGAAACTCAAAAGGAAATTGTTTTTCAAGAAAACAACTCTTTGAAAAAGAAAATTTTTGAAAAGAAAAAGAACAAGAAAAAGTTTCTAAAAAGAAAAAGACTTTTGATCATGCTTTACATGCCACCACTTCTATTGATCAAAATGAAGTAAATGTTTTGAAAAATAGGATTAATTGTTTGAGCTCAACTTTGAGCAATTGTGCATTTAACCATAAGAAATTAGAGTCCTTGTTTTCAAAGAAACAAACTCCACACATTCATGCACAACATCATCATTATGCTTATGTTGCACGTCACGATCACAATCACACTCATAAGCATACTAAGGTGTACACTTGTACACATTGTGGCCGCAAAGGCCATTTAGCAAAGTTTTGTTTTGATAAGATGCATCATTTAAATTTTGCTAATTATAAAAATGTTTGGGTTCCTTACAAGACTAACCCCAAAGGACCCAAGAAAATATGGGTACCAAAACCCCCACCATTTGCTTTTGATGTAGGTGAGGGCTCTCACAAAACATGAGAGGATTGGTGCCTTGGTAGTGGATGCACTTGGACATGATGGACATACTTTTGGGATGCATCACTATCAAGGAGTTTTGGTGGTACAACCACCATGTTAGGAGCTTTGGAGTTGGTAACAAGTTCTAAACTCTTATTTTTATGTACATGCTAGTTCATTTATCATATTTATAGCATGTTCATATTTTTGTGTGCTTCATGTGGTATTTACATGCTTAGATGTAGAATGTGTCAAACTTGCATTTATACATATATGAATAGTGAACTACAATTGACTCATATATAATTGAACTTCATGCTCATTTGTATCCACTATATGCATATGTATAGTCTAGTTTTGATGATTCTTTCATTTATACATGTTTTGTCAATTTTTATGCTTTACTTCATGTATATGTATTATTAATTCAAATCTAATAAATATACATGTATATCCATTTTGAGTCTCTTGCCTTCATGCAAATACTATTAATAGACTCGTTTTATGTTTGGGATATGTATGTGTATTGTTAGGATTGGATAAATCATACATATGCCTAGAAGTTTATTGTTTTATTGAAAAATGAATTTTCATGTTTTATAAAATGTTATTCATCCTTTTGAGCTTCAATGTCTATTTTCATGAAAATGCTATTTACATGACTCTTGTACACTCACATTTTATTCATTTTGTCATGATCTTGTTTCATGAACATCTTTTTATGAGCTTTATAGATCTTGAGTGTCATATTTGTGTATTTGGTATGATTCATGAAATACATATGTTTTGACTTCACGTTTTTGAAGGATCTTTAACTAGTTTTTCAAAAATTATTTTAACTAGTTATTGTTCCTCATTTGGTAGTGATTTTCAATGCTATAATATTTTCAAATATATTTTTGAAAACCCCTACCATCAATGGGAGGATGGATGGGCGATTATGCTCAAGTATGCTTAATAGTGAAAATCATTTTAATCTTGAACATGATTGGGAGGTATAGGTTATGAGATATACACTTGATCTTATTGTTATGTCAATTGGTATCATTGGACTCCTTCAATTGGTATCAGAGCACAATGTTTGTATATACTCATACTTTGTTTTCTTATATATGTATGTATCAATGTCAATTGGTATAATCATTTCATACATATATATGAGTTTCATGTGCTTAACTTTCAATTGGTTCACATTTTTAAAAGCACAATGTTTATGATGAAAAATAAATTTTTTTTTTTACTATTGGTATCAAAATGCTTCAACTTCATATTTGTTAAATTTAAATTAGTATCAATATGTTTTACAATAATGACTATTTTCAATTTGGTATCTTAAAAATTTGCTTGCTTTACAGGAGCTCTGATACCTTTAAAAATTTTGTTTAAGAAAAATTAAAAAAAAATGTTTTGGTATGTATTTCCTATATGCAAGGAGAGCTTAACATCTCTTCTACATATGGATTCATGTTGAGTATATTATAAATTGAGGAGCTTGACAACTCTTCTTTATATGATATACGTGTGTAGGGGGAGCTTCACATCTCCTCTTATGCATTACATAATATGTGTTATGTGAGTTAGGGCTTGTCTGTAGGATCTATATAACAAGCAAAACAACACTAGAGGGGGGGTGAATAGTGTTATTTAAACTTTAAACAAATCACTTGCAGAAATTAAATAATCACAAGAGATTAAGCACAAAAAAAACAAACGCAAACAGCGGAGAGTTATCCTGGTTCGGTCCTTGTGACCTACATCCAGTCCCCAAGCAAACGCTTGAGATTTTCCCTTACTTTCCTTGTGTACACCCTACAACAAGTGCCTTGTGTACCACTTGACAAACACCCTTTGTCAAATGCACACAACTTCTCTTCCACCAAGAGAACACACCTTGTACAATCTTCTACACCCAAGAAGACTCCTTGTACAACTTTCTTTGAAATGAATACAATAACTTCCTATAGCCTTGATAAGGATCTATAGTGGACAAGGTTCTGTATAGGAAGGTTTAACTTCAGAATTCTTCACAAGAGGAAATGGCTTTTGGTGAAGAAAGAAGTTGCAAATTTCAGTTTTCAGGATTCTGGAAATTTTGGCTTTGGAAATCTGATTGAATGAATTGGTAAAAAGCCTTTGGAATAACTTCTCTATTTATAGATGTAGACTAGGGTCAGTTAGGGAAGTTATGGCACCAATTCAGACATTTTAAACGTTGAAAAACGTTGCCAAATGAATCAGATAAGAGAAACTGTCCAACAGTCAGAAACTGCCTATAGTCGACTAGGATACTAGATTAGTCGACTAGGATTGGCAAAAGTTCACTTATTAGTCGACTAGGTAAGATTGTTAGTCGACTAGGGAAGTGTCTGTTGGAAACAAAAGTTTCTGGATAACTGAAATTAGTCGACTATAACTAACTTGTAATCGACTTATAACTGTATTAGTCGACTGGATAAAAAGGGTAGTCGACTAACTTTGTTTCAGAAAAGAAACAGAGAGTTGGATAATTTTTGTGTCAAAGATTAGTCGACTTGGAAATAGGGTTAGTCGACTAGAGTATCTGTTAGTCGACTAGGTAAGAAAGTCAAGTCGACTAATTGGCTTACAGAGTCCAAACAGAGAGTTAGGAGTTTTTGTTCTAAGTGGACTAGTCGACTAGGGCTTTATGTCAAGTCGACTACATTTGGGTAGTCGACTATATAAATAGGGTAAGTCGACTTGGGAAGGTTTACGTTGTGTGTAAGTGATCAAGGCTATTACAAATCTTTCTAAGTTACACAACAACTTCCACAAACACCCATAAGCTTCAGTAATCTTCATCTGAGGTAGAGCAATCATCATGTGGTAGTAGTGTTCGTCCATCATCAAAATCTTGTAATTGGAGAGGCTTCAATATCTTGAACTTGTCAGGTTCCAACATTCTCCCCCTTTTTGATGATGACAACATATGTCTATGATGGCTCCCCCTGCAACAAAACTCCCCTGCAGTAACTAAGTTATATAAAAAATATTTTGTCCCTGCAGAAAATGTTAGGTTGCACCTGCATGGTTATATGTTAGTATCCATAACATATATATGTCAAAAAATCTTTGATTTTGTCACAAAGTTACACAACATGCAGAATTTTCAGAAATATGTAGCATAAACACATAGATACACAGAAACACATAGATACACAAACACAGATACACAGATACACATATCACAACATAAAATTCTGACATAAACACATAACAGAGTTGTATCACAACATAAAATTCTGACATAAACACATAACAGAGTTGTTACATAACAGAGTTACAAACATAACACAAAGTGACAAACACCTTAACACTTTAACATTTCTCCCCCTTTGTCATTAACAAAAGAGAAGATACATAGTCTTTAAACATAAAAAAACAGAAAATACATAAGTGTGCGAAAAGGAAAAACATAACGAAAAACTCCAACACACATAGCTTCAATCTTCGGATCCGGGAGGAGGAGGTGGACGGTAACCGATCTTGAGAAGACTTATTATGGCTGATTGAGTAGATTCAATGGAATTCAGCCTATTCATCATCAAGGATTGATTCTCAATAATCTGAGATTGAGAATCCAACAAAGCTTGTTGGTTAGATTGAAGTGATGCAATCTGGGCAGACATGGAGTTATAGAAAGCATCGGCATATGGAGGTGGTTGAGTTGGAGGTGGATCAGGTTGTGAAGATGTAGAGGGAACATGTTGAGGACTTGGTGGATTGGAAGGTGGTTGTTGTGGTTCATGAGAAGGAAACTCAGGTAACTTCATCCTATTAATGGCAGCACGATCAAAGAACTCAAAAATCTTGACAACAGAAGTTTCAGAAGCAAGATCAACATGATACTTCCGAAAGATTGGAGTTAGAAAGGCGCCAAATGGTAGGAAGGAGGAATGAAACTTGACCATGGTGTCAAATATGATTTTAGCCCAATTAACGTCATGTCCAGCCATAATAGCATAGACACAGGATGATAATTCCCTTGAGTAGTAATTATAACTACCAGTCTTAGGGCAGATGTTATAGGAAAGAATTCTACCAATTAGACGGGGAATTGGCTTAAGCTTATTGTTGGACATAGGTAGATGTTGGCCGGGTAGAAAAATTTGACCTAAAACATCTTCATCATCCATCACAATATCATCAAGAGTGAGGCCAGAATATGGAATGGACAAGATACGGCCAATAGACTTGATAGAAAGCTTAATGTGAACACCTTTAACATAGGAATTAAGAGAGGTAGCATTCTCATTATCTTCATATGCTAAATTTGTGTAGAACAGATATATGAGAAAAGGATAATAGGCTTGTTTGAATTCAGTGGAAAACATATTATACAAGCCACAAGTTCTAAGAAATGACATGATATCATATTGATAAAAGTCATCATATTTGACAAACCTCCCTGGAATTATATCTAGAGTTGACAGTCTAAGATAATCAGCCTCTAGTTCAGGATTTTTAAGGAAATTCCTAAAATCAACATTGGAGGATGATGAACCAGGAGTAAATTTAGTTTTCTTAGATTTGGACATGATGAAAACTAAATTGGAAGCAAGTAGACAGTAGATATGGAAGTAATAGACTGAATTTAGAAAGATTTTACCAAGAAAACAAGAACTCGGAGAGGAATTGGAAGGAATTGCTCTGTGGAAGCCTGCAGCAGGAACTCGGGTGCCTTAGTTTCTTCTTCTGGTCGACTGAAAGGCTCGGCTGGAAGAAGGAATGAGGAATTTCTAGGGTTTGGGTGATGTTATGAAAGAAATGAATGGTTAAGATCAAATCTGAATATAGATGAATGGATAGGATTAAAACTGAGTGATAACGGATCCTGAACTTAAGTTATTGGGTCGGGTTTGAAACAGAAATCCGAAAACAGAAAACAGAAATTTCACAGTATTAGTCGACTTACAGGACAAGACTAGTCGACTAATAATAGGTCTAGTCGACTGTAAATTTTCTATAGTCGACTAATTCTGGACAAATCAGAAATTGAAGTTTCTGTTTCTCACAGGAGTCGACTAGGAAATTTTTCAAGTCGACTAAGACTTTTAGAAGTCGACTAATAAGAGTTATAAGTCGACTAACTTGCATAAAAATACTGCCTTAGAAAAAATCTAAAAAAAATTGTTTAAAAATCTGAAAAATTACAAATACCAAGATCTCTTCTAAATTTTATAAAGGTATCCTCTTTCAGTGGTTTAGTTAATATATCAGCAACTTGATTATCAGTTGATATGAAATTTAAAGAAATATCACCTTTTAAAGCATGATCACGTAAAAAATGATGTCTAATATCAATATGTTTGGTACGTGAATGGTGAACTGGATTTTTAGATAGATTAATAGCACTTGTATTATCACACATAATAGGTGAGTTTGTGAGAGTCATGCCATAATCAAGTAAGGTTTGTTTCATCCATATAATTTGGGCACATGCAACACTAGCAGCAATATATTCTGCCTCAGTTGTTGATAAGGACACGGAATTTTGCTTTTTACTGAACCAAGATACTAGTGAATGTCCCAAAAAGTGACAAGTACCACTAGTACTCTTCCGGTCAGATTTACAACCAGCAAAATCAGCATCACTATAAGATAATAAATCAAATGTGCATGATTTTGGATAAAATAAACCATAGTTGACTGTGTTATTTAAATATCTAAAGATCCTTTTCACGGCTTTAATATGTGATTCCTTAGGATTTGACTGATATCTAGCACATAAGCATACGCTAAACATTATATCAGGTCTACTAGAAGTAATATAAAGTAGAGAGCCAATCATACCTCTATAGAGTTTTTGATCGACATTCTTACCACTTTCATCTTTGTCCAAAAAGGTAGTTGTACTCATGGGAGTATTCTTGTGACCAGAATTTTCCATACCAAATCGCTTTAGAAGTTCCTTAGCGTATTTGCATTGGGAGATGAAGATTCCATCCTTCATTTGTTTGATTTGAAGACCGAGGAAGTAAGTGAGTTCGCCCATGTGGCTCATCTCAAATTCATTCTGCATAGTCTTAGAAAATTCTTGACAAAGATCATCATTAGTAGAACCAAATAATATATCATCAACATAAATCTGAATTATTAAGATATCTTTATTAACATGTTTGATAAAAAGAGTTGTATCTGCACTTCCCATTTTAAAATCAGAATTTAAAAGAAAACTCTTTAATCTATCATACCAAGCACGGGGTGCTTGCTTTAAACCATATAAAGCTTTTTTAAGTTTGAAAACATGGTTTGGAAATTTTTCATGTTCAAAACCTGGTGGTTGTTCAACATAAACAGTTTCTTTAATTATTCCATTTAAAAAGGCACTTTTAACATCCATTTGATATAATTTGAAATTCATAAAACATGAAAAAGCAAGTAATATACGAATTGATTCAAGTCTTGCAACTGGAGCATAAGTTTCATCGAAATCAATACCTTCTTCTTGATTGTACCCTTGTGCTACTAACCTTGCCTTGTTCTTAATGACTTCACCGGATTCATTGAGTTTGTTCTTGAAGACCCATCTTGTACCGATGACGGGATGATCAGTAGGACGTTGCACAAGATCCCACACATCATTTCTTACAAATTGGTTCAACTCTTCCTGCATGGCAATTGTCCAATAATCATCCGCACATGCTTCGTTGATATTCTTCGGTTCAATGAGTGAAATGAAGGCAATTTGTGTCATGTAGTTCAACTTGGATCTCGTTTGAACGCCTTGATTTATATCTCCAATTACCAAATCTTGTGGATGATTCCTTACTTCAACATAGGCTTTCGGTAACTCGGTAGGAATCTCTTCATCCTTAGACAAGTTAGTATCAACAGAAGATATAACAATATTTTTATTAGGAGAAACTATAATATGATCATCATCATGTGGAGAATCATTAGAAACAAGTTTAGTCAAGGATTCATCAAATTTAACATGTAAAGATTCTTCAATAGTAAATGATTTTTTATTAAAAATTCTATATGCTTTACTATGAGTAGAATAGCCAACAAAAATACCTTCATTGGATCTAGCATCAAATTTATCTAAAGCATCTTTTGTATTTAAAATAAAGCATTTACAACCAAAATCCTAAAATATGAAACTTTTGGAATCCGATCATGAAACAATTCATAAGAGGTTTTATTTAAAAATGGTCGAATAAGTACTCGATTTAAAACATAACAAGCAGTAGCAGTGGCTTCAGCCCAAAAGTATTTTGGTAAGTTACTATCCATAAGCATAGTTCTAGCACATTCTTGCAAAGTCCTGTTCTTTCTCTCTACAACACCATTTTGAGGAGATGCTCTAGGAAATGCAAAATTATGTGTAATACCATACTTATTACAGAAATTTGAAAAAGATTCATTCTCAAATTCTCCTCCATGATCACTACGAATAGTGACTATGTTTAGAGACTTTTGATTTTGAATTCTTTTACAAAAACTTACAAATTCATCAAAAGTGTCATTTTTATTTTTCAGAAAAATCACCCATGTAAAACGTGAGTAATCATCTACAATGACAAAAACATATCTACTCTTGTTTAATGAAGAAACACGAGTAGGACCAAATAAATCCAAATGCAATAATTCTAAAGGTCTTTTTGTAGAAACCAAATCTTTTGATTTAAAAGAAGATTTAACTTGTTTTCCTAATTGACAAGAATCACAAAAATAGTCCTTTTTGAAAGCAATTTTTGGAAGACCTTTAACTAAGTCAAATTTTGAAATCTTAGAAATAGTTTTCATATTCAAATGACCAAATCTTTTATGCCATAAAAAATAATCATTATTTGAAGCAATTAGACATAAATTTTCATTTGAAGACATGCATGCTATTGACAATTCATATATGTTATTGTTTCGAAAACCTTTAAACAAAATATCTTTCATATTAGCATCATAAATAAGACAAACATCTTTTTCAAACACAATTTTATAACCCTTATCACATAATTGACTAATACTTAATAGATTGTGTTTTAAACCACTTACCAAAAGGACATTTTCAATAAGAGGTTTTGAAAGATTACCAACAATGCCGGTTCCAATAACTTTTCCTTTGTTATTGTCTCCAAAGATCACTGTACCTCCTTTTTTGATTTGTACGGAAGACAATAGTTGTATATGTCCGGTCATGTGTTTGGAACACCCACTATCAAGTATCCACTTTTCTTTGTTAGGTACCTATAAGATAAAACAATAAATATGGTACCCATCATGATAGGGTCCGAAAAAGGTTAGCCTTTAGGAACCCAAATCCAATTGGAATTTAGTTTCCATTTGTTAGTATAAACATAATTCTTAGAATTACACACATCATGTATAAAAGATGCAATATAAACATTCTTATCAACATTATTTAGATTCTTAGGAACCCATATATATTTGCATCTACTTCTTTTTGAAATATCATTTCTTTTTACAAAAGAATTGTATGGATTATGAACATGTGTAGATTTTACAAAATTAGTCTTTGAAAAACCAATACCAACATGAGTAGGCTTATACATGTTATCTTTTGAAAAACCAAGACCAAAATGGTTGTTAGACATCTTTTGAGAAGATAATAACATATTTAAACTTTCTTTTCCTTTATTAAATTTATTTACATTTTTCAAAAGATCTTCATACTTAACTTTGAAACTTATCATATCTTTATCTAAAACATTAATTCTAGAACTTAAAGAAAAAATTTCCTTTTTAAGTAAAGCATTCTCTTTAAGAAAACTTCATTGTCTCTTTTTAAAGATACAATAACTTTTTCAAATTCTTCTTTTTGAGAACTAAAAGATGATGTTTGAGAAACAAGAATTGAATTATTATTAACAAGTTTTTCATTTTCCTTTATTAAAACTTTATTTCTAATCTTTTCAGTTTTGAAATTACTATAAAGTTCATTAAAGGCTTCTAATAAAGCATCATAATCTTGTACCTCATCTTCTTGGGCCATGAAGCAAATATTGGCGGTTTCCTTTGCTTCTTCTTCGTCCTCAGAGGAAGATGAGTCGCTATCATCCCATGTTGCTTGAAAGGCCTTCTTATTCTTGTTGAACTTGTTGAACTTGTTGAAAGTCTTGAAGTGTCCTTTTGATTTCATCAATGGACAATCCTTCTTCATATGGCCTGGTTTGTTACACTTAAAACAAGTTGGAATTTCATTAGTATCTTTATTCTTATTATACTTACCTTGTTTTAAGAACCTTTTGAACTTCCTTGAAAGCATGGCCATTTCTTCTTCATCTTCATCCGAATTGTCCGTATCTGAAGATGCATGGAAGGCAAGAACTTTCTTCTTGGATTGATGTTGTTGTTCGTCCTTCTTTCTTTCTTCTATTTGCACTTCATATGCCATTAGATTACCGACTAGGTTTTCTAATGTCATGGTGGAGAGATCGTTTGCCTCTTCAATGGCGGTTGTCTTCTTCTCCCATTCCGGTGTGAGTGCTCGAAGGATCTTACGGACTCGTTCAACTTGAGTGTAGTCCTTTCCAAGGGATGCAAGAGTGTTGGTGATGTCGGTGAACCTTGTAACCATTTCGGATATGGTTTCGTTCTCCTTCATCTTGAACAATTCAAATCTGTGGACAAGAACTGAAATTTTAGATTCTTTAACCTTGTTAGTACCTTCGTGTGTTACCTCGAGTGTATGCCATATTTGATGTGCAGAGGTTGATGTAGACACACGGTTGAATTCCTCTTTGGTTAAAGCACAAAAGAGAGCGTTCATCGCCTTGGCATCCAGATTTGCATTCTTCTTTTGTTCTTCACTCCAAGCGTCATAGTTGGTTGTAGGCTTGGTGTACTCGGCTTCTACGATGTTCCAAAGATCGTAGTTGAGCGACTGCAAGTAGATCTTCATTCTACACTTCCAGTAATTGTAGTTGGTTCCGTCAAAGAGCGGTGGACGTTGTGTAGAATGCCCTTCTTTGAATTGGGATGATTGGAAATCCGTTGCCATCCTTGTATGGTTGTTTGCCTTGAAACCTGCTCTGATACCAAATGTAGGATCTATATAACAAGCAAAACAACACTAGAGGGGGGGTGAATAGTGTTATTTAAACTTTAAACAAATCACTTGCAGAAATTAAATAATCACAAGAGATTAAGCACAGAAAAAACAAACGCAAACAGCGGAGAGTTATCCTGGTTCGGTCCTTGTGACCTACATCCAGTCCCCAAGCAAACGCTTGAGATTTTCCCTTACTTTCCTTGTGTACACCCTACAACAAGTGCCTTGTGCACCACTTGACAAACACCCTTTGTCAAATGCACACAACTTCTCTTCCACCAAGAGAACACACCTTGTACAATCTTCTACACCCAAGAAGACTCCTTGTACAACTTTCTTTGAAATGAATACAATAACTTCCTATAGCCTTGATAAGGATCTGTAGTGGACAAGGTTCTGTATAGGAAGGTTTAACTTCAGAATTCTTCACAAGAGGAAATGGCTTTTGGTGAAGAAAGAAGTTGCAAATTTCAGTTTTCAGGATTCTGGAAATTTTGGCTTTGAAAATCTGATTGAATGAATTGGTAAAAAGCCTTTGGAATAACTTCTCTATTTATAGATGTAGACTAGGGTCAGTTAGGGAAGTTATGGCACCAATTCAGACATTTTAAACGTTGGAAAACGTTGCCAAATGGATCAGATAAGAGAAACTGTCCAACAGTCAGAAACTGCCTATAGTCGACTAGGATACTGGATTAGTCGACTAGGATTGGCAAAAGTTCACTTATTAGTCGACTAGGTAAGATTGTTAGTCGACTAGGGAAGTGTCTGTTGGAAACAAAAGTTTCTGGATAACTGAAATTAGTCGACTATAACTAACTTGTAGTCGACTTATAACTGTATTAGTCGACTGGATAAAAAGGGTAGTCGACTAACTTTGTTTCAGAAAAGAAACAGAGAGTTAGATAATTTTTGTGTCAAAGATTAGTCGACTTGGAAATAGGGTTAGTCGACTAGAGTATCTGTTAGTCGACTAGGTAAGAAAGTCAAGTCGACTAATTGGCTTACAGAGTCCAAACAGAGAGTTAGGAGTTTTTGTTCTAAGTGGACTAGTCGACTAGGGCTTTATGTCAAGTCGACTACATTTGGGTAGTCGACTATATAAATAGGGTAAGTCGACTTGGGAAGGTTTATGTTGTGTGTAAGTGATCAAGGCTATTACAAATCTTTCTAAGTTACACAACAACTTCCACAAACACCCATAAGCTTCAGTAATCTTCATCTGAGGTAGAGCAATCATCATGTGGTAGTAGTGTTCGTCCATCATCAAAATCTTGTAATTGGAGAGGCTTCAATATCTTGAACTTGTCAGGTTCCAACATTGTCATCCCTTCTTCATGTAATGCATATGTGTAGGGAAGCTAACTTAGCGTCTCCCTCTTCATGAATGTATATCGCATATAATCTTTATTGATTAATTTGTATTACCCCTTCTTGATCTCTTTGTTTTTGACAAAAAGGGGGAGAAAATTTTGTTTGATTTGATTTTACTTTGAACCCTTTGTTGATGAGTGACAAAAAGGGGGAGAAGTATTTGAGTTTATATGCATGTTTTTATTACTTAAGGGGGAGAAGTATTTGTCTTCCTTGTAGTTATGCATATAAGTTTTGTTTTGCAAATAGGAGAAAAAGATTTATTTTGTTTTATCTCCATTCATTTGCATACATGTTTATGAGCTTCATTGCATATATTTATTATTTTGTGTTATGCATGAGTTAAGGGGGAGCTTCTTTGAAGCTTTACTTTAATCCATGCATATATAACCTCATGAGTTTTGTCATCATCAAAAAGGGGAGATTGTTGGCCCAAAGGCCCATCACCCTAGTTTTGATGATGATCAACTCATGAAGTTATGTTTACTAATGATCTTGTGTTTAATTAGTGATAGATTCATTATCAAGATCTTAGTAGGTGCATAGCTCAACAAAGGATAAAATGTCAAGATTTGGAGCTAGCACGGTGTGATCCAAGGAGCTTTTAGATCAAGCTTGGACCAAGTCAAGAAGATGAGAAGCCTTCAAGTGAAGACTTCAAGAAGATGAAGACTTGTGTCTAGGTATAAGATTTTGTTTTTGTTTTAGAGTAAAATGTAAAGGATAGATAGTTGGTGGATTGCTCAAGTACACACACACACACTTGATTTAGTTTGTTTTAGAAAAGAATTTTTGTTTTAGAAAAGAATTTTAACCAAAAACCAAATATGTATTCAAGTGGTTTTGATTTTTGGTATTTCTCATATACATATCTTTAAACTAAAACCAAGTTTAGAGCTTTATGACAAAAACTTAGATATTTCATCTTATTCGTGTAGTGGATCATATCCATACACACTATGCTTTAATGAGTTCAAAATATCTAGTTTTTATTTGAAGATGTTTTGAAAAAACAAAGTTTAGAAAACATGTTTTGGAAAATACAGTTTTTATCATGAGCCAAATATTTTCAAGTTACAAAAATAGTCTAATCTTTTATAACATGCCTTGATTTTGTGCAAGCATGTTTGTTTATCAAAGTATATTGGTAAAACTATTTTTGTAGATTTTTATGTATTTTATGGGATTTTATTTGAGCCAAAAAGACTAACTTTTTACTCCAAGAAAACTGTTTCAGGCTTCGGATAAGTCGACTAGTAGCCTTTATAAGTCGACTAATCCTGGAGTCGGCCGACCGGACCAGTCGACCAACGTGCACAAACGTGCACGCCTTTGTGTACTGGAGGACGGCCGACCGTGCCGGTCGACCGCTCCAGAGAGCAGAGCTCTCTGGAAAGTTCGGCCGACCGTACGGGTCGACCGACAGAGACTCTCAGCTCCAGTGGGTCGGTCGACCCAGGCGGTCGACCGTGGCTCCAACGGTCTGATTTCTGACTGTTGGCGGTCGACCGCACCGGTCGACCGGCAGCTCTGACAGACCCCAACGGCTATATTTTTCTGGCCTATAAATTTGGGGGTTTGGTCATTGTTTTGAGCTAAGATTTGGAGAAGTTTTTAGAGCCAGTTTTTCCCACTCTTTTCAAAAGTTTTTCTCCACAAAATAGAGAGCAAATATTTCCAATCAAAAGGAAAGTTTTATCAAGAGTGTAAAAGAGATTCTTTGAGTTTTCCTCCACCATTTCTTTCCTTGTTTTCTCACACCAACACTTGAGCTTTCCATTGCTATATCTACCTATAGGAGTGTTGTAGTGAGAGCTTTCATTGGTGATCAAAGTGTTTAGATCACCAAGAAATCATTTCTTGTACTTTGAGGAGGTGGACGTGTGTGTCCGCGTTGTTTCGAGTTCGGGTGCGAACTTGTTGTTCGAGGTGCGGCCTCGGCGAGCCGGTGAGCTTGCGTGTGTACGGGACTAGGGAGTCCGAGGGCTTGTAGGTGTGGCGGCACCGAGGAGAGATCCATTGGGATCTTGCATAGTGGAAATCCTTCGTGTGTCGAAGGCGAGGATGTAGAGCAAGTGTGCTCGAACCTCGAAACATACCCTTGTGTTTGCGATTGCCTTTTCTCTCTCTCTCCCTTACTTGTTTATATCTTGCATTCAATTATTGTCTATCTTTATATGCATGATATACTTGTGTGCTTAAATTGATATACTTGCTTGGGTTTGTTTGCTAATACTTGTATTCAACCAAGAGAGCCAACGCGGCACCTCAACCCATTCAAGGGAATCTTGAGGAGTTTGTCCAGAGCCCTTCACGGGAAATTCGGCAACACTCTTGTGTTATACATAGTGTTTAGTGTAAAAGATTTTATTTGGTCATAATTGTTTTTAGCTTCCGCATTATTTGCATCATTTGGCTTTTAGTGACCATTAGATTAGCCATCACCTATTCACCCCCCCCCCCCTCTAGGTGAATCTTCAAGAGGATGGATATAACAATGGATAGCTCAAACTTGGTGAGAAAAATAAGATAGATTTGTGGTGAAAAACTTAAGAGAATACTTTTGAAAACTCAAGAAAAATACTCTTAAAAACTCTCTTTTTGATATGGAAGTTTAGCCCAAAAACTTGTTGAAAAACTTCTGTGGAAGATAGAAAAAATTAGCTCCAAAACACTTTTTCAAAATCTTATCCAAAACTAGCCAAAGACCTCTTATTTATAGGGTTCAGAAAACTAGCCGTTGGGCATAGTTTTCTGGCCAGAATGGCCTGTCGGTTGACCGGGCGGTCGACCGGCCAACGGAAAAAAATCTGACTATTAAGGTTACCGGTCGACCGCCGCCGGTCGCTTTGCCCTGTCAATCGACCATTCGGTCGATCGGGCCAAACAGAGACCAAGTCTCTTTCAGTCGGTCGACCGACCGCTGTGAGCTGTGCATGTTTTGTGCACATCGGTCGACCGACCAGTAGAAGCCCTAGAAAATATTTTTTAGCAACTTTTAAAATACATTTTAAATCTCATAAATTACCAATAAATCCATAAAAATAAGTTCATTGAAACACTATTAAATACAAATATGTGTGATTAAAAATTAACACATATTACAAACAATTTGAACTATTTTTGAGGCATATAGTTTAAGGCTTAAACCAAAAAAAATGGTATTTTTAAAACTTAAACTTTCTAAATGGAAACCAGATTTTTTTCAAAACTTGTACAAAACAAAGACAAGATATTTAAACACATTTGAAGTATAATGCGTATGGAAATTATCCAATGCACATAGAGAATGAAATATACTATTTTTGACAATAAGCTTAAAACAAAACTTAAATCATGAACTCGAAACATCAAAATAAGTTTTTCTAAACATTTGAACCATCAATGTATACAGACGAGATCCAATACACATATAAACCATGTAACTTGTTTTGATGAACTCTATTCATGAAACCCAAAAGATGTATACTTGAAGGTCAAAACCAAAACCGAAACTACAATTATTTCTCATGAAACGGTATAAATTTTGTGTGTGTGTGAGCTTGAGCAATCCACAACTAATTTATCCTTCATATTTTATCTAAAACAAAATCTTAAACTTACAAACATGAACTCAAATTTTCTCTTAAAAATCTTTTTCTCTATCTTGACTTGATCCAAATGAGATAGACTCCTCTTTGAGTACTCGATGCGATCTTGAAGCGCGAGCTCTTAAATCAACATGTGTTACCTTCAAAACTTGTCATTAAATCTTTTGTTGAAGTTTAACACCGACTAAGATCTTGACAAAAATCTGAAACATAAATAGACACAAGATCATTAGTACTATAACTTCATGAGTTAATCATCATCAAAACTAGAGTGATAAGCCTTAGGCCAACATTTTCATCATTAGCCTCTTTCAGATCGAATCGATCATAAACGTTATGGGAAGTTCGCGGTCTTCAATGATCCAAGAATTGAAACTTTCAACTACAGTAGAGCATAAATCCATGTATCTTCATCCGGAGAAGTGAGTATTTACAAAGTGCTCCGGAGGCACAGTGGCTAAGAAGTTAGTTGCTTGTAGGCAATCAACTTCGATAATTTTTTAATTTATCTTTTGGAACTCATTGTGCGTCAGAGCATAAGCAAGTTTCTTAAACTACTTTCTAATGAATTTACGCTTGCAATCCCTGCTAGATGTAGCATTCATGAGGTTGAGCTTTAAATGCCATAAGCAATAAGAATGGTAAGATTTCGGGAAGACATTTTGAATTTCCTTCAACAGTCCAGAGTGCCTGTCAGATATAAATGTGCGTACCTGATCTCCATATACAATTGACTTGAGGTGTTGTGCGAACCAATCCCAATTCTCACCATTCTCAACCGCCATAGCAAGTGGAAAAAATTCCGCATGCAGAAAAAGCAAAAATATTATTAAATCATTAATTGGAATAACATATCTCTCAGTATCTATGGTCGCAATCCTCGAAAAAAGTACTATATCACATTATTTATTAGGACGCGACCTAAGTCCAAGTCCTCTCAGTATGCCTTATTACTCAGTCATTATACAGACTACGATATGATTGCAGTATTTGAAAACGCGATGAAGATAACACGGATAAGAAGATGTTGGTGAAAAATATACCATTATTGTCATTCTTTCTAGTCACAACCAACATACAACCTTGGCGTCTAGCCTTCGAAATATCACATCTAAAAAATGACAAGATAGCAGTGGTTGAACCCCGACAATACAAGCACCAAAAGATATGAACAAACGCTAGAACCTTTGTGTGTTAGGGTGTTTTTATAGCATAACACGACTGTTTGGGTTCTCTTCACCAACAAATTCATGTAAGAATACAAGTGATGATAAGATACCGAGTTATCACCGTATGTATCTTCCATAGCCATTTGTTTTCTGGCATATGTATAATAATAATAACTCAACTCTATACCGTAGTCATACTTAATTTTGCACTTAATGTCTTTCAGCTTCAGTGAAGGTTGTAAGAATTAAATAGACTTTAATGCGGATAAATTGCCATGGATCTAGAATCAATCATCTCAAGAAATCAAATACATAATTAAATCAATACTAAATTCTCCATACTTGAAGCCATTGATGAACTGAAGAGAGTAGATGGATGAAGATTTTGATCCTTCTCTTTAATCCTGCAAGAACCCTAATGCAGACCCTTCTTCTCTCTGTCTCCTTTTCTTTTCACAACCTTTTCTAATATGATGGATTCTCTTCTTGCTCACAAATAATGAGCCTAGGTTATATTCTTTTCAGGAGGAGAGAAGAGGGTCCAACATTTACTAAAATAACCCTTGAGATAAAATCACCCATCATGGTTCCTTTATACCTCATGTGATTATTAACATATATATAAATGTAACTTTAATATGGGCATCTTTAATATCAGTTAACTTTAATTAGGAATCCAATGTTAATTAACCAAGGTTATTGGGCCACCTTAATGTGATATTAACATTCTCCCGCTTGGACCATTAACCGATTAGGTTAAAACTTTAGAAAACAAATAAAAGAAAAGACTCATTTTCAAAACATTTTGACTCCATTGGATTCCATACTGAAAAACTTTGACACGTGATCACGAATTTAAAAAAACAACAACTGATAAGCCCAAATATGAAATACTGTAATACTGCAATTAGCTTGGACCATCAATGCGAGTCATAGCGGTTATACAACATCCATGTCATACTCCCTTCTATGCACCACAACATTGATAACCCTTACTAATTGAGTCCATAACCAAAATGACCCCTGTAATTGTCTTGTAAAGACATTTCCTATTTAACAAACATCCATACATAATATGTGCACACATAATTGGATAACAGGAAACACAGAAACAAACTTTTATTGCGCAATAATGTCAATTACTTAAGTACCAAAACATACATTTACAGATTGCTCAAAAGACCCATTCTAACACATGTTCCTTAAATGTCTTTGGAGGCAATCCCTTTGTCATTGGATCAGCAACCATTAAAATGGTACTTATACTTTCAATTGACACTTTCTGTATCTCAACTCTTTCTCTAACCACCATGTACTTCAGTTCTATGTGTCTAGAACCATTAGAGTACTTACCATTCTTAGAGAAGAAAACGACTGTTGTATTATCACAATATATCTTCAGCGGCTTAGCAATAGAGTCAACTACACCAAGTGCTGAGATAAAATTCCGTAACCATAATGCATGATTTGAGGCTTCAAAACATGCTATGAACTCAGCCTCCATCGTGGATGAAGCAGTGATAGACTGCTTTATACTCTTCCACGAGATTGCCCCACCTGCTAGCAAGAAAATAAAGCCTGAGGTAGACTTCCAGCTATCTGGGCAACCAGCAAAATCTGAGTCCGAATAGCCGATCACTACCAACTGATCAGATCTCCTATATGTGAGCATTAGGTCCTTCGTTCCCTGAAGATACCGCATCACCTTCTTAGCTAATTTCTAGTGCTCCATTCCTGGATTGCTCTGGTATCTTCCCAATATCCCAACAGCATAACTGATATCTGGCTTGGTACAAGTGTGTGCATACATCAAGCTCCCAACTGCTGACGCATAAGGAACTTTCTGCATTTGACCCTTTTCTAAGTCATTTCTAGGACACTGGCTCCCACTTAATTTGTCACCCTTCATGATGGGTGCACAACTGATTGAACACATTTCCATATGAAATCTTTCCAAGACTCGATTGATATAACCTTTCTGAGACAATCCTAGCAATCCTCGAGATCTATCCCTGAAGATCTCTATGCCAATAACATAAGTTGCCTCACCCATATCAACCATCTAAAAGTTCTTGGTAAGATAGCTTTTAGTTTCATACAGCAAACCAATATCACTACTGGCTAACAAGATATCATCCACATACAGAACCAAAAAGATAAACTTGCTCCCACTAGTCTTTAGATATATACACTGATCAACAGTGTTTTCTGTAAATCCGAAAGAGGTAATGGTATCATTAAACTTTATATACCATTGCATGGAAGCTTGTTTAAGTCCGTATATGGATTTCTTTAATTTGCAAGCCAAGTGTTCTTTACCTTCATTTGCGAACCCTTCAGGTTGCTCCATGTAAATTTCCTCATCCAAATCTCCATTCAGAAAAGCTGTTTTCACATCCATTTGATGTAACTCCAAATCATAATGAGCTACAAGGGCCATAATGATTCTAAGAGAGTCCTTCTTTGATACTGGAGAGAAGGTTTCTCTATAGTCAATGCCTTCTTTCTGAGTGAATCCTTTAGCCACAAGTCTGGCCTTATATCGTTCGATATTGCCTTCAGAGTCGCGCTTGGTCTTAAAGACCCATTTACACCCGACTTTCTTACAGTTATTAGGCAATTCGACGAGATCCCAGACTTTATTTTGTCCATAGATTTCAACTCTTCATTCATAGCATCAACCCATTTACTAGAATCATTGCATTCTATGGCTCGTGAAAATGAAACTGGATCTTTATTAATCCCAATATCATAATCAGATTCCTATAGATACACCACATAATCATCTGAAATGGCAGATCTTCTTTCCCTTTGAGATCTCCTCAAAGCTGCCGGTTGTGGTGGTTCTACTACATTTTCAATGGCAATATCCTCATGGAGTGGTGAACCAACACCATTATGTTGTTCTGGTATCTCAGCTTGATGATCAAGATGAGGGACAACAATTTCTCTTGAAGGAAAGGGTATTGGGATATTTACCCTTACCTCCTCAAGATCTACCTTTCTTGGTTCATCACTCCCACTAATTTCGCCATTCTCAAGGAATCTGGCATTACCAGTTTCAACGATTCTTGTACTATGGTTAGGACAATAAAATTTGTACCCCTTAGACTTTTCTGGATAACCAATGAAATACCCAGATATAGTTCTTGAGTCTAATTTCTTTTCTTGTGGATTATATATTCTAGCCTCTGCTGGACAACCCCAAACATGTAAATGTCTTAAACTAGGTTTCCTACCAGTCCACAACTCGAAGGAGTTGTTGGGACTGCCTTACTAGGAACCCTGTTCAAGATATACATAGCAGTCTTTAAGGCTTCATTCCACAATGAATTGGGTACATTAGAGAAGCTCATCATGCTCCTAACCATATCCATAAGTGTCCGGTTTCGCCTTTCAGCAACACCATTCTGCTGAGGCGTACCTGGCATTGTGTATTGAGCACAAATACCACGCTTTTCTAAAAATTTGGCAAATGGGCCAGGATGTTGTCCTGATTGATCATATCTACCATAAAATTCACCACCTCGATCTGATCTTATGATTTTAACTTTTCTATCTAATTGTCTCTCGACTTCTGTAATGAACACCTTAAGGATGTCAACAGCCTGAGACTTTTTATTAATTAGATATACATAACCATAACGTGACAGATCATCTATAAAGGTAATGAAATATCTCTCTCCCGTAAAACATGGAATGGAGAGTGGTCCGCAAATATCTGTATGAATTATTTCAAGAAGCTCTTTACTTCTTGTGGCACCTTTCTTGGTGTGTTTTGTTTGCTTTCCTTTTATGCAATCCACACACACATCAAAATCAGTGAAGTCTAGGTTATCCAAAATCCCATTCTTCACTAATCTTATTATTCTATCCCTGGAGATATGCCCCAGTCGTCTATGCCACAAGATAGAGGAATTTTCATTAATTAAGCCACGTTTAATACCAACATTCGAATGCAGAGATAAAAGAGATTGTACAAACTCATCATTCAATGAAATTTTATATAAACCATCACATAAAATTCCATGTCCAACCGACATTGAATTAAACATTAAACTGAGTTTTCTACAACTGAATAAAACAGAATATCCAAAAACATCTAATTTGGATAATGACATTAAGTTCCTAGAAATTGAAGGTACATAAAAAGTATCCTCAAGATCCATCTGATGTCCCGTCTCTAAGAGTAGTCGGTAAGTACCAACAGCCTCGACCTCCACTTTAAGACGGTTCCCCATAAAGACGAATCTCTCACTTTCCTTCGGTTTTCGGGTTGTAAGAAATCCCTGCATTGAATTAGTTATGTGAGTTGTGGCTCCAGAGTCAATCCACCAAGTATTAGAAGGAACTTCAGCAAGATTTGATTCATAACATACAAAAGAAAGATTTATTCCTTTCTTTTCGAACCAAGCCTTCCTCTTGTTGCAGTCCTTCTTCACATGTCCTTTTCTGCCACAGAAGTAGCATTTGACAGTGAAAACCTTTCTATGACCTTGGCTACTTTTCCCATGGTCATTTCCTTTCTTTGATGGAAATCTCTTACCTCTTCCATATTTACCTTTCTTATGGATAGCTCCTTGAGTTACTGCCAACACTGAGTGCTGCCCTTCTTGCCTCAGTCTCACTTCCTCTTGTACACACATACCAGTCAGCTCATTCAGATTCCACTTATCCTTATGAGTATTATAGTGGATCTTGAATGGCCCAAACTGAGAGGGAAGTGAGTTGAGGATGAACTGTACTAAGAAGGATTCATCCACTTTCATTCCCAGTGATCCTAACTTCGCAGCCTTATCAGTCATATTTAGAATGTGTTGTTGAACTCCTCTACTGTCATCATATTTCATAGTAGTAAGTTCAGCCATAAGGGTGCCAGCTAATGACTTATCTGCAGACTTAAATCGGTCTTTAATAGCAGTTAAAAGTTCAGATGCACTAGTAGTATGTGGGAGTGAAGTCTTGATGTTATTGGCAATGGTCATCTTGATGAACATGAGACTGAGTCTATTCGACCTTTCCCAAGCTTTGGCATGGCTAGCCTGTTCTGCTGTACTTTCAACAGTCACTTCATCAGGTTTCTCTACTAAAAGGGCCATGTCAAGGTCCAGAACACCCAGTGTAAATTGTACATGTTCAAACCACTCAGAAAAGTTGGTACCATCCAGGGCTGGAATGCTAGTTGCATGAGTGTGAAGGGAAGTGGGAACGTTCACTGAAACATAATAGGACAAGCTCACATTAATGCCTCGAATCAACACAAAACTTTAAATTTAATTAAGATGAACTATTGATATCACTTTGATTTCTCCTTTGGGCGAAACCTAAGCATATCCAGTGTTCACTCTTTAGGTGAGACTCTTTTATCACCTACGTAGGTCTAATATAATTTATGCTACTTAGACAGTAAGTCATGTTACCTTTGGGTATCCAATTCTACACCACTAAGTTGCATAAATTACACTATCCTACCCCGGTTCCTAATTATTTGAAAGAGACTTTCCTTTGGGCCAGTCCCAATCTCCTAACTAGAACCGCCATCGAGAATATTATTGTCTTTAATGTCACCTACATTGACAAGTCTTTTATGTAGTTGTATATTCATAAGGTTTACTAACATAGGTCACTTTGGCAACTACTAAATCAATAAGCCTTATGAATACAAAACTAACCAATAATATTCTCTAATCTTTTATTTGAGTAATACTATAATACTCCAATTCTATTACTTGACCAACATCAATCATTATTAACACAATAACTTTAATGTGTAACATACTTTAATGATTGAATTAAACAACCATTAGTCGACTACTAAGAAGGACTAGTCGACTTGGGTCAAGTCAAGTCGACTATACATTTAGGTCTAGTCGACTAGGGCAAAGAAAAGTTAGTCGACTATACCAATATTATTAGTCGACTATAAATTTTATTAGTCGACTACACATTTTATTAGTCGACTCCTGTTGGAAGGCAACTCTCGGTTAAATTATTAGTCGACTTGGGAAAAGAGTTAGTCGACTATACATTTTATTAGTCGACTACTCAAAATAATTAGTCGACTCCTGTACCGAAACAGAGAGTTCTTAAGTTTCTGGAAAAATACTTAGTTGACTAGTGTTTCGGGCTAGTCGACTAATAGTCGACAAAACTGTTATCGCGGGCAGTTCCAGACAGCCGACGGAAAAATTTTAATTAGGGAAAAATTAGGGTTAATAATTCCTGAAATTTGATCCCAATCAATTGTACAATTAGAGGAAATTGAACAGAACATTAGGGTTAATAAATCCTCTTAAAATTCTACAATTAAAAGATCAAAAATTTGATTTTTATGAATTGTTAATCAAAAACCCTAATTTTTCATAATCCATAATCCAAGATGTATTGATTCTAAAACCCAGGCTCTGATACCAAATGTAAGAATTAAATAGACTTTAATGCGGATAAATTGCTATGGATCTAGAATCAATCATCTCAAGAAATCAAATACATAATTAAATCAATACTAAATTCTCCATACCTGAAGCCATTGATGAACTGAAGAGAGCAGATGGATGAAGATTTTGATCCTTCTCTTTAATCCTGCAAGAACCCTAATGCAGACCCTTCTTCTCTCTGTCTCCTTTTCTTTTCACAACCTTTTCTAATATGATGGATTCTCTTCTTGCTCACAAATAATGAGCCTAGGTTATATTCTTTTCAGGAGGAGAGAAGAGGGTCCAACATTTACTAAAATAACCCTTGAGATAAAATCACCCATCATGGTTCCTTTATACCTCATGTGATTATTAACATATATATAAATGTAACTTTAATATGGGCATCTTTAATATCAGTTAACTTTAATTAGGAATCCAATGTTAATTAACCAAGGTTATTGGGCCACCTTAATGTGAGATTAACAAAGGTTGGTTTTGAACATATTAAAGAATCACACTTTTCATCAAATTACTCGTGTAACGATATTTTCTCTTGTCATTATAAGGAGCACCACAAGTGTGATACAAGTCCATCTTGCTTATCATAAAAAAATCATCCACTTTCAGCTTCTGAGTAGTATGAATCCTCTAATTGCAACCCTTTTCTTTCTTATGAATGCATTTAACAATAACTCCTTATTATGCACAAATTTATATTTGTAACTTGTCTCAAGGAAGTACGATATAAGCTTCTCTCGAAACTCAATAGCTCCACCTTCGAAAATTTGTCTCGTCTCTTTGAATAAATAGTGTCATGTGTTACCTTTCAACACTATTAAGTTCTCTTCATTTTGATCATCAACATAAGACAAAATGTTATTACTGAATTCATTATCAGTACCCCTTACACTTTGACTTACTTTAATCAGTCTCACATATATATCAATTGTTGGGCATTTCTTGGTCCAACAATAAGCAATAAGAGATTGCAATTCTGAGTTAGTTTCGATCACATTATATTTATACTCATTTGTGTAGGATAGTTCAATAGACAATGCGTTGAAAATCTCTCATCTATCACTCGTTAATTTATTCAGCCAATCCACAGTGAAATTTATACAAACACGTGTACAATAGAGTCGCCGCCGTACAAAAGAACAAAAAGAACACCAATATTTCAAGTTTAGTACAAATAAAAGCACGTATTGTGGGTACACATGCATGTTAAAAAAGTGTACTTGTGAGGATTGCAATCAGAGTCGCAGTCCTCAATAAAATACTGTAATATCTCTATTTAATAATATTGTATTTTTATTTTTCTAAAGTATTTATTTTGATTTACTAATTATTTTATTGTTAATTATTAACTTGATTATGAATTATTGCATTATTAAATAAATTATTTTGGAATATTAAATGATAATTTGGCTTTATATTTACCATTATTATTCATTAACATTTTTATTACTAATTACTATTATTATTGCTATTAGTTGTTATTATTAGTAGTAGTTATTTCTATTATTATTTTCTTATGATTATTATTTATGACTATTAGTGATATTATTATCACTAGTGCAATGTTATTAGCATTCTAATTATTATTTATTACTATTATTATATGATTAATTATTATGATTATTATTTATTATTATTTCTATTAGTGTTATTATTATTAATATTGTTGGTGTTTATTAATTATTATTAGTGTTACTATTATATTCTTTATTTATTTTAATATTAGCATAAATATAGTGATAGTGGTAGTTGTTAATTATCATTTCTATTATTGTTGTTATTGTTATTATTAATTATTATTGTTGTTAATTAATATTAGTTTTATTATTTATGTCGATTAATTATTATGGTTATTGCTAATTATTATGATTATTAATATTATTGTTAATTACTATTATTATTAATTATTATTATTATTAATGGTTTTTCCTTAACATTATAATTATTATCATTATTACTACTATTATTATGGCTTGTATTATTATTATTATTAATAGTTTCTTCCTTCCCTTGATTTCAACCCATTACCATTTACCATTTTATCTTATACCCATTATCTAATCCATTACCTGTTATTCTCTTTTATCTCCATACCCATGATCCTATATCCAATAGTATCAACTTCAACCCGAGTCCAATTAGATCCAATACCCATCACCCAATAACTTACCTATATAATCTCATTTCACTAATCCTAAATTTAACCCTAAGATTAACTCTAATCCTTTATCTCCCAACCACACTGCCGCCTCCTCCCAGATCTACAGCAGCCATCCCAAGTCCGCACTGCCCCCCTCTCACTTGACAATAGCCCTGGCGAGCACGAGATCTCCCCCAACAGCAGCCTTTTGCTGCCTCATGCGCAAGTCCCAGCAGCCCCTCGGCCTGCAAACCATCCACCGTGTCCTCCTCCTCCCTACAACCAGCAGCAGCAGCCATGGCACAACCATCTCCCCTCAGTGGCACCGTCGAGCTGTCGAGCCAGTCTTCCGCACACAAGCTCCACCCAAATCCACATCATCCATGGTGGCGTGCACCCCCTTCCCCCAAGCCTTGCCATGAGCACCCTCACCTCCACGGCATCTCCAGCCCCTCCACTCTGACACTCTTTGGCAGCCCCTTGGCAGCCCCCTGCCGCAACCCCCATGGCAGCCCCGACCTCCCTATACTTCTAGAACCAGCCCTGCCGACCAGCCACGCCCCCACCTTTCCCTCCCCCCATCCGTGCCCAAGCAGAGCCCCAAGCTGCACCAACAGCAGCAGCACACCTGCAGCAATGGCCGTCAAGTCCCCAGCAACCGAGAACTCCCCCCTGCGCAGCATCAAGGCTGGTCGAGCTCTCCCTCTCTCTTCCAGGTTTTCCTTCCCTCTCTCTCCCTCTCTCTTTCTCTAGATCTCTATATAAGTATTTATGCATGTGTGTGTATGTCTGGGTGATGTTATACTGTGCAAGAGCATGTTCATGTGTGCATTCCCTTCACCCTCTTTGTGAACATGTGTGTTGTGTGTAACTAAATGTGTGTTTATTAATGTGTGACTGTGTGTGTACATTGTTACATGAGTGGGATTATAATGTATGTGTTATTAAATGGGTACTATGCATGATGCGTGTGTGTTAATTGTAATTGGGTGTGCATGTATATATGCATGTGTGTATTAATTTGTATTAATAGTGTGTATGTATATGTAGACTTTTATATGTAATTATGTATGTGGTTGTACCCGTGGGTGTATGCACGTGTGGCGTGCTTGTATGGGTACATGTGTGAGTGTATTAGGTGTGTGTATTGATTTTTCCTTCCTCTCTTGTGTTTGGTGGCGTGTTACAGCGTTTCAGTCTCGTTTGTGCGATCCAAACTCGGTAACGGGAGATTCAGAGTTATGCCTGTTGTGGACCCGATACAATGGCGATTCGGAGATCGATCCATAGGATGATCCATAGATCAGTACCAGTTCGTGCAGTAAAGACCAGACGGTGATTCATTTCCGAAACCATGTCATTTCATGTGAGTGTTTGTTCTTTTGTATTTACCGTTATCGGTATGCATTTACATGTTACTCATATCATTTGCTATGACTTTCTGTTATATTTTACCAGTTTGATTACTTGTAATACTTCATGAGATATCAATGATTGTTCACTTTATTTACGTAGTTGACATGAGCTTATATCAGCGTCATTTCATGTGTTGGTAGTTTGTCGCTATTGGCTTAAGCCTAGTTTTGATACACTTTAGACTGTGACTTAACTCGGCTCAATCTTGAGATTGATATAATTTGTATTAGCTATCAAATTTGATATTCATATATTTGGTGATTATTTTTTGAACGGAACTCTTTTGGATATTGTGGACAAGTAGATATGACGTCTCTACCGATATGAGACGGTTTAGAGATACCACAGATAATAGATCAGATGTAGTTGATGCTAAACATTTAGGGACTCGATGTTTTATCATCAGGATATTATTATTTTTAATAGTTCTTATTTAGTTATTTATTATGCTGGATTCGGTCTTAGTTGTGAGGAAAGTTGGATTGTGATTTGGATTGATCTTGAGTTGGAGTTAATCTAGAATTTTTACACTCTTTATATCGGATCTTGAATTCATTAAGATAGATTTGACGTAGCTGGATTTATAGTTGTGAGCATTTGGGATTTATTTAGATGATATTTTGTGGATATTGAGTATTAGAAGTAGATATTCTAGACTATATGTTGTTTGACGATGATTCTCTTACTTCGTTATGATTTCGGTATCCGTTGACTTATTGATCTCGAGGATATACCATGTGCTCATGATTAGTTATTGATTATTTCAGCTAATAAAGATTGAACTATTGTGATAGAGATCTATTCGATATCAATGATCTTATACTTCAGAGTTATCAGATAGCAGTCATCACTTTATCAGTTATTGATGAGATTATTTGTTAGTGATCATATGATGTGTTCAGAGTTTATAGTAGTTGTAGATATCAGTACCAGTTACTAGTTATTTGTGACACCATTGTGTTAGTGGCTATATCTCTAGTATCCTATTTCAGATGTCAGATATTAGTTGTCAGCTACTCAGTTATCAGATTTCAGTTGTCAGTTGTCAGATTATCAGTTAGCATTGACATCAGCAGTTGTTGGAGACATCAGTTACTATTACATATTAAATCACATTAATTGCTTATTAATAAAAGATACCATAACCCAGGGAACAGGGGTTATTGCCTGATGATGCATATCGTATATTTTGGAAGGACTTATTATGGTACCAAGTTGTGGGTTCCAACTATGGGGAACCAAGGTAGTACGGCTACCTACTTATTCAGTTGTCAATTGTCAGGGCTATGCCCGGATTACGGCGCCATACTAGTTGTCTTTTCGTGTGGGGTTGTGATCTTCAGTTATTAGAGCCTTGCGACTTGTCCTGGTTCAGCGCCAGGGGTGTTAGATTGTCGTACCGGGCATGCACGGTACCCTTCCAAAACACATGCACTACATTGGCGGGCAGTTACAATAACGATAACTTTATTTGATATGTAGGAAAACGATTGTGGTATGGGATACAGCTAAGTACTACATTAGTTAGGTTAATAATAACCAACCAGATTAGTGACATGTACTAAGTTACACATCTTGACATCAGTTATTTGTTTATAATTGTAATAGTTGCCTTTTTATCTTCATACATGTTGTTATTTAGTTATTCTTCAGTTATATGTTTATCATGTTATTTTATCTTATATCTGCAGTTTATCTTGTTATAATTTTGTGCATATTATTTATATGCACGAGCACTCCTCTTTACACATATACACACACTCACTAGGTCGCTTTATGACGATCCTGGATTTGTACGTCTAAATATTGGACGCTTTGTTTCTATTGTTCAGGTGTTCGATGAGACCGTACGCTTAGCGAGGAACTGGAGCTTCTCCCTATGCTTCCGTATTCTTTTCCTTCTTACCTTCCTGTTATTTTTGATTCTCGATATATCAGATTCAGTTGTTATTCTAGTTTTTTATTTATATGATATCATGCGTGGATACTTATATGTGATATTGCAGTAATCAAGATTCATTATAGTTGGGATTTATAGCTTATTTGGGTTACTTAAGACTTAGCACATATATGTGAGGTTTTTTCTTGCGTATATGCGTCGCCGACTCTCGTCATGACTCCGTTCCCACATATTTTGGTAAGCGAGGCGTGACAAATACACACAAGATGTTTGTGTTTATAATGACTGCGATCATGATCACAATCCTATAAACACACACTTTTTGTCTGTTCTCTAAGGACTGTGATTAGAGTCACAGTCAGAGTCGCAGTCCTCAGTAAAATACACACATCTTGTGTGTGTTTTACTGAGGACTTTGACTCTGATCACAGTCCTCATAAACAAAACCTATTTTGTGTGTTTTCTGGGGATTGCAATCATAATTGCAGTCCTCATAAACATAAATTTATTTGTGTTTTTTTAGAACTGCGATCATAATCACATTTCTAGGTAAATAACCGAACTTATAGACTTTAATAAAAATCGTAACACAAAATTAAACTTAATTATCCAAAAATTGACGCGACGATCACAAATATTCACAAACAACATGAGAAAAACAAAAAAAGAAAGAAAAAATTAAAAAGAAAATAAAATCATCTTCACCTGGTTTGAAGAAGACGCCATGCTCAAGGACAGAGGCAAATAGATCTGCGAGATATTAATGAAGAGTGAATCGATGAAAACGAAGAACAATGATAGATCAAAAGAGAAAGAGCATTAACAAATAAGAGATTGGATATGAAGATCGACGAGAGAAGAGTGTAAATATGAATAAGAGTAAAATAAAAAGGTTCGATCTGCCGGTTACTGTTTGCTGACGTGGATGAGGCTGTAGCAAAAAAAATATGGGGATGGTTTTTTTTAATTATGATGTAAAGTATGTGGTTGTAGCAAAATTTCCATATTAATATTTGTCAAAATATGATATTAATTAAGTATACTTTTTATTTCATTTTCATTACGTGATTTAGTTAATTTGTAAGGTCTTTTTTGGGTAAGTGCAAAAAAATTCCGGTTATGTAATCAAATTGAAGGCAAATAGAAGAAAAGACTATTATAATAAATTAGATGTAAATAAGATAAATAAATATTTAATTATATTATTATAGTGATCACTTTCTGACCCGCCTGAGATCATGACACATGTCTATTCAGCCTCTGACGCATGCGTGGCTAGTTCCAGAACAATTAACCGACATCTTCGCCCAATTCAAATTTTAAATGGGTCGGATGATTAATAGAAGAATCTCACTTTTAACTTCTGATTTCAAAATACACACTTTCAATACGATTCCCCTATGATAAAATTTTGGCATCGTTGCCGGGGATGGGAACGGTTTGATTTCATGTTTTGGTGCGCGGGTCAAATTTTTCAGAAATTTAGCATTGCAGAATTCCACACTTGCTTGCATCTCCCTGCTCAAGAAAGCAAGGTCCCTAACTCCTTAAAGGAGCCACGCAAATGCAAGAGGATCCGCGTTTGCGCGACCACTTTGGGGAATCTGGTTCCCAGTTTTTGTATGGTTTAGAGTATTTACATATATTGCTTGATTTTGCTGTTATATTTCTATATCTCTATACCTGTTCACTGCAATAATTGAAGAACTAAAATATGATAATTGGGTGAATTAAAACGGTTTAGACATTTGCATTTAGGCATATGTCAATTTCATTCGGATATACTATAGTTTGTTCTATTGTTGTGAGTTGGATTGAGGGGTACATATTGCATTGTATATAGTTTAGGATAAACACGTGAGTGATTTACTCGCTTTTTATGCTCATTCTTATCTATATTGCACACTTGACGAATTAAATTTAAGAGCATATCCCGATACAATATAAGGTGGGGAAGTCATTACCCTCCCTTAACCCAGAAATACCTCCCCACTCACACAACCTAAGCCTAAATGAAACTTACTAGACGTTGACCCCTAGAGACATCTCAGACTTATTAAGGGATTGACCGAGGGTGTAAATTGTAAGAACCATACTATTACCAAATCGGTGTCTAAGGATTGGGGATTAAGAGGCTAAGCCTCGAAGATTCAGTGGTTTAGCATAATTAAGGCCCGTTGTTTACGCACAAATACCTCCCACTAAATTTTACCCCTACCTGGCCGATTAGCTTATAGTTGGGTTCCTGAACAATCTCATCCGAGTAATCGACTAGTTAGGAGTCGTCTAGGTCTAGGTCAACCCTAGTATAGGCTTGTTTTTTTTTTTTTGTTGTTTTTTTTCTTCTTATTTGTGATAAAATGGATTAAAACCAAAAAAAATTCAATCAAATGAATCCATTTTTCACCCCGACCTCATTTGACTCAGATAACTCCAACCTGATTATATACAACATGAACTAACCATATAGGCCGGATTTGGTTTATCCGACTCAATATGCCATACCCCCAATTGTATGACCATAATTTTCACTCTTCATAGAGTCAGTGGGAAGTCACCTTCCTTGAGTTAAATTTTCAATCACCTTGTCCAAAATATTCTTTCCCACATTTTCTTTTACATACTCCTTTTTCTGAGCATCCAATTGAAGAAAAATCAGAGTTACAAATGAGTATAGAAGCCATACAGGAGGCTGAGTGACAAATAGAAAACATGTTAGCCTCACAACTTCAATAAAACTTTCAAAACCAACTTTTATACTCACCCTTTCAAGAAGAACCGAGTGAATTAGAAAAGAGTATGAAAGACATGATTCAGATTCAAAATGTGGTCACCCAGTCTATCACGCACAAGAGAGTCAATTGGCCAACACAATTGCATACAGGAATGAGAAAACTTGACCTTATCAATCGTTGAGTGATTTCGATATCCCTTACCCTATTGATGTGACCCAAGAATCATATTGTTTTGGAATTCAAGATTTAATTTCATCACATCCATTTGAACTTGCTCAAAATTTTGAAAACCACCTTGATATTTTGGCAAGTTATCTTTTTCTCAAAATTAAGCTTGAGCATGAATGTGATCCTGATCCCCCAGTTGGTAATTCTATTTCACTTTTTGATTTAATAATGACTCTGGTATTTTTACCAGATTATTTTCATATTCTCGGAGTCAACATTGAATCCTATACCAGTATACTGTGAAATTGAATCACCAATATTTTATGATCACATGGGACAAGTCTGTGCACCCCAATTTCTTGGTTTGCACCCTATCTCTGAACTAATTTTGACTCCCACTTTTAAATCTCGACTTGATCTAAGTCAATTCCCCGAGTCAGTAATTGTTCATGTTCCGTTTGAGCCCAAATCAATCATCTTCCTTAATTACACCCCATTGTCAGACAAAGGTGTTTGGTGGGAAAATTGAAGATCGAAGTGTAAATTCTTTATTTGATGGTAAAGAAAATTACAGCGGATCAATATTCTTTTTATAAGAGAGGGGAGATATTCAAACTCAAATCTCCCCTTTGTTTAATGCCAGGCTCTTGATGTGGCGATGGAAAGTGAATCTTATTTTTCGTTGACCGGGTGAACGTCAAGACTTCTTTGGAATCTTCTCTTTGAATGGTTAATGAAGTAACACAGCTTCTGTCCAATAAGAATCTCAAAGAGACTTTAGGTAAGAACAAACTTGTACACAGCAAGTTGTTAGAAGAGTTGAACTCTCTCTTTCTTTTAGCTGGAGATCTTGGTCCTTCTATGGCTTACAACTAAAGTTCTTCTGACCAGATTTTTCCCGACCCCTCTTCCATAGCAAACTGGGCTATTTATAGAGGTTCAGGGGGTAAAAGTGTCCCCTAAAAACACTCCATAATAGGGGTTAACTCCCTCATTACGTGGGCAATAATTGACTTAGTAATGAGAGCAGTTATAACCGAGACGTAGGGTTCCTCTGTAGTTGAAGCGCGGGCTTCGAGCCTCGCATTTAACCATTAAGGTAACGCTTGAACTTTGCCTTTGGTTGAAATGTGAGCTTCAAGTTCTGCGTTAAGCTTTGTGTGAGACGCGGGTTCTGGGCTTTGCGTCTTGGTCGTTATGGTAAAGTAGAGATGTGGGTTTCGACCCTCGCGTCTTGGTACTGTACTGATGCTACTACAGTAATGCTGAGATACGGGTTTCGACCCTCGCGTCTTAGTATTGTAGTGATGCTACTGTAGTAAGGCTGAGATGCGGGTTTCGACTCTTGCGTCTTGGTGATGTGGTAATGGCTATGATTAGCCCTGCATCTGGAGTTTGGACTCTGCTTTTTGATGACTTGTCTTCAGTGATTTTTAGACAGCCTACAGAACCCCCTCCAAAGCTTTCGATATTCCGCGGTTGACTGGGACGGATTTCAAAACACTTTGGACTCTGGTTGAATTCATACTTCTCATGATTGGACTGACAATCATTTGAGATGCCCTGAGCTTGAAACTGTCTGGAATGTGGTCTTCGTGAGTGTACTATAAAACTCTTTGAAGCCACCAGAGACGATCACAGTGAGTGTCTAGATACGCGGTCCAGACCTCCTTAGTGCTCTGAGCTAGTTGTTGGTGTACTGTTGAATCAGGGGTAAACAGTCGTCTGCTTGTGCAGTGTACTGTTGAACTGATTGCAGAAGTAAAGACTGGATGCAAATCTTGTAGACGCAGGGGTCATGTTGCTTTAAAGAACAGTCCTCACTCAGAGTGGAGATGCATCTATTAATTTGCTTGAAGAAACGCGGCCTCTGGAGGGACGCGATATTTAAAGTAAAGACGCAGCTCTTAGCCTATTGACTAGGCGCGACTTTGGCCTTGTTGAAGAGATGCGACCTTTGGAGGGACGCGGTTTTTGTTAAACGCGAGTCCCGCATCACATGTCCGGCGGGGTTGAGGGGACATCTTTCCTTTGACGCGCAAAATCCGCGTCATATTTAAGATGCACGCTACGCGTCGGGCAGGGATTAGGCCTCGAGACATGCGCCGTGTATCTCTGCGGATCACTGTGCCTATAAAAAACAACAGTCTTTCAAGAGTCATCATTAGACTCTTCTTCTTCTTCATTGAGCATTATATCTAGGGTTAAGAAATGCTTGAAGCTTTTTTCATTTTCACTGTCTTCAACACCGATCTCATAGTCGAAATGGCACCGAAGACCAAACTTCTTCCTCGTCCTCGAGCATTGTCGCTCCGGAGATTCAAATGGGTGGTCCTTTCACACAGGAGGCCCCCATTTCAGGTAGTAAAGCCATCTGATTTGGTTTCCGCCATTGAAGGGGCTTAAAGAGTTCTTTTAACTCTTAAGTCTCTTTTGAATATGAACCGCCAACACGAAGCTCATGCCCGTGTTTTGATTTTCAGACACGGCTCTTGAATTGGTAGGCAAGACGCGAGTTTGACGACCTCCGCGTCTTTGCTTCATTAACTTGAGTCAGTATCTATTGTTGAACGCGGGCCTCATTGACCCTTGCGTTTTGGACTCAATGCTCAGAATATTTCTAAGTGTGGGGAGTTCAGACGCAGACTTTCTATGATTCTCACGTCTTTTATGATCAAGCGTAAGTTTTACTGAGTCTTACGTCTGAGTTCGATACTTAAAAATTTTTCTAAGTTATGAATTTTGAAATGCGGGCTTCATGCAAGCCTCGCATTTTTGAGTCTAGACGCGAAGTTTGCTGATTTCTGCGTCTGAATTCATTCCTGCGTTTGAATTTCAAACATCTAGCCATTTTCTTTCAGATTCCTGACAAGTGTTATATTCTTTGCAGTGCGATACTCTTCCAACCCCTTGTCCAAGAAGTGCCACTTTGGGCGCGTAGGTGGCACTGATCGTAATCTGACCTTCGTGCTTCAAAGGACTGCCCCTGTGACTACTGGTAAGTCAAAGGAGCGAAAGGAGAGGATCTCTAAGGCCAGTATGGTGACCCTTTAGGAGATTATCTCTGATGGGCTGCTCGAGACGGATTCCCGCACTCTGTTACGGAAGCATGCTTTCCTCTTTGGTGACGCCATTGAGGAGGATGGTAGGATTCTATATGACGGAGATTATAAGTGGCTCCGTCAGATAGGGGACAGGAGGTTCTTCCTTCCCAAGATAGAGAGAATGTATTCCTTATCCTATCTTCAACATATGTCCGTTCATCGTACGATGGAATTGGATCTTTCCCGGTTTGTCTCTGGCGTCTCTCTCGACAGATTAGGTGCCAAAAAAGTACATGGGAAAGATGTCTTCAGTTTATTTCCCGGTTAGTTAGGCCTGAGTATCCGAAAGGAGAAACTCCTCGGCTTGTCGCCACCTTCATCAATCAATTTTTGAAAGTTAGGGGTGATTTTCCCATTGACTTTCATCCGCTCGGGTGGGTCCATTCTACCGACAAATCATGGTGGGTAGAATGGTTGGATTTGTTCTCGTCGAGCTCGGGACTCTGCTGTAGTAGGTGGGATTATATCACTCGATCAGGGCCATCCAATATGGCATCCCGCAAAGTTCTCACAATTTTTATGGCGTCCTGGAGTATTATAATCCTCTAAAGGGCACATTTTTTGCCCCAGCCAAAGAGATGGGGCTTACTCTTCATAAGCCATATGAAGTCTTGGGGCTAGTTATGGGAGATGCCCCTTATGAAGAATACGTCCCGACATCTGAGGAGCTTCACCTTTTGAGGAAAGAGGACCTTCAGGTGTATGAGACATATAGGAAGTGTTGTGTCACTTTTACATCTGCGGACAGACATCCTCCTGGAGGAATAGGAGTGTCAAGCAGATGTCCTGGCGAGCTATCTATTCAATGGCATAAATGAGAAGGATAGCTTATTGACTAGTCTGGCCTCTTGCACTGACGAGGAGATTACTGAGAGGATCAATGCCTCCACAAGCTCTTACACCACTGAGTCGAATGAGGAAACTTTCAAACCCGATACAGTTTTTGAAAGTTTTCATCACCAGGCCCGAGTTTCCATTTCTGACCAAGCTCTATTGGCAGGCTTTCTTATACTATGGCTGAAGCGTTGTATGGTGCCAACGCTGCCACATGAAGTAATCGTTGCTGATGTGGTGTACCTGGCGGTCCTGCTTGCCTACAGGAAGTCTACCGCTGTCCTTCCAGCAATGGTAGCCAGAATTCAGAGTGGTTTACGGGCTCTGGTCAAAAGCCTGTACCAAGTGGAGGCCATTGTAGATTCTAAGGGCAGGCCAGTGGTTGATTCGGAGGGAAGGCCAAGAGTGAAGACCCCTAACCCCAGGATCGAGCTTCCATATGCGTACCTGATGGCCTGGTATATTTTGCACTGCCTTCATTGATGACAGCAGTGCCTTCCTCTGTAGGTTTCGTTCCCTTCGTGCAGAAGCTGGAGAATTCGAGCTGGACTCACCACTATATGTTCTTTGTTCGGAAATCCATTCTAAATATTTCGAACTATCAACTCGTCCATTGCTTCCCTGAGATTACTGATGCGTCTTATGGGGATAAGTTTGCCGACCTTGTAGGGCCAGATGATTTCACAAGGCTGCCATCGGGAGTCTTCTGGTGGCTGATCAATGTTCGGCCTGGATATCTTATCTTCCGGCAAGGAAATTCATGTACGATCGAGCATTACATGCCCAGTCGTTTTGCTCGGCAGTTTGGCTATGATCAATTATATGTCGGCAACCCCAACGCTGGCTTCTGCTTCAGCAGAAATTTATTTAAAGGCGCCCAGGCGTGGTACTACAGTGTAGCGGAGGGACAAAAGCTGTTTTTAGCTTGCCTCACAAGATGCCTAATTGTCACATCAGCCTTAGTTCTGCACCTGGTACTCCCTGGCTAGTAGAATGCCTGGTTTCAGAATAAATACCTCTTGCATTAAGAGCATAAAGGCATCTTACGAAACCAAGTTAGAGTCCAACAAACGTATGCGAGGTATGAATGAGTATCAGGCAGCCGAGAGGGAAGCAGAAGGGGAAGCAGGGATGGGACCAAGGTCAGTAGCACCTAAGGCGCAACCTGTTAAAAAGAGTCAGCAGGCTGTGTCCAAATGTTCCCGTGGCTCTTCTTCCAAGGGTGAGCCTATCCCAAAGAAGGTTAGGAGGGAATCGGAGGCTGAAGCTTCGATGCCCAAAGTAGTTCCTGCTGGTGTTGAAAAGTAGGGGGAGGAAGAAGAAGAGGAGGAAGAAGTCCCCGTCCTTCGCTCCCGTGATCTGCGCATCAGGGATCCTGTGATCCTAGAGGAGGGAGAGTTCGCATCATGGTTGAAGAGGTCGAGCAACCTGAAATCGACTTGGTGAGGAAGGATGATGTTGAAATTCCAGGAGTCTCGACTCAGCCTGGGCCTTCTTTAGCTCATGGGAGAAGGGTGGAGGTGCAGCAGTCTGGGTCTCTCAGTGTATTGGTGTCCACCTTATGGGTTATTAAATCCAGCCCTGCTACTGGGGTACTCAGTGGTAAAGTCTTGATCGCTGAGACCTCTTGTGTTGAGCTGTCGTCTTCATCGTCCGAAGAACATGGATATTATTCAGGCGAAGAAGTCGACTTCGGTAATGAATCTACTCTTCCAGATACGAGCAAATCCTCGCATATCTCGGAGGAAGAGATACAGGGGTACGTCCCTATGATGGTTTCGCCGATAGCAAGAATTGCTGCTACTGAGGTATTTTCTTTATCCTCCTGAAATGGTTCCTCATCAAGTTAGGAAAGAGTTCTGATATTTCTTTTTAACTTTCTTCTACAGGGCTGGCTGCCGGTAGTAAAACCACAACTTCTTCTCATATTAAGAAGATGATCTAAGAGCTAGCCCAACAGGAGGGCCTTGAAGCCTCCGCTACCTGGATGCCTCATGATGGTGCAACCGCTGAGGTCGGGGAGCCTTCATCCCCAAGTAGCTTATCCAGGGATTTGTCATCTTCGGATCCTCAACTTGGTAAGAGAATGCTGACTTGTTGGATACTTTTTTTTATCATTACCACTGACATTTAACATTGTGGTTTGCATAGAACACTGGGGTAGCTCAAGTAGAGGATCCTGCGGCAAGCATTGGCGCAGAAGATAACACAATTCAAACTTCGGCCGGGGAACCCAGTGCCGTAGAGTTTGTTGTTGCTTCTGTTGCAGTGGAAGCTACTATAACGATAACTATCCCGGAGGTATTGGTGACTACCTCAGTATCTGACGAGCCTGTTGTCGGCCTCACCCCTGCACAAGTTGAACTGGTTCTTGTCTCTCGTCCTGTCATGGAAAGGGGGTCCGGGAGTACATCAGCAGGGTTATCTCTAGCTAATGACATCATGGAAGAGCTAGCACGTCAAATGGTGTAACAATTTTTTGCTTCCATGAGGTCCTGTATCGACTTGGTCCTTTCCGAGAGTAGTTCCTTTGAGTTTGCGTGAATGCTTCTCGAGAATCAGATCGAGAACATCAGTCACACTGGCAGTCCTTCGCAGGCTAGGGCATGTCTGATGCTGGTTGAACAGCTGGGGAGCCATCTGAAGGAGCTCAAGACCCTGGAGAATGTTGGCTCAATGGATGAGGCTCGGTCAATACTGAGTAAGCTTCTCGCCGCTCAAGAACACGAGCGAAAAGAGATAGAGGAACAAATGGTTGAAGAAGCCCGCCATATCCAGCACTTGCAAGCCGATTACCAAAGATGGGTTGGCGATCAAAAGGAATCTGAAGTCGTCATCCAAAGTGTGGAGCAAATTATCGCCACTGCTCAAATTAATATTGCTAAGGCGCAAGCCTTGATTGAAGTCAACGAGCAGAAACTTGCTGCTGCCCGAAAAAGGCTGAAAGATTCGGAGGCTGCCAAGAAGCTAGTCCAAGAGGATCTTGTCGCTCATTCCTCCAGGTTGGAGTCTCTTCAAGTACAACTGGCTATGAAGAGATTTTTGTCCGAGGAAGAGTTGAGGGTCCAAGCTCTGGTGGAAGCTGAAAGGGCGCGTCAGCACGAGATACATTGCCTCTGGGAACAAATCTGTTCCTTGGCGAAGCAGGATTATTAGCCTCCTTCTCCATTTTGTAGCACTCCTTTTATTAAATAAGAGTGTTTGTACTACTTTTATTATTTTCGAGTCAAATAATAAAAATTGTCCAATTTTTGTCTCGTCTTTATCTTTTCAGACTCTTTTGCTGCCTGGATGAACTCAATTTTCATAGTCATACTCCTTGACTATTTGTAGAAACGCAGTCCTTAGTCATTTTGATAAGGTACGGTCATGAATAATAAACTCAGACTGTACTGAGTTCATGATTAAGACGCGGCTTTCATCGCGATTTTGGGCTCCTCAAGAATGACGCACGAGTCTTAGCTGGTTGATGAGGACACGGCTCTGGTTCAACAGAGACGCGACTCTGGTCCTTTGAGAGGGCGCAAACTCAGGTTGTACTGAGTTCATGATTGAGACACGAATGTTATCTGCAATGGAGACGCGGTTTTGGGCCCCTCAAGAATGACGCGCGAGTCACAGCTGGTTGATGAGGACGCGGCTCTGATTCAACAGAGACGTGACTCTGGTCCTTTGAGAGGGCACAATCTTGAAGCGCAAACCTGCGTTCTTGATAAAAGAGACGCAGTTGTGGACTCATCAGTAGGAATGAAAGGAATGCAGCCCTCGGGCTTATGAAAGGTCGTAGACTTGTGGACATGACCTTTGAGTCTGCGTCCGAGGCCGTTTCCTAAGCGTCACATGCAACCTATCTTAAAGATCTTGTTGGATCTTTTAATGCTAAGGCGGCGTTGACGATTGGGGACTTGTGTCCTTCGACGTTTCCTGAAGTGGCAATCCACGCGTCAGCTCCTTATTGGACTTGATATTCGTGCGGGAATTAAGAATAATGGCTTTAATTTTTATGCCATTAATTATAAGCCTTATGGCTTGCCTATAAATAGGCCTCACCACCTTAACAGTCTATTATTTAGACTGTTTCCTTTTGAGAGCACGCGCTCTGAGGGTCTTCGTCTAGATTTATCTGTCTTCCTTCAAGGGAGGGGATGTTTTCTAATGAACAGTAAGAACTCAAAATTTTCATGCTTTTCCTCAATCTTCTCTGAAGATTATCACTGTCAAGTGATTTCAAGATCAAAAATCATCGCTTTTAGTACTTTTTATGGCTGCGCCTTGATGCATAAAGTTCAACTTCGAGAGAATTCTTCTCTAGATAGGAACCAGTTGTCGCCATGAAATACTCAGTCCTTCTAAGTTTTTGTCTTCCTGTCCATTGAAGAAACTCGATCTCTTGATCTCTTCTTGAAGTCTAATTGATGCGCCCGTGTTCGGAAGTTGCATCTTTTAGGCTTCTTGATGAAGCGCGAGCTGACTGACTTTAAACTCTAAGTCACAAATCCTTTGAGTGCGGTGTGATAAACTCTGTGCTTGGATCTTGAAACGCGAGCTTTGTATATGCAGCTCGCGTTTGAAATTTTTGACTTAGAGAATTATATCTCTTTTGAGACCTCTGGACTTGGATGTGGCAACCCCTGAATCTCAAACGCAGGTATGGCGAACTCTGTGTCTGCTTTACGTCGCGTCTTATATCTTGGACGCAGGTCTAACACCAGACTGCGTTCAGATCTGCACTAGTCAACTCCACGTCTGAAGTTCACAACTTCAATCGCGTCTGCCTTCAGCTTTTTTTGTTCCTGCCTTAACAGAATTTTAATTTTAATTTTTTTGTTTTCTGCTTCTTGCAGGTTCTGGCAGCTTCGGTCAGTCTTCTGCATTTTTTCTGAGCTCTTAGGAGAATATTTTGACCAGCTAGCTGTTCGAGCTCTTGAGATATCCGTCAAGGCCTCATTGGACATGACGCACCATCACTGCCCCGGGTTTATCATGGCCACAGTGGGTATGGTGGTGGTAAGGTCCTCTTGCAGATCACGGGAAAGAGGACATCACCTGTAAGGTCTCGGATCCTCCCTTCACCAATCTTACCCCCAGAAGTGACATCGACGAAAAACTCATGCTCATTAGATGACTTTCTGGTGGTGGAGATGTTCATCAACGAAGGATTATGGGCCACATCAATTGGTCGGGTGGAATCAGAATGTTCTTCTGCATTTCAACCTCGAAAAACACCATTGTTCTCAATGAATGGTGAGCTTCTTTAATGTTTACGTCATGCATAATGATGTGACCAGCATCCGATCGTTTCAACACTGATCAACTGTAACATGATTCAGTGGGAGAAAAGAAGAACCTTCTTCGACGCTCTTGCAAACATCTTGTATTTAGAGTGGTGTAGATATCTTGAGGAGTGAGTGCAACCTTTCACTGGAAGAGAGGGACTTCTTTGTATTCCTTTATTGTAACACTCAATCTTATTTATATAAGAGAGCGTCTTGCATCACTTTCATATGCTTAATAAAAATGACACTTTTTCTTGTCTTCTTATATGTCTTGAATTTCTTTTTTTTTTGAAAATCAGACACAAAGAAGTAGGGACTCTTGACTTACTAGAAATGTGATAATTAACTTAACAAGTCAAGTTGGGAAAATTCCATTTCAGGAAATCAAGATTACTGTCAGAGGTGTGATATTAACTTGACAGGAATGTGGGTCAGAGGAATGATATTAACTTGACTCAACGGGAATTTCAGTTTTATTTGGGAAGACTGAAAACATCACTGTCATATGTGTAATATTAAACTTGGCAGTGAAGGTAATGCTAGAGGTGTAATTTTGAACTTGGAATTGGTCATCTCGACTTCGATAGGGAAGTTCGAGGGAAAGTCATTGTCATAGGTGTATTGTTGAACAGAGCAATAAACTGGACGCTGGAGGTGTGATGTTAAACTTAGCATTGCTCATCTCAGCTTTGATATAGAAGCCTGAGGAAGAGTGACTGTCAGAGTTTTAGTATTGAACTTGGCAGCAACTTAATCACTGTTAGAGGTATAGTGTTAAACTTAACAGTAATTTGTCAGAGGTATAATATTAACTTAACAGAATTGGTTTGCGATATGAGCAATTTTGAGGACTTGTCATTCTATTGATGAGAATTGACAAGTGAAGTTTGAAATATTAGAGGTGTAATGTTAACTTGATAAGAATTGGTGACTTGTGACTCCATGTGGAGGAGAGACAAGTGAAGTTTGTACTCGCTGGGGAGTATTGAAAATTTTCGTTGTTAGAGGTGTAGTTTAAACTTAACAATGATTGAATCTATGGACCTACCACTCCATGGAAAGGAATTGGTAGTGGACTTTGTTGGAAATAAAATGAATTGTCAGAAGTGTAATATCAACGTGACAATCATTGATTTCCTGGTGACATGGGAAATTTGCCGTTAGAGGTAGTATTAACATAACAGTGATGATTTCTAATGAGTTTTGTTGTCAGAAGTTTATTATTAACTTGACTGAATCCACTGGGGATTGAAAAATCTGATTTGTCAGAGGTTTAATATTAACTTGACAAGGATTTAAAGACTTGTGACTCCATGTAGAAGAGAGACAAGTGAAGTTTACACTCATTGGGGAGTATTAAAATTTTTCATTGTTAGAGATAAAGTGTTAACATAGCAATAATTGCATTTATGGACCTATCTTTCTATAGAAGAGAATTAGAAGGGGATTTTGGGTGGAGATAAAACAAACTGTCAGAGGTTTATTAACATGACAATCGTTGATTTTCTGAGACATGAAAAATTTACCGTTAGAGGGTAGTATTAAACTTAACAGCGATGATTTCTAATGAGTTTTGTTGTCAGAGGTTTATTATTAACTTGACTGAATCCACTAGGGATTGAGAATTTTAGTTTGTCAGAGGTTTAATATTAACTTGACAAATCCCAGTTCATTTCATTAGGAAGATGAACACAGGTATTTTTGTGGCCCTACCATTCTGTAGGTGAGAATTGGTAAGAGATTTTGGACGAGAGGATGGGACCAAGTCCATTAGGATTTTTAGCAAACCCTCAGCTATTAACGGATTTAGTGTACCTTTACCAACTACCATTTGAGTTGGGCTAGCCATGCTATTCCCCTCAGCATGATGAGTTGTCGAAAACTTATGTTAGACTTGAAAGCCAACATTTTCCTCTATCATTGGCCATTGGAGGCGTAGGATATCAATAGAAGAGTAACTAAGCTGAAACCGAAGTCTTGTATTTTATCTCTTCCTTAATATTTACATCATGCAATATGATGTGACCGTTGCTTGATCAGCTTGACACTGGTCACCCATGATGTGATTCAATGAAGGGAAGAAGCTTTTATTGGATCTGGAGTTTTGATCAAAGGTGTAGTATTAACCTGATCAGGAGAAGAGTGCTATCAAGGATAGAATTTCTTCAAGAACTTGTTGTTGATTGGCATCATGAGCGTATCACCGTCTGAGGTTACGAGGCGATACGCTCCATTTGAGTAGACCGACTCTACTACAAATGGTCCTTCCCATTTGGGCTGAAATTTTCCTTTGGTCTTATGCGTCATCACCATAGGTCTTCTGACGGCTAAGACAATGTCATCTTTCTTGAAAGTTCACTCCTTGACCTTCTTTTTGAAAGCTTTAGTAATTCAAGCTTGATAGAGCTCGATTTGCAGTTGAGCTTGCAGGCATTTATCGTCCAAAGCCTCCAGCTCTTGGAGTAGCAGTCGATGCTTCTCCTCATTTGTCATCTTTGCTGTCAAGACGACACATAGAGATGGGATTTGAATTTCTAACGGGAGTACGACTTCACACCCATATACCAAGGAGAAAGGTGTAGCCTTCGTCAGGGTTCGAACCGTCATGCGATAGGCCTATGAACATTCACCTAACTTGTCGCCCCAGTCACGTTGGCTTTTTGAGATGAATTTCTTAAGAAGTTTCGCAATAGTCTTGTTGAAAACTTCTGCGAGGCCGTTAGCGGCGGGATAGTATGTCATTGAGGACACACTTTGGATTCTGAACTTGTTGCAGAACCTCTGAACCTGGCTGAGAACTGGGGCCCATTATCATGAACAATCCGTCGTGGTACACCAAAATGGTAAATGACGTGATGTTTAACGAATTTGATCACATCAGATGCCTTTACCTCTCTTAAGGGAATAGCTTCAGCCCATTTAGAGAAGCAATTAGTTATAGCTAAGATGAAACCGATGTCCTTTGGATGAAGGTGGGCTGATAGGGCTGACCGCGTCCATTCCCCACATCTTAAATGGCCAGGTTAAGATTTTAGAGCGAAGATATCCTGGTGCTTGATGGATGAAGTCACCATGGACCTGATAGGCGTGACATCGTTTAACGTAAGTGTGTTGGCCCAGAGGCCTTCCACTCTACTTTTGATGATGATTAACTCATGTAGTTATGTTTACTAATAATCTTGTGATTTTAGTTTCAGATCATTTAGCAAGATATTAGTTGGTGATTGCTTCAACAAGAGAAGGTTTAGAAGCTTTCACATGGTGATTCCAGGGCCCGAGCATCAAGATCATACCTTGCCTAGCTCGTGGATCACGGAGTTTTGGATCGAGTCGACTTGAAGATGGAAGATCATCAAGAAGACTTAGGTATCCTAGTTTAGTTTGAGTTTTAGATCCATGTGTAAAGATAAGAATAGTTGATATGCTCAAGTGCACAGCACACACGTTTTATGTTTGGATATTGATTTTTCGTTTTTGGCTTAACCAATATTTGTTTTCATGGATAGTTGATCAAAACAAGTTTAATTGGTTATGTATAGTAGTTTCATTCTATACATGCATGCTTCATGACTTATACAAACTTAGTTTGACTTACCTATTCATGTGTTTATGTTTTGGTATTTTTAACAAAACATTATTTTGGAATTAAAGACAAAAACTATGATATATATTTGTTTCTTATATATTGGACCTATGTTCATATGCAACATGTCTAATAATGTTCAAATATCATGTTTTTGTATTTCAATGAGTTTTAGGAAAAATCAGATTTCCTATTGAAAAATCCAAGTTTGATAAAATACAATTTTTGGTTTTTGGTAAAAATGATAAGACACAAAAATAGTTCAAATTGCTTGATATTTGAGTTGAAATTTTTATCACATGTTTATATATCAATGCAAAATGTTAAAACTATTTTTGGGGATTTTTAGAAGAGATAAAAGAATTTTTTAAATTATTTTTACCCAGTTTCTGACCCAGACTGTGGCTGACAGGCCAGGTCGGTCGACCGTACGTGCACAGCGGGGACGGTCGACCGGGCGGTCGACCGAACCAGAGAGCTTTGCTCTCTGTATCTGGGCGGTCGACCGGGCGGTCGACCGGGCGGTCGACCGGGTTGCCCCAACGGTCATATTTATGACCGTTGGCGGTCGACCGGCCGGTCGACCGCATGCCTGTCAGGCTGACAGATCAGCCTAACGGCTAGTTTTCTTTTGAGGCTATAAATACCCCATCTCTTTGGGGATTTTTACAAGACTTTGACAAGAAATATTTCCTACTTTCTTAAGTGTTTTTAAAAGATTTCAAAAGTGTTTTTGGGCTTTAATCTTCCAATCTTATTTGTTTTAGGTTTTAGAAAAATCAAAGAAAAGAGTATTTTGGGAGATTTGTGTTTGTTCTTCATTTCTATTATCTTCAAGAGTTTTCCAAAATTATTTCTTTGAGTTTTATTTTCCAAACACCTAGTTTTTACTTGAGCTATATCATCTATCCTATTCTATTAGGATTTGTTTGTGGGAAAAGAGATTATGTTTGTGGTCTTTTTGGATCACTTGTTGTAAACCCTTATTCTTGTTGGGTTGCTCCCTCTTTGGTAGAGGTTGAGATTTGTGTTTGCTCCCTCTAGTGAGAGGTGGAGTTTGGTTGTGTGGCTACGGGCCTATCCCTCTTCGGTAGAGGTGGATTGTGGTTGTATTGCCTCGGTGGCATTGTATTGGTTGAGAGAGGAGTTCGGTACTTCTTTAGTGGATTAGAAATCCTTCTCGGTGAAGGCGGGGACGTAGAGCTCGGTGCTCGAACCTCGAAACATATCCTTGTGTTTGCGTTTGATCCATTGCCTCTAAACCCTCTCTCTCTTTTATTTGTGCAAAGCATCTTTCATTTATTCATATATTATTGCTTGCATTTGTGCCTTACTTTATTTCATATTGTTCATCTTTATATGCTTGGCTTGCTTGTGTGTGCCTTACTTATACTTAACCACAAGAGCTTCATATAGCACCTCAACCCTTATCTAGGGGAATCAAGAGGAGTTAGTCCAGAACCCTTCAAGGGGAATTCGGCTACACTTGTTGGTTGTATTAAGTGTGTTGCAAAATAGTTTTTAGCTTCTGCATTTAGTTTCAAGATTAGCATTATCACCTATTCACCCCCCTCTAGGTGATTTCAATTGGTATCAGAGCCTACGCTCCTGATACTTAGGTTTAACCACCTAGGAGTGTGATCTTGGCCTAGCTAATCTATCATTTGCATTTGCACTATATTTGTTTGCACACATATAGTTTGCACTCATGGATAGCCGTCCTATGTTTGATATTTCTAGACTTGAGATTTGGAAGGTTAAGATGAGTTGTTACTTGAAAACCCTAGGCTTGCATGTTTATCTTGCCGCTACCAAGAAATGCTATCTTGGTAATAGCAATCATGTAGGGGCCAATGCACAAACTCTTGAGGCTATTAGAAGCACGCTTTCTAAAGAATATCTTATGCATGTTTTAACCTTGATTCCGCCTTTGCAGTGTGGAACAAGTTGACCACATCCACCTCCAAGCTTCAAATACCAATCCAGCCGAAGGAATCTAGTGGAGAATCCGAGTCACAATGCTTCACGGTCCAAGGGAATGACTTCCTTGAGGTATTTTCGGAATCTCAATTAGATTGTGATAATGCTTGTTCTTCAAATGAGTATATTGATGCCAATGCCTTGAATGAAGAACTTTCTATAGTTTGTGAAAAATTAATAGAAAAATATAATCTTTTGAAAAAGAAGAGTTTTGAACTTAATAAAGAAAACAAGGATTTATGTTCAAGATTTGATTTGGTTTTGTAAGATAAAGTAGAGATTTCTAATGAGAGGGATTCATTGAAATCTAGACTTGGACTTGCCCTAAAAGAAAATGAGTTTTTGAAAAATAGAAATGATTGTAATGATGTTTTGAAGAAAAATAAAGTTTTAACTTCAAAACTTGATTTTGTTGTAAAAGAGAATGATTCTTTAAAATTAAAAAATGATTCTATTTCAAAAGAATTAGATATTTGTTTAAAGAAGAATATTTCTTTGAAAAATAATATAGATGCACATGTTTGCAATGCTAGGGTAGTTTCATCTAGATCACCTATTGCATGCACCTCTTCTTCCATAATTGAAAATGATATATCTATGCTTAAGAAGAGTGTTGATTGTTTGGGCTCCACTTTGAGCCATTGTGCCATGAGCCATTCACGCTTGGAATCCTTGGTTCGAAAGAAACAAGTTCCATCTTTGCATGCACACCCTCCACGGCATACACATGCTACTCACGGACACCATCACACATTGTATGCTCATGTGTACACTTGTACACATTATGGACGTAAGGGCCACCTTGCTAAATTTTGCTTTAATAGATTACATGATGTAAATTTAGTAAAGAATTTTGTTTGGGTTAGAGAAGGTACTAACCCCCATGGACCCAAAAAGATATGGGTACCAAAGACCACCCCTATTGCTTATGATGTAGGTGTGGGCTCTCGCATGACGTGAGAGTATCGGTACCTTGGAGTGGATGCGTTCCAAGCTTCAAGGAAACTATTTGGATGCATCACTTTCAAGGGATGTTTGGTGGGAGGACCACCATGTTTTGGAGACATGGAGAAGTTGCCTCATAGGTTTGGTAACGGTCTCTTACTCCTTATTTATTTATGCATGCTTTTCATGTTCATTATTTGTGGCATGTTTTGTTGTTTATATGATCATTGTGAAAATGCTATGATTATTAGACTCTTGATATGCATGTATAGCATTTTGAGACACCCATGTTTAAAATAGACTATTATTTGTGTTCTCGTATATGTTTAGCTATCATGTTTATCATAGGTTTAATAACATATGAATTTACATAATAATCATGTTTATGTTTCTTCATGATGATTTATATTCCGTTTATGCTTCATGATTTGAATATATGGTTAAATGTTACTTTCATTAAGACTAGGATTTATACTTGTACATATAGTGGGTCACAAATAAATCTTTATATGTTTGAACTTGAATGCTTATTTGAACCCATTAGATGTGCTAGTATAGTCTAGTTTTGATGATCCATGCATTTTAAACTTGTATTTCCATTTTTGAATTTGTTTTATGAATTCTTATTTAACTTCATGTATATGTCCATTTTATCCAAATTATTGTGATACATATACATCCTTTGAGCCACGTGCCTTTATGCATATACATTTGTGAACTCGTTGTGTTTAGGATATGTATGTATACCTTAGTTTGTATAAGACATACATATGCCTTGAAGCTTAAATAATTTTTGATGATTTTCTTGTTTTAAAGGAATATTGAGCTTAATTGAATACTTTCATGATCATGTTCTTCACATTGTATTTGTACACTCACATTTCTAGTTTACTCATGTTTGTTTCTTGAGTCATATTCGTGCTTCATTAATATGAGTGTTGACTATTTTGTGAATTTCATGTTCTATGAAAAATAATTTGTTTTATTCCTTACTTGAAGAATTTCGTACTAGTTAACAAGTTTTTCCATTTAACTAGTTCAGATTCTTCGTCATGGTAGAGTTTTTCAAACAAACTTTATTTTCTAAACCTATTTTTGAAAACCCTACCTTCTAAGGGTGGTTGGATGGGAGACCATGCTCTTGTATACTTTATAGTGAAAATCTTTTTATACTTGAACATGAATGGGTGGTAGGTTATATGAGGTATACACTTGATATTATTGTTGTTTCAATTGGTATCATTGGATTCTTTCAATTGGTATCAATATTGACATTTTTTGTATACTCATATATATTTTTATATATGTATGCTTACATTTCGAAGAGTATCAATTTCAATTGGTATCTATTTTTCATATATATATATATATATATATATATATATATATATATATATATATATATATATATATATATATATATATATATATATTGTTTATGCTAAGCTTGAGTTTTAATGATCATCATGTTTCAATTGATTAGTTTTCAATTGGTATTCTTAAACAAGCTTATGCATGTGTTTAGTTTGTATTTCATAAAGGGGGAGAAAATTCGATTTTCATATTTCAATTGGTATTTGTATTCCACTCCCTTACTTTATGATAGAAAATAAAAATTTCAAATTGATTTCATATGTTTAAAAAGAAAAATACTCTCTTTTAATATCAAGATGTTCATTTGAATGATTTAAATTGGTAGCTAATGTACTACTTTAACACATTTTTAATTAGTATCAAATTTGTTTTATTGAGAAAATTCAAAATTTTGTTTTAAGAATTGTTAAAATGTTTGATATGATTGCATATATGCAAGGAGAGCTTAACATCTTTTCTACATATAGATTCATGATGAGTGTATCTTATATTGAGGAGCTTGACAACTCTTCTTTATGTGGTACACGTGTGTAGGGGGAGCTTCACATCTCCTCTTATGCATTGCATAGTGTACGTTATGTGAATTAGGGATTGTCATCCCTCCTCCATGTAATGTATCTATGTAAGGAAGCTTCACATCTTCCTCTTCATGAATGTATATCGCATATACCATTTGTTGATTGATCTATGTTCACTTTCAATTGGTATCAAGATGCTATCTTTGACATATATTTAAATTGATATCTTAATTGATTGTAACCCCTTATTGATATTCTTTTTGTTTTAGACAAAAAGGGGGAGAACATTATTTTTATTGTTTTTGACCCCTTAACAAAAAGGGGGAGAAAAATTTATTGTTTTGCTTTTGCTTTTACCCCTTTATTGATGATTGACAAAAAGGGGGAGAAAGATGTGGAGAAAGATGTTGAGTTTTATATGCATATTTATGTTTTACATATATTAAGTTTAATTGGTATCTAGAGCATGTTTTATTTTGAAAATTTCATTGGTATCAAGAGCATTTTATTGTTTATGCATATCTATGCATGTTTCATGTTTCATATTCATTGCATATTTATGTTTATTTGTTTATGCAAGAGTTAAGGGGGAGCTTCTTTGAAGCTTAACTTTAATCCATGCATATATAACTCCATGAGTTTTGTCATCATCAAAAAGGGGGAGATTGTTGGCCCAGAGGCCTTCCACTCTAGTTTTGATGATGATTGACTCATGTAGTTATGTTTACTAATAATCTTTGATTTTAGTTTCAGATCATTTAGCAAGATATTAGTTGGTGATTGCTTCAACAAGAGAAGGTTTGGAAGCTTTCACATGGTGATTTCAGGGCCCGAGCATCAAGATCATACCTTGCCTAGCTCGTGGATCATGGAGTTTTGGATCAGTCGACTTGAAGATGGAAGATCGTTAAGAAGACTTAGGTATCCTAGTTTAGTTTGAGTTTTAAATCCATGTGTAAAGATAAGAATAGTTGATATGCTCAAGTGCACAACACACACGTTTTATGTTTGGATATTGATTTTTCGTTTTTGGATTAACCAATATTTGTTTTCATGGATAGTTGATCAAAACAAGTTTAATTGGTTTATGTATAGTAGTTTCATTCTATACATTCATGCTTCATGACTTATACAAACTTAGTTTGACATACCTATTCATGTGTTTTATGTTTTGTATTTTTAACAAAACATTATTTTGGAATTAAAGACAAAAACTATGATATATATTTGTTTCTTGTATATTGGACCTATGTCCATATGCAACATATCTAATAATGTTCAAATATCATGTTTTGTATTTCAATGAGTTTTAGGAAAAATCAGATTTCCTATTGAAAAATCTAAGTTTGATAAAATACAGTTTTTGATTTTTGGTAAAAATGATAAGACACAAAAATAGTTCAAATTGCTTGATATTTGAGTTGAAATTTTTATCACATGTTTATATATCAATGCAAAATGTTAAAACTATTTTTGGGGATTTTTAGAAGAGATAAAAGAATTTTTAAAATTATTTTTACCCAGTTTCTGACCCAGACTGTGGCTGACAGGCCAAGTCGGTCGACCGACGTGCACAGCGGGGACGGTCGACCGGGCGGTCGACCGGACCAGAGAGCTTTGCTCTCTGTATCTGGGCGGTCGACCGGGCGATCGACCGGGTTGCCCCAACGGTCATATTTATGACCGTTGGCGGTCGACCGGCCGGTCGACCGCATGCCTGTCAGGCTGACAGATCAGCCTAACGGCTAGTTTTCTTTTGGGGCTATAAATACCCCATCTCTTTGGGATTTTTACAAGACTTTTGACAAGAAATATTTCCTACTTTCTTAAGTGTTTTTAAAAGATTTCAAAAGTGTTTTTGGGCTTTAATTTTCAATCTTATTTGTTTTAGGTTTTTGAAAAAATCAAAGAAAAGAGTATTTTGGGATATTTGTGTTTATTCTTCATTTCTATTATCTTCAAGAGTTTTCCCAAGATTATTTCTTTGAGTTTTGTTTTCCAAACACCTAGTTTTTCCACTTGAGCTATATCATCTATCCTACTCTATTAGGATCTTGTTTGTGGGAAAAGAGATTGTGTTTGTGGTCTTTTTGGATCACTTGTTGTAAATCCTTATTCTTGTTGGGTTGCTCCCTCTTTGGTAGAGGTTGAGATTTGTGTTTGCTCCCTCTAGTGAGAGGTGGAGTTTGGTTGTGTGGCTACGGGTCTATCCCTCTTCGGTAGAGGTGGATTGTGGTTGTATTGCCTCGGTGGCATTGTATTGGTTGAGAGAGTAGTTCGGTACTCCTTTAGTGGATTAGAAATCCTTCTCGGTGAAGGCGGAGACGTAGAGCTCGGTACTCGAATCTTGAAACATATCCTTGTGTTTGCGTTTGATCCATTGCCTCTAAACCCTCTCTCTCTTTTATTTGTGCAAAGCATCATTCATTCATTCATATCTTATTGCTTGGATTTGTGCCTTGCTTTATTTCATATTGTTCATCTTTATATGCTTGGCTTGCTTGTGTGAGCCTCGCTTATACTTAACCTCAAGAGCTTCATATAGCACCTCAACCCTTATCTAGGGGAATCAAGAGGAGTTAGTCCAGAGCCCTTCACGGCGAATTCGGCTACAATTTTTGGTTGTATTAAGTGTGTTGCAAAATAGTTTTTAGCTTCCGCATTTAGTTTCGAGATTAGCATTATCACCTATTCACCCCCCTCTAGGTGATTTCAAAGTGATGGCGTCCGGGATCATCTTAGGCTAATAATATCCCAGTCTTCAGAGTCAATCCCCAAGCTTCGGACCGGGCTGATGAGCTCCACACATGCCATCATGCGCTTCTTTGAATACTTCTTTTGTCTCCTTTTGTGACAGACAGCGGAGGAGGATCCCATCCTTTGATCGGCGATACAGTATTCGTGTGATCGCATTATAGTAGAATTTGTGGGCTTTCCTTCTAATGGCAGCCACCTCTTTAAGATCATCAGGCAGTATGTCGTACAATGCATAGTCGATGTAAGGGAATCGCCAATCCCTAGGCTCTGCTCCTGTTGAAGTTTTTAGAGCTTCTTTGGCTTGACAGTCTCTTGTCGGCTTTTGGTGATTTTCAAAAATGACTCTTGGGCAATACAAGTCGTGGTTGTAGACAAATATTTTCTCTACTACCTCAACTAGAAGGGCTAAAGAGGCAGCGAGAGATGCCAGTGCATCTGCGTGCGCATTTTGCTGGCGTGGTACATGGTCGATGTAAAAGTTTTTGAACCTCACGGCCATGTGATTAGTTGCGTTGTAATAGGGTATTAAGTCTTCATGTCTGACTTCGCACTCTCCGCAAACTTGGTTAACGATGAGTTTAGAGTCACCATATACTTCGAGATTTTTAACGCCAATCTCATCGGTGATTTGCATTCCAATCAAGAGGGCATTGCATTCCGCTACATTGTTGGAACAGGGCTCGGTTAATGAGAAAGCTTGAGGGATCACATAGTTCTGTGGGAAGACTAGTACTATCCCCACTCCTGCTATGACATGCCCTTGCGGACCTGTTCTCGATGCACTGTCGAAGAAGAGTTGCCACACCTGTCTTTCAAAAAATGCTGGGTCATACAAACTTCAGCGAGTTCGTCTGGGAGATCCTCATAAAGTTCGGTTGCTCTCAGATCTGGATGCTTAGGCAGGAAATCAGCCACCGCTTGTCCCTTCACGATATTTTGTGGTTGAAAGCGCGTCTCATATTGGAATAGCAGCATGGCCCATTTTGCCAGTCGACCATTTAGTGATGATGGCTTCGTCATGAGCAACATCAAAGGGTTGACTTTTGATATGATATTTATAGTCTGGCCCACCAAGTAGTATCGCATTTTCTGGACAGCAAACACCAATGCCAAACATTCCTTTTCGATCGGGTTGTACCGATGCTCGGTTCCGATCATAATTCTGCTCAGATAGTAGATTGCCTGCTCATATCCCTGATCATTATTCTGAACTAGTAAAGCTCCTAAGAAATGATCCATCGCTTAGACATATAGCAGGAAAGGTTTTCCTGAAACTGGAGCTGTAAGTAAGGGTGGTTGCGTAAGATATCGTTTGATTTCCTCGAACGCTTATTAGAAAGCATCATCCCAGATGAACGAAACACCCTTCTTCATCAATCTGGTGAAGGGTTGGCATCTTCCGGAGAGATTTGAGATAAACCTGCGGATGTACGCTAGTCACCCTTGCAATCCTCTAAGCTCCCTGAGATTTGTTAGAGGTTGCATCTCCTGGACAGCACGGACTTTTTCTGGGTCTAAGTGAATTCCTTTGAATGTCACCACAAACCCTAAGAATTTACCGCTGGCTACCCTAGGAAAGATTTGGTGGGGTTCATCTTCAACTGATGTGCCCGCATGATCTCAAAAACTATCTTCAGATCTGCTATGTGGTCGCCCTTAGCGCGGCTTTTCGCTGCAATATCTTCGACGTAGCATTCCACTATTTTACGCATATGTTCGCGAAAAATTGCATTCATAACTCTCTGATATGTTGTCCCGAGTTTTTCAGTCCGAAGGGTATGACAGTATAGCAGTATACCCCAGTGGTGTCCTAAAAAAAGTATGTTTTCATCATCATAGTACATTTTGATTTGATTGTACTCTGATAATCCATCCATGAAGGACATTCGTTCAAACCCAAACGTATTGTCAATCATGACAACCGTGATTGGGAGAGGGAATTCGTCTTTAGGACAGGCCTCATTTAGATCGTGAAAATCGATGCAAATCTGGATCTTCCCGTTTTTCTTGGTAACAGGGACGATATTGGCTACCGAATCAGGGTGTTGTTCCTCCCTAATGAAGCCAGAATCGACAAGCTTCTTGACTTCTGACTGGATTGCTTCCATTATTTCTGGACGAAACCGTTATTGTTGCTGTTTGACTGGCTTCACATCTGAATTAATGTTAAGGCGATGCATAGTCACTCGAGGATCAAGCCCAGGCATGTCCTCATATTTCCAAGCGAAAATATCTATATACTCCGGCAGAAGAGATATTAAATCTTCTTTCTTGGAGGATGATAGGCTTTCGCTTATAAAGATGGGCTTAGGATTAGCCTCATCACCCAGATTAATCTGGGTAACTTTATCCTTTGTGGGTGGTTCGCGTTGTTTAAAGTGAACATCCCAGAGAGTATTTAGCTGTTTGATCCAAGGATCTGTATCAGACTGGATTGTTTCTTCATCTCCAACTTCCAGGTGGCTTGTTGACACCATGTTTACTGAAAGTTCTCCGAAGAGGTTGCCCACACTAACGCCTGACTCCCACGATGACGTGCCAAACGAGTGATTATGGTATAATGACTCTTCGGACTCAGAGGCTGACGGAATTAGAGTTGACACATAGCCCAAACCCCTGCAAGTTCGATGGTAATAGTCAGGGGTCTTTCCTTTCGGAACGAAAGATCAAAGTAGTGTTCTTCTTCCTTTACCGAAGTTCAAACCAGGACCATTTGTTAGATCATACCCCATCCTCTCCATCATTCTGAGTACACTTGACTCATAATGAGAGAACTGAAGAGATTCATTCTTGTATTCTGAGTCTTTGTGAGACATCAATTCGGACTTAATTCTCCCAAAAAGAATTAATTTTTGGCCTCTGTGTCTTGCTGGAACCATGAATACTGATTCTTGTGCGTCACCGACATCTTGGTACGTCTTGAGGGATGACTTCATTGTACATGCAATGATGTCAGAGCATCCATTGCCGACCAGGGGTCATCATCCACCTCGGTACTAGTGTCGGATGGCACTGAAACAGAAGCAAACACAGAAAAGAAAGCCAAATTCAACTCTTCATTAATATACCATTGCCTACATCATCGGCGGTGTTATTAACATCGAGCTTATTAATGCTCGTTACAAGTGAATTTAATTCCCATATGCACTTTTCTTCCACCTCTGGCTTAGTGTCAGCTTCGTTACCAGAGTCTGGTTCCTGTCGCTGTAGGTTCTCGTTTGTTTCCAGAGAGTCTTGATACAGGAGGGAGTCTGTGAAATAGTTCTCTACCCTCTTGAACAGATGCCTTTCGACAATCAACATTCGGACTTTTCCACTTCCGTTAATATACTTCATAACTCGATGGAGAGTGGAGGGGACGATGGAATTACGATGAATCCACGGTCGTCCTAGCAGCAAATTGTACGAAGTGTCAGCGTCGATTTCATAGCACGTCACTTCAGACTTTAGGTCCCCGATCTGAGATTTGAGCTTGATCTTCCCCATTAGGCATGTATCATTGGCGTTAAAACCATAGATATGGTTTGGGTAGCGCTCAATCGGTGGGTGGGAGTTCCTAAGTGTTGCATGACCCGGTGAGACATGATGCTCAGCGCAGATCCTGGATCTACCGAATGCGGCTTACTTCAGACGATCCAATATACCCTGTGAAGTATAAGGGCCGATCATGCTTCCCCTTAACCTGCATGTCATCTGCTGTGAAGGTAATGCAAGGAGCATTTTGGGAGGCATAGAGGCAATCCTCTACATCTTCCTCCTATGTTCCAGCGGGATCTGGGCCATGAAGATCTCAGCATCAGTTAGGGCTTCCCTCAGAGCTTCTCTTGTTGACTTTGATAGTCTCAGGAGCTCGTAAAGGGTGATTCTGGCCGGGAGATTGGCCAATTGAGCCAGGACGTCAAAGCGGTAAGGTGTTGTGGATCCTTTCGCGTTATCCTTTGGGAGAGCCTTGAAAAATCGAAGCTCTTTCTGCTTCTCCACCAGTTGCTTCTCGGAGGGCTTGGTTGACTCTACAGTAGGTTTAGGAGTGCTTGCCACCATCTCGTCATACTTCTTTAAATATGACTGACATGAACGAGTTTCTGTCACAAGCGGTTTATTGAGTTCTGTGGTAAGGACGATTGTCTCCTCTTCGAATTAGTTAGTGAGGGAACATTAGTTTCTGCTTCCCGGGAAGAAGCACACCACGTTGCAGGACGAAGCTTTCGCTTTGCCTTTGGACTTTCTGTTGGTAACAGTAGTCCACTGTTGGCCTTCCAAAGGTCAGGATGAACCGATATAATTTCTCCCTGAGGTAAGGGGATAGGTACAAGACCCTTCTCTTGTTGGTGATGCGGGTCTGTATTGATCATTCTTAGTTCTCCTCTTGGGATGGGAACTACTCCGGACGGTGTTGGAGGCTGTTTTCCAAATTGAAGAAATGATGTCATATTGGCCGTCACTTTTTCTGCTCTGGACAAAGCTTTAGCACTTCTGCATCGATCAGAGCTTGAAGGATGTCTTTGAAGACGTAACAGCTCTTGGTGGAGTGCCTTAGCATCCTGTGATACAGGCAGTAGTTAGGATTATCAGACTTGTCGACTTCTTCAGGATGTCTAGCTTCAGGAAGCTTCAATCTGTTGCTCTTGTTAAGTAACTTGAACAACGAATCGACGTGCTCGTCTTTGAAGGAATCTGCTTGTTGGTGCGTGACTGACTTGAAGAACCACCTCCCCTGATCGGCTGAGGTTTGACTGGGGATTTTGTCTCCGTCGCCAATGTATCTTTTCTTTTGATTGAAAAGATGTTTCTGACATGCGCCTTGTCGACATTTTGGGTCTAAGCTTGTTTTCTTCTGCCCTAACCCTGGTGACAATTTCTTCAGCCTGTTCACCTTGCTGGACTAATTGCTTTCAGGTGTGGCTTTCAACAACTCCTATTTGAACTAGGAGTGAAGTTTGTAGATTGTGGCGGCATGTTTCTATCAGGGTGGCCTGGTTCATACTGCTGGAACATCAGAGTGCCATATTCTGAAATCTTTCCATAAATGTTTTGACTGACTCCCCTTTTCGCTGCTTCGTGGCCAGGAGAGTGGGCATTGTAATCTCCGAGTCATCTTCAAAGAAGCATATCAGGAAGAGCTTCTCCAAATCACCCCAGTTTTTAATGGAGCCTTCTGGGAGTTTCATGATCCATTTAAAGGCGCTTCCTTTTGGAGTGCCGATGAACAAATGTGCCAAGATGGCATCATTATCTATCACATTTCCTGTCTGAGACTTAAGTAGTAGATATGTTGGTTCGGTGACCCTTTGCCGTCGAAAGCCTGTAAGGTCGGAGTTTTGAACTTAGGAGGGTATGGGACAAGGTCCCACTTGGTCGGATATGGCGGGACCACTCTTACTTCTTGGAGGCCTTTTTGGTTGGTAAGGGCTTCCAGACGCTGCTCTAATTGACTCATTCTTTTAGAATGAATGCCCCTATTCTCCGGGTTGTCTTCCTCTTTAAACGAGAATTTAGATGACTCGGAATTAGATTGCTCCTTTTCCTCGATAAGTACAGAAGATGAGCTTTCTCTTTCTTTCTGTTTGCCTTTAGACTTCTTAGAAGAAGTTTTGTCAGTTGATTTCCTCTTATCTTCAAGCAATTGTGTGAGCATCTGCTTGAGGGTATCAATAGATTTTTGTTGAGCGCGAATCATATCGAATTGTTCCCTCTAGACTTGGGCTTGCTGTTCAAAGCGCCTGGCCGTCTCCTCGGGAGTATTTGTCATGTACGCAAATGCCTCCTTTCTATGAAAGAGTTGAGGCCTGCGATTCTACAACGGCGGAGTGTGATTCACTTACTTCAATGCCCCGAGCTAGGGCACTGTAGTTGATAGGGGCGACCGTACCAGTCCGAGTATGCCGATATACTCCTTCTGGTTCCATGTCAGACCCATCGGAGTTGACCGCCAGTTGTTTTTTCCTACTTCTGCTTGTCATGTTTGCAGTGACTTCAGGGTACTCCACGTCAGAGAAGGCTCTCCTTCTGTGGGAGCGACACCTCTTGGCTGATCGGGAGGTCGAGGGCAATCGTCTGAATATCGACTGTTTGCTTGCATGTGAGCTGCAGTGGCATTTAGAGAACATTGCCGCGATGAGTCGTTCACAGTAACAAGATGGAGTGATTGGGTTAACACTCATTTTCCTTGTCAAATAATCTCTTAGATCCATCGGAGGGGGATCAAAGAGATTGGCCTCGGGTTGTCGAAGGATTTTAGCTTCTGAGAGTCACCTTTACATAGAGAATCTGAGATGCAGGGTTCAGAAACGCGGAGCTCGCGTTGTGCAGAATAGGCGCAGCTCTCGCTTTTGACTTCGAAACGTGGATCTCGTGCCTCTGCTGAGCAGAGACGCAGACCTCACATTACCGATTGTCACGTTTGGTTAGCGATGGTTGAGACACGCGGGCTTTCTCAATTCCCCATCTAGTTGTAGAGATGCGGGTCTTGTGTCTCTGAGAAGAAGCATAGCCCTCGCGCTGTTGAATGTTGCATTTAGGAATTGAAGTCTCAAAAACGTAAGCCTGTGGGGCTTCGCGTTTTGGTCTCCATACGCGGACTTCGTGCGTCTGACGCAACTTAGAAGAGGCGCGGGCTTGAGCCTCGCGTTCTGTATCTGCTGGACAGATGATTGCTCTAGCTTCTAGCGCCTGTAATTGACACGCACGTCGTCTCTTTTGACGTTCAGCGTTCCAGTTATGCCGTATGGGTTGCTGAGAACCCCCGGTAATTTAGAACTGAGGAAGAGGACGGGCATGAACGGGCTGAAAATCAGCAACACTAACCTCGCGGGTCTCGTAGGAGATGATGACGCGGGTATTATGTGCGATGTGGCTAGCCATGGCGCTTTTCTTATCAGTCGCATCTGAAGGGATCTCAGAGCGGACTTGAGAGCGGGTCCCCAAGGAGATCTTGCGGTACTGCCGCGCCCTAGGGCTCTTAGAGCAGGAAGAGAGGAACTCTTCATACTTTACCTGGTTGAACTTCATGACAAGTGATTCGACCATTTTTTTCATGTAGGTGACGTCACCTTGCGCCACAACTTGCTCATCGATAGAGAAAGTAATCCCCAGCGGAGTCGACATCTCTTATTTGGTGGAAAATTGAAGATCGAAGTGTAAAATCTTTATTTGATGGTAAAGAAAATTACAGCTTTGTTTAATGCCGGGTTCTTGATGTGGTGATGGAAAGTGAATCTTGTTTTCCGTTGACCGGTGAACGTCAAGACTTCTTGGGAATCTTCTCTTTGGATGGTGAATGAAGTAACATAGCTTCTGTCCAACAAGAATCTCAAAGAGACTTTAGGCAAGAACAAACTTGTACGTAGCAAGTTGTTAGAAGAGTTGAACTCTCTCTTTCTTTTAGCTGGAGATCTTGGTCTTTCTAGGCTTACAACCGAAGTTCTTCTCACTAGATTTTTCCCGACCCTTCTTCCATAGCAAACTGGGCTATTTATAGAGATTTCAGGGGGTAAAAGTGTCCCCTAAAAGTACTCCATAATGGGGGTTAACTTCCTTATTACGTGGGCAGTAATTAACCCAATAATGAGGGCAGTTAAAACCGAGATGCAGGGTTCCTATGTAGTTGAAATACGGGCTTCGAGCCTCGCGTTTAACCATTGAGGTAACGCTTGAACTTTGCCTTTGGTTGAAATGTGAGCTTCAAGTTCTGCGTCAAGATTTGTGTGAGACGCGGGCTCTAAGCTCTGCGTCTTGGTCGTTGTGATAAAGTAGAGACGCGGGTTTCGACCCTCGCGTCTTGATACTGTAGTGATGCTACTGTAGTAAGGCTGAGACGCAAGTTTCGACCCTTGCGTCATGGTGCTGTGGTAGTGGCTATGATTAGCCCTGCATCTAGAGTTTGGACTCTACTTTTTGATGACTTCTTTTCAGTGATTTTTAGACAGCCTACAAAAGGTATTGAACAAAATGACTCAGTAATTATTTTTGAAAATTAAAAATTGGATGGGGATAATTTTTAAATAAGATCAACACTTAATCATTCTTTTAGTGAGTTATATTAGAGAGGTCACCGGTGGGTTCCTTCGAACTTCATAATCTTTGGATTGGAAAACCACCACCTGAACCATCACTCTGAGGTAATTTTTTCTTCCCCACTATTTATTTCATGCATATACGCATTCACTATGTATTGAGGATAATACATGAGATAAGCGTGGGGGAGGGTTTACTAATGAAGTTTGTTTTAAATTTTCTTTCTTTTATACTTCCTTTTACGGAAAATTTTAGATTTTTTTCTTTTGTATAGAAACCCATTTCTTTTTTTTTTTAACTTTTTACAAAACTTTTTGAAATAAGAGAAATAGTCTTGATTTAGTTTTAAGAAAGTTAAGATGATTTTTTAATTAACTTCTGATTTGAAAATACACACTTTTCGTGCACTGTTCCCCTATGATCAAATTTTGGAATTAAGAAAACCAAAATTGTGATGTCTTAAACCGAGTCAAAACAATAGATCTTATTTAAATTTTAAGATAAGGAAGTAAGATGGAAAGATAATTTGATTTTGAATTTTTTGTCTTAAAAATATGCACTTCACACTCACACAATATTTGGGATGGAAACAAAAACTGAAAATGCCATTAAAAATAATACAAAGATATAAAAATAAAAAAATAAAATAAAATAAAAACCACTTATAAAGGTGAGAAATTATGCCTCAAGAAGAATGACTATTCACGCCTAAACGGTGGACAAAAACAAAATAATCCCCCTTAGTTTTGTAGCCTTGTTTACTCGAGTCCTTAAGATCGAGGGATATTTTCTCATCTGGTGCCCTAAAACCGTCTGGTTTGGGAGTCACTGGCTAAATGCTCACTACCTGAGTAAACTAGAAAGCCTTAAAAAACTAAGGGAAGAAAAAGAAATATATATGTGCGTGTGTGTGTGTATATATATAAATAAATGACATGAAAGTTAGAATTGATATCCCAAAGATCTTCCTGTTCATAAAGTGCATATTATCTAAGACTTTTATGGACAATCAAAGAATCAATTCAATTTTAAAATTCTTACTTTTAATTTATTTGCATTTAGACTTAGTTTAAGGAAGAATAATTTCTGATAAACATATGACCTTAGATCACTTAAATTTTCGTAAAAATATTTCAACACTTTGTTTTATTTCAAAATGCGTTTTCAAAATACTAAGATTTGATTTCTTTCTTTATGTATTTTGTGGGTGTAATCTGATGAAAACCCTCAGGAGACACAACTCCTCCTCTAGGGAAAACTTAGAAATTTAAAGGCTCGTTGCACATGCTAAGTGCAGTCGCGTCACCTGCGAAAGTAATGCAATAATTTCTTTAGTTAGTTTTTCTGTTTTGCTCGAAATGAGCAAAAGATAAGTGTGGGGGGGGGGGAGGGGGTGATTAGTCTCCAAATATATATATATTTATATTACATCTTCATATTTATTCTAAATAAAATTCTGTTAATAATGACTTTCTTGTGTGTTTCTAGGTTCACGGTGTGAAGTAAAGAAGAAGCCCAAAACTCTCATTTATTTGGAGATTTTTAGAGCCTTAAAGAAGCCCAAAACTTGGAAGCTCAATCTGCTATTGCTGGAGCAGAAAACAAGAAAACAACAGCCTGTACAAATACCCCATACCTGTACTTGACTGCACGCTTCGGCGTTGCGCGAGTCGCCATAACATGGCCACGAATCCGCAAGGATCCTTGCTGATCGCGGCAACGCATGGATTCGTCTCTTCTTCCAGAGTCCTTCCTTGGTCTATAAATACCACTTTGAAAGCCAGATTCAGAACAGAGGAGAGCAGTAGTGTAGTTTTCTTCTCTTTAATGTAGTTTAGTTAGTTTTCTTCTTTTCTTTTATATTTTCTTTTCTTTTCTTGTAGATCTTGTAATAGGATGAGAATGATTCAGAGGATGGAAGTAAAGTTCTTGTAGTGGAGAGTGATACTCTATGAAATGTTCTTTCTTTATCTCTACTTGTTTCTTCTCTAACCTTTTACATGCTTAGCTAATTTTCTTTCATGGAATCTAACTACTAACCACTAATTTTCTAACTCCTTACTTGATAATCCACATGAATCAATAGCCTTTACTTGGCCTTACTCTTACAAGAGCCATTGATGGCTCATGATGATGGATTCTAACACTTTAACATCTAACTCTCTAACAAGCTTATATTACTTTATTCCATGCATGCTCTAGTGTAGTTTTGATGGTTTAAGTGTAACTTGCACTTGTTTATTGAGTTTGGATGTGAAGGTTGATCTTATGGGTCATACTTTGAAAAACTCTTGAAGCTAAGAACTAGTGATGACCAATGATCCCTGTGAGACAACTATCACTAAGAGGTTAGCATGTTAGTGGAGCCATTAGTAGTTAGTAGGCATGAGTTTTCTTTCACTTTTTATCTTGTTTTAAAAGCCTAAATTTTACAACCACCCTTCTATGTTTTTCTCTTCTTCGTTTTCACCGTATCTTCTCTTTTTACTTTTTTATTTTATTTTCTTTTGATTCTTTGAAACATTGAAGAACTGTTAACACACGGGAATCGATCGGTTAAGTTTCTATCGCCTCTTGTCCCTGTGTATTCGACCCGTATAGCCATCATACTATAATGGAAGTATCGAGGAAGCCAAAGCATGCACTTTTAACTTATGATTTCAAAATACACACTTTTCATGCATGGTTCCCCTATGATCACTGACCAAACAGAAGTTATCAACCACACCTTAGGCAACTCATTGAGAAGCATATGTGGAGACAAGCTAACGTGGGATCAAGTTTTGCCCCAAACGGAGTTTGCTTATAACACCTCAATCAACAGCTTAATGGGTATGTCACATTTTCTTATTGTCTATAAGAAGGTATCTCATTATCTTCTAAACTTAGTCAAGCTACCCATTAGAGAGAAGTTAGTAGTACAGCTAGCGCCATGGCAGAACAAATACTAGATGTTCAAGAAGATGTTCGATTGAAATTAGAGAAATCCAATGCAAAGTATAAGACTGCAACTAACAAAAAGAGGAGAGAAAAGGTCTTCGAAGAAGGGGACATGGTAATAGTATATTTGAGAAAAGAAAAAATTCATGCTGGATCGTACAATAAGTTGAAGCCAAAAAAGTATGATCCGTTCAAAATCGTGAAGAGAATCAATGATAACGCCTACGTTGTCGATCTTCTAAACAATATGGCGATGTCAAAGACATTTAATGTGGTCGATCTATACGACTATCACCCTACAAGGCAGCTTTATCCTGACTATAAATTAAGGACGAGTTCTTTTGAAAAGAGAAGGACTGATGTAGGAGATCAAGATACAAGACAACCAGCAGCCAGACCAAAATAACTTGACCTGTCAACAGACCCTTCTTTTGGACTGTCGACAGGTTTTCCTGAAAGTCAGAGTTTTCAGAGCTGTCGACAGCACCCTTCTTCTGGATGTCAACAGGCTTTTGCCGAAATTTAGGTTTTGTCAGTTTTTTTCTTGACTGTCGACAGCACCCTTCCCATGTCGACAGCCCTAACGTATTTCAGCATATCTGAACCTGTTTAGGACTTAGTTTTTGGGTTCAAATTTTGAATCCAATTGCTCTTATTTTTTTTATTTTAATTAGTTTTCATAGATAGATTAGAACTCTATTGTAGGCCTACAAAGGCTCGTCTTCTTTGTAATTTTAATCAATTTTTTATCAATAAATTTTGAGTTTTCCTCATATTTTACTCGTGGATTCGAGTTGTTCTCTTTGGCTCGTGGATTCGAGTCGCTTGCTCTTCTGAAGACTTTTTAAGGGTTCGTCAGCGCTAGTACGATATCTAACCCGTGTCACTCGTCTTCCTTGCTTCTCCGTCTACATTAATTTTGAATCTCTCACTTAAAGCATTTAATGAACCCACAGGGAGTCTCCTTTTCTCCCAGTTCAGTTCACGTGTGTGAGCCACAAATAAATTATAAGAGGGCTAATTCCGTGTTAACACGTGAGATTGACCCTCTTATAATATTATAAGAGGTCCAAAGACTTTAAAAGCTTGGTAACTCTGAAACTCAGTATCTTATTCACGTGTCCACGTAAGATTAACCATCTTATGATACGTTTGTGTGGCTCACACACATGAATCTAATCCCTACATACATGAACATAATCCCTTTTCTCATTTCATAGAGACAGCTGACTGGTCTTCTATTTATTTTGTTCATACTTTGAACAATTTTATTTATTTTATATGCACGTTTATTGCATTTTCCAAAAATTACAAGTATAATACCAAAAGCTAGAGCTGGTTGAAAGGTCCTAATCCATTGGTTGATTCAAAATTAATAATTTATTAAATTTAGATTCAGATTATTTGACACAATCTTGATAGCCCAACACAAAAGTTCGAGTAAAGTTTCGAGCCACATTATTCATGACAGCATTGACTTGCCTAATGCAATCTTTTTTCTGTACAAATACTTTTTCATAATTGATTTTCAATAAAAGTTTAAAATACTCTATTTTTTCTTTCAAGTTATGCATGTATTTGCATGTCACCAAAATTCTAACATGCAAACTGAGCACTGCCTAACCGACATTTCTCTAATTTCTTTGTGAAAGGTTATAGATTTGAGTCACTCCAATCATGCTGGGCGATAATATTTTTTGAACTAAATTTATACGGTACACTAAGAGGCATATTATGTAAATGTGTAACTTCACAGTATACGGAGACCACTAGGCTCGACTAACAATTCGTGCAGCTCATTCACAACATACGAAGACTGTGCATTGAAGTCATAAAAAATTTCATGAAGATTCTTTTTGTGATTCATGAATATACATTTTGTGATTCATGAATATGCATCAGACTTTTTATTTTTATTTTTGCTACGAGAGTTTCATTTTTCCGTCATGGGAAGACTATTTTCTCAACTTTTAGGGTTATGATGCAAAAGGTTTTTTAAATAAAAAAATTCTTTCTTTATTTTTTCTAGAAAAGGTCAAACATAATATAATTTAATAGATCACTACTGTTCAGCATGGTCACACCACCCAAGGACCACTTTGTAAATCTAGGGCAAACCATGAGGCTTAATTATCAACCTTTCAGAAATCAAGAAAAAACAAACCAAGTTTTAGGTTATCAAAATCAAGGGCATCTTAGTAAACTAATCCAAGCCCAAGAGACCGGCACCTCTCTTGCTCCAAGAAAGATAATAAAAAACATGGTATAAAAAAAAAAAAAAAACGGTCAAAAGACTCGAAACGGGCATGAGAATAATCAGCAAATCTCATGGGCTGAATGAGTGCCTGCATTTTACATACATTTGAATTTTTGTGAGACCCCCCACCTTTTTAGCCTCAAATCCCAAATAGACCTGTAATTAAGATCTTAATTAATTAAAATTTAAAATCAGAGAGTTTCCAGAATTACTTTCTTGGCTTTTCCTGTGTGCTCCAGTGCCTGCCTGCTGCTGCTGTCGCCTTTGCTTTCTTCTCACTGGTGCCAAGCAGAAAAAAAAAAGATTATAGGGGAGAGAAACGGAGGCTTTCAGCCTTCATCTCTATGTTTCAAAACGAGAGAGAGAGCAGGTGGTGATCTTTTGGTAGCTGCTTGTCAGTGACCTCACTACTACATTGCTTTTTCAATGGTATTGTCTTCAACTGTGGCAAAAGATTGCTCCTTTTTCTAGCATTTTGAAGAAGACCCAGTTGGGAAATCTCATGTTTTTCTGTTTTCAGTGATTGATTTTGTGAACTTAGGGGTTTTTGCGTTATGGGTATCCGGGATTGCTGTTATTTCAATGGATTCTGCCCCTATGAAGTCCAATTCCTTTCCTTTCCCTTGCTTAGATCTTCTTGCTTCGAAAGGAAGATTTTTGGAGATTTGGCTCAATGGGCATTGGAGATTCACTGTTGTTTTGTTAGGATTTAGTGTTTCAGATTCGTTGACCAGAGTTCTACTCCATTATTAACATTTCCTTTCCTTTTTCTGGGTGAATGTATGATACAACCCAGTCGGAGAAATTCTATTCTGGTGTGTTTTTAGTGGTCGATTGACTTCTCAAGGGCTTTTGTGTTTGCTCTGGCAGAGAGTCATTGTGGAGGGTTTGGAGTAAATTTAGTCTCTTTGATAAGATTTAGGTGGGTTTTGCTGTTCTAAATAAAGATTTCAGCTTTATATAACCAATTTCCAAACTATTTGTTTTGATTGTTTTGTTTTTGGCTGATTTGATCGGGAAGAGTTGGCATGCTGCAAAATTTGAAAATGGGCAGCGTTCACTACTTTACTTGAGCTTATAGATCAGATCACACAGCTCAGTATTTACCATCAATTATTTCTTAGTTAAGGTAAGCTCTTCTTCTTTTCTCATCTGATGATTAAACAAATGATAGAAGGAAGTTCATGTTTTGATCCTTGCCTTGGTGTCCCTTTGCATTCTAGGTTTGGTGGTGTTGTCCATGGAGATTTTTATTTGAAAGATTGGGAATGTGGTTCCTGCCTTTGGTTTTGAGGTGTGTGTGTTTTTTTTTCTTCCAAATTTCTAACCTCTCCAATCAAGATTTTGATAATGTGATTGCTTTTAACCAGTTGTTATCTACAGAGATCCTATCAAGACATCCGGATTGCACAGCTGGGCTTTCTTGTTGAGGTATTTCTTTGTACTCTACTGGGAGCATGAGATTCACCTTAATTAGTTTCTGTTTAAATTTTTTTCTCTTTCCCTTGATGTAAAATTGTAGGTAGCCTGTTATGATCGTAGCAGGAACACTGAAGACTTGAATTGTTTGACAAGTTTTGGGGTGGTTAAATAAGCAGTTGTTTTGGCTTGGACAAATTACCTAAGTTTTTGGTGGGAGGAGGGTCAAGCTTTTCCAAGAAGAAGGCAAATAGTATTTTTTTGCCTTTTTGGAATTATGGCAACAATGTTACATGGGGAGTCAAGACGAATGTATTCATGGTGGTGGGATAGTCATATCAGCCCAAAAAACTCCAAATGGCTCCAGGAAAATCTTACAGGTATGTTGAGAAAGTGAACCGTCAACCTAATGAACTTGCATATAGTTTGAAGTAGTTGAATCTTTGTTACTGATATGGAGAGATGTCATTTTTGATAGGTTACTAGATACATAATTATAGCCTACACTAATTTATCACAATAGACTTTAGAGACGGTTCAACTATGTGACCTTGGTTCCAGTACTTACTCCAAAAAACTGTGATCATTAAAGAAGTCATTAAAGAAGTTATTTACTGTGCTCAGTGCTTAGGTTTCTTGTTTATATCATGTATTACTCTATTAAGAAATTTGAGAGTGGAGAGCCAACTTTTGCAGCTTGCATTTGATGTTTTCTGCCAAATTTGAAATGTAACAGAGCCTTACAAATCCAGAAGGGATTTGATGTTCTCCGATGCGTCTAGGATAGGTTGCGAATTCTAGGATATGTTAGAGGAGTATCAACACATTGATCAAGTATCGAAGTATTCAAGTATCGAAAACGTATCTGACACGGGTATGTCTCCTTTGACAAACTATCCATGCTACATAAATATGGAGTAAAAGACGCAAAATGAGATGTCAAGTCTGCTTCCTTTGTGTCTCATATGTTGAAACAAGTACCTCACGGTTATGAGTGCTTCATAAGTATGCCTCAAGATGTTTCCCCTTGGGTATTCATGGAAGCATGACTCATTTATGCCTTTTTACGTAGTCACTGGCATTGAATGATTTAACCATATGTAATGCCTCTGGTCCACACTATATTCTTCTTAAAATTGATTCTTCCATGTCAGCCATCAACTAGTATAAAAACTTTTATTTCTTTCTACATCTATTACATGCATCACATGTGCTTTGTTGTTTCTTAATGAACACAAAACCAAATAGTATGGAGAAAGTAATTATCTTGAATTATTAAACAAGAAAGATAAGCACATTAAAGTGTATAAAGCCTGTAGGAAAGAGAGGAAATTGGAGTTTCACAGAGCATTTTCTTGTGATGGGATAGATCCCAAGTTCAAGGCAAGCTGCAACATGTTAAGAGGTATTTCTCTACCATAAGAGATTGTCGGAGCTTCCCAGTTCAATTGAACAGGAGACACATTGGGTATACGTTTAATAGTTATGGAATGAAATGAATGTTTTCATTTTGAACCATGAATCAGTTAACCTATTCTCTAATTTTTGGTTTATTTTGCTGAACAGAGGTTACTATACTCTTTTGCTATATGTGTCTGTTTGTGGTATGACAATGTAACAAGGAATTTTACTAAATATATGTTATTTTTGACAGATATGGACAGAAATGTCAAAGCAATGATCAAGCTCATTGAAGAGGATGCTGATTCTTTTGCAAGGAGAGCAGAAATGTACTACAAGAAACGTCCTGAGCTGATGAAGTTGGTGGAGGAGTTCTACCGAGCATACCGTGCTTTGGCCGAGAGATACGATCATGCAACTGGTGCACTTCGTCAGGCTCATCGAACAATGACTGAGGCATTTCCCAACCAGATCCCACCAATAATGACTGATGAGTCTCCCTCTGCTTCTGACATTAAGATAGTACTCCACACTCCTGAAATGCCTGCACCGATGCGAGCACCAGTGGACCTGGACGACTTACATAATGATGCATTGATTGGTTCCTCACATTTCCATGCCCGAAGGAGAAATGGGGTGTATTCTGAAGAGGGTGATTTGTTATCTAGCAAGAAAGGATTAAAGCAATTGAAGGAACTGTTTCCATCTGGAGAAGGGCTCGCCCGTGCAAAGTTTTCTGAAGTGAAGGTTAGGAAAGTCCTAAATTTTAAAGAGGGAGAAGGAAGAGTCGAAGAGAAAGAAGGCCTCAAAAATGAAATTACACGTTTGCAAGAAGAAGTTTCTCACTTATCAACCAGGAATGAAACTCTCATGAACAAGATAACATTAGAGTCACGATGTGCTCGAACCTTAGAAGAAACCATCTTAAAATTGGAATCGATGAAGGACACTGCTCTTTTTCAGTACAAACTCTCTGTAGAAAGGATATCTAGCTTGGAAACTAATATGTCTAACACAAGACATGAGCTAAATAAGGTCAATGATGAGATGGTAATGAAGTTAAACAGTGTTGAAGAACAATGTCTTGCTATGGAGAAGGTTAACAAATCTGTACAGCTGGAGCTGCAGACTCAACAAAAAGAACTAGAGAATAGGAGGAGAGAGTTGGAGGAACTCAATTCTTCCAGGGAAGAGGAGCACCAGAAAAGGATGCAGGCTGAAGTGGCTCTCATGTCCTTGGAGCAAATACATGCACATTCTCAAGAAGAAGCAAAACTTTTGGTTCTGGAGGTTCAACACGGCACTGAGAAGTTGAAGGCCATGAAACTTAGTAAAGACGGTTTAGAGGAGAAAATAGTCAGCTTAAGGAAATAATTCATAACCTTCATGAACAAAATTTATCCTTCGATCTCAAGATAAAAGATCTGCAAGATGAAATGAAATTACTAAAGGAAACAAAAGAGGAACTTGAATATGAGTTGGGGATTTATTCAAAGGAAAATAAAGCTCTCCAAAAAGAGCTTTGCTGCTTGAAGGAAGATCAAAAAGATTTAGTGCAGAGGCACCAAGGTCTAACAGATCAAATGGATGTGGTTTCAGAGAAGAATGTGGTTCTGGAGAATTCTTTATTAGATGCAAATGTTGAACTAGAAGGACTACGAGAGAAAGCAAATGCATTGGAGGCTTCTTGTGAAGCTCTTCTTGGTGAAGTCTCCAGTCATGTTGTTGAAAAGGGTGCACTGGAGGCTTCTTGTGAAGCTCTCCTTGGTGAAGTCTCCACTCATGTTGTTGAACAGGGTGTATTGGTATCTCAGATGGAGATTATTTCCCAGAATACGGAGAGGCTTTCAGACAAAAATAACCTCTTGGAGAATTCTTTATCTGATGCAAATGCTGAACTTGAGGGCTTAAGGGCAAGCTTTAAAGATTTGGAGGAATGCTGCATGTCTCTTTGTGATCAAAAGTCCACTCTTATCGCTGAAAAGAATTCTCTTGTATCCCAGGTAATTTTTGGGCTTGTTTTTGTGATTTGTTAAATAGCCGTTAGTTTTACTTACATTTACATCGGCGAAACATTAACTAGCTTCTAGAAGTTGCATGACAATATGTACCTTTTAATCTTTTGAGGTCCATTAAATAAGAGCTTTGATATGTTCTCAATGTTGATAGTGTTTCATAAATATTTCACATGTGCTTAAATACATTATGGAGTAAGAAGTTGATCTTTTCCCCTAGTTTAGGTGGTATACGAGACTGCTCGTTGTGGACAAATTGAATAACTAGACAAACCATTCACATATTTCATAATAAATTATTATTATTTAATTTATATTAATAGCTTTTATGTACCCATTGTTTATGCTATCATGTTTAAACATGGGATTGAATATGGGGGCATTCACTACACATTTTAGATAAGATTTAGATTGTATCATGGTTTGAAATTTCACTCGATATTGATATTTATGCTTGATACTGATATTGCCAATATGACCTGATATGAGAGAGACGATACAAATCTTGCCGATAAATGAGCCGAAATGGCAGACAAAGGGCAGATATTGCCAATTCTAACACCCAAAACCCATGGCTGACATTGATACCAATTCCGATATTTCAAACCATGGATTGAATATATTAAACATATTAGTTGTTTATGTGATCATGTGAAGAGATGGAATGCAGATGTGGACCTTTGTTAAAATTAGATCTGAATCAGATGGAGTGAATTTTTAATATTTTACATTTTATGTTTATTAACCTTTGTTTTAAAACTATAATTTGTGGGTTTCAGGTACAGAATCTTGAGAGTAAATTTTTCCAGTTACAAGATCAGCATTTGAATCTACAGAGGGAGAAAGATTCAACTGTTAGACAAGTCATGGAGCTCCAAAGTTCCTTTACAGTTGAAAAGCAAGAGCATGAAGGTCTCATCATGTCATTATCAAGTCAACTGGCTTCTTCAAATAACCAAATCTGTTTCCTAGAAGAAGAAATCCAGGTCAAGGTGGAGGACTTTGAAATGGAGCAACAAAAATTCTTGAATTCCCTTTTTGAGATTTTCATTTTGCGGAGATGTTTAAGTGAAATGAGTGAGAAGAATTTGTTTCTTTATCGAGAATGCCAGAATATTACGGATGCATCCAGATGTGCAGAGAATCAAATTTCCCAACTCAAGCACAAGGATCTCATCCAAAAGAAAGACTTAACATCCCTGTCAGAGCGCAATGAGGTTCTAAGCAAAGGCATTCATCTGTTGGTGGAAGCACTTAGCATTGATGTGAAGCATAGGACTGAGGATGATATCACTGATGAAGTACTTGTGCGAACTATTTTGATTGAAATTAAGAACTTGATAAATTCTATTTCAGCTGCCCAAGATGAAAACCGGGTGCTTCATGTTGAGGTATTGGTTCTTGCCATCTTTTATTTCTTGTAAAGCTTGCATTGATCGTGTAAGTTGCAACATTTTCAAATCCTGCAACTTTAAAACTCAATTATAATTCTAAACTTTTAGTGTTTATAAAGATTTAGCATTGCTTAAAAAATAAATACTAAATTAAGAAGTTTATTTTGCATGAATGCAAATGAGTATAGTGGTAAATCATTAAACATGCATTTTGTCAAAAAAAGATAAACAATACAATAATACTTAACATCTTTAGTGCGTACATGATATATCCATAATTGATCTTGTGTGAAGATGGACTGAAGGACATGCAAATATGTTGGTGGTTGGTAATACAACTGGACTTTAGGGTTCTATGCATACTGAATTAAATTTATCTTGAAATCTGCCAGTCCTTCAACATAATAAATCCACCACCGGCGCCCACCGCGCCCCCCCCAACACACACACGCACAAAACACCCCACAGCACCAACGAGATCAAAAGACACACACACACACACACACGGAATCTTCCATTTTCTGGAAATTGAATGATTTATTGCATTTCACACTTAAGTTCATGAACTCCATTTTATGATCCTACTACTTTCTTGAGCCAGTTAATTAGGCTTTTCACTGGTTGTGACCTTGCAATATTGTTTCTCTATTTTTTATTGGGATTATGAATATTTCTTGTGTTTCAGGTAGTGAATCTTGAGAGCAACTATTCGATGCTACAAGACCAGCTCACTAATCTAAAGAGGGAGAAAGATTCAACACTTCATCAAGTCATGGAGCTCGAAAGTTCTTTAAGACTACAAAAGCAAGAGCATAAAGCCCTCAGCCTATCCTCCTCAAGTCAGCTGGCTTCTTTACGAAGGAAAATCCAACTCCTACAAGAAGAAATTCGGATTAGGGATGAGCATTTTGAAGTCGAACAACAAAAAACTATTAGTGCTCATCTTGAGTATTTTGTTTTGCAGAGATGTTTATGTGACATGACAGATAAAATTTTGATTCTCTCTGGAGAATGCCAGAATCTTTTAGAAGCACTTACATGTTCAAAGGAACAAATTTCCCACCTCGAGCAGAAGGACCTCATCCAAAAGAGAGAGCTAACTTTGTTATCAAATCAGCATGAGATTCTAAGGGCCAGAGTTCATCTGATATTTGGGGCCCTTAACATTGATATACATAATGCAACTATGGATGATCCCAAAGATGAAGTTCTTGTGCAAGCTATTTTGGGTAAAATTAGGAACTTGCTAAGTTCTATTTCAGTTGCTAATGATGAAAACCTATGCCTTCACATTGAGGTATCAGTTCTTGTCACTCTCTTCAAGCAATGTGGATTGGATAAATTTTATCTTCAGGATGAGCTAGAGAGTCGAACAAAGGAATTACTAGCTTTGAGAAGCGAGAAGCACGAGCTCATGGAGATGACTGAAAAGTTGACGATTGAAAAGGATAAGCTTGTTTCACAGGTAATACTTTCAGTCTCTGTCTATACCAAATGGTTTTTCCCCCCTCCTGTCATGTGAGCTTCATGAATGTGGCATGAATTGTTGTCTGATCCGATATTAGCTATTGTTTCTACATATACTTTCCATTCCATGTCTCCTTTATTATAGATATTACTTTACTTTCAAAAATAATAACAGTACTTGAAATATTTTGTGGGTTATATGTGATAAATCCATATTTCATCATGTGTAAAGATAGTGAAGGATAGGCACTGTAGTGGTTAGATTTTGATCTTTTTCAGGATCACAACACGTGTTCTACCTCGTCAGGAGCATCCCGAACAGTGACAAACTCGACGTACTGGCAGACCCATTGCGGGGTCCAAGAAGAAAGTTCAAGCACCTTCCTGAATTTGCTCCTCCTTTCGGGAACACTCAGTTGTTCCCGAGGCCGCTCCTCCTTCCAAGGATACTTGGCTACTCCCGAGGTCGCTTCTCCCTCCGAGGACACCTCCTCATCAAGAACTCCCATGCTCCCAACCGTCCTGAGGTCTACTCTTTTCTAGAGACTTCTACTTCGAGCAACACAGTTACAACAACGGTCCTCCTTGATTCTCGCCTTCAGTTACGTAACCCGACTTGTCTCATGATCATAAGTCCTGGGTAGTTACGGACTAGGGAGGATTTTTGGTAGGCAATCCAAACAATCATGTGCCGGTAATCACAATAACAATTCCGCACATGAAGATCACGACAATTACGCCAATCTTGACATCGTTCCATCCGCTTCTAGGCCAACAATTCAGTACAAACAGACATTCTCCTTGAACGAGAAGGGGATGTGATTTAGGATATTGTAACCACAATAGAGTTCTGACAATAGTGAATTCCATCTTAGGTTTTTACGTAAAAATCTCCTATCTTTGCTTGCTTTCTATGTTGAAATCTTTATCAGTTTTTGATAATTTAGATCCCCTCAACCCCGTGGTGCGAGATTGATCGTTCGATCAATCGTATCGAATAAACTCCCACCACAAATTGGTGCTTTTATTGAGATCATGGTTCAAAGTCTCGGTCTCAGCCGCCGACTCGGCCGGCACCGAGACGGATCGGTCTCGGCGACTCGGATCGGACTCGGCCGATACGCGCAAAACGCTACATAGAACGTCAAAAAAATTATGAAAAATTCATGACAAATCATAAAAAATTGTAGATATCAAAATTCATGTATAAAAATTAAACTGAGGAGAGAGAGAGAGGAACAGAGAGAGAGGGAGAGAGACTGAGACAGAGGGGAGAGAGGGAGACAATCACACAGAGGAGGAGAGAGAGAGAGACTGAGAGAGAGGGAGAGAGAGAGGGACAGAGAGAGAGAGAGAGAGAGGGAGAGAGAGGGACAGAGAGAGAGAGACAGAGAGAGGGGAGGGGGAGAGAGACTGAGAGGGAGAGAGAGACGGAGATAGAGAGAGGGACAGGGAGAGAGAGAGACTGAGAGGGAGAGGGAGAGAGTCGATAGAGAGATACAGAGGGAGAGAGAGAGAGGGTCCAACAGAGAGAGACTGAGAGAGAGACTGAGAGGGAGAGAGTCCGACGGGGAGAGAGAGAGACGGAGAGAGAGAGGGACAGGGAGAGAGAGAGACTGAGAGGGAGAGGGAGAGAGACTGATAGAGAGATACAGAGGGGGAGAGAGAGTCCAACAGACAGAGAGAGACAGAGAGAGACGGAGAGAGAGAGAGACTGAGAGGGAGAGAGTCCGACGGGGAGAGAGAGACGGAGAGAGAGAGAGAGACAGTCGCTGCGGGAGAGAGAGACGGAGAAAGAGAGGGAGAGAGAGGCACAGAGAGAGGGAGAGGGGGAGAGAGAGACTGAGAGGGGGAGAGGGAGAAATACCTGCAGACGGCGACGGCGACGGCTGCCGGCGACGGCGACGGCGAAGGAGACGCGGGGGGACGGCGAAGGCGACGCGGGGGGACGGAGGGCGACGCAGGGGAGAGAGAGAGATCAGATCTGATCTCTCTCTCTCCCTCAGCGCCTTTAAAGGCGCTTCGTCACGGGCGCCGAGTCGACCCGACTCGGGTCCGACTCGGACCCGACTCGGGTCCGAGTCGGACCCGAGTCGGGTCGACTCGGCGATTTTCGAACGACTCGGGCCTCCGATACGACTCGGAGGGGGCCGAGTCGGATACGACTCGGCCGAGTCGTATCCGATTCGGCCGATATTTTGAACACTGATTGAGATCTGAGATTTAACTCAACATCTCTTTTCCCTAACAACCGGGAACCTCCTAAAAAAGTCTCTCCCAAAGAAAGATGGTCTCGAAGAAGTAGACGGTCATTCACAATGCCACCATGACCAGAAGCAGAGCCGCCAGCACTGTTGGGGACACGATTCCCCGACTTGTTGGCGACTGACTGCATGTCACCGAGGATACCAACTCATCGTCACAAGAGCCAATCGCCAGCATCCAACCCTCACAGCAGTAAGAAGACCAACTCCTTCAGATGCTCTATGAGGTGAGAGAGCAAATAAAAGAACAACATGCGCAATCTGATCACGAGTGAGAACAGATGGGCCTCGATCACGAAAACATCCTCACTCATGAAGCAACCTCTGGACAACCAAATATTTAACCTTCTCAGGAACAATACTTGATAACCTAATACAAGGCGATCGATTGACTATCCAAGTTCCAGACTACATGGCGTACTTTCTTCCATTCCATGTTCTATGTACTCCACTTTTGAATGAAATATTATTTTATGCTCCATGACAGTACATCCATCCATTGTAGTACATCTATCCATGGCAGTACATAAGTCCATTGTAGTACATCCATTCATGACAGTGCATCCATCCATTGCAGTCTGTCCATCCACGCCTCGCTGATGGGATTTCTCTCACTCGGAGGCGGCCACAGGACTACTCCGTAGATGGTATTTTTCCCACTCAGAGTCTACTCTCCACTGATGGGATTTCTCTCACTCGGAGTACTGTGCCTTTACGTCCTGTAGATGAGATTTCTCTCACTCAGAGGTGTCAACGCAGACATGCATGTGGGCTTTTTCTCTGCCATCCTACGGTCGAAACACTCCACTGATAGGATTGCCTTCACTCGAAGTCCTCCACTCTGCTGAAGGGATTTTCCCCTCTCAGAGCCCCTGTTCGATGTTCCGCTGATGGGATTACCCCCCACTTGGAGCATAAATACTAGCATAATGGTTCACCTTATCTGAACCTACAGGCGGATGAACCCCCAACAGTTTTTCTCTGTCGGGGTTTTTTCATATTCTGATGCGGGGAATTCCACTAGTCGGGAGCTTTCATATTCCGATGATGGGATTGCCCTCACTCGGGAGATAGCTTCGTTGTGAGATTTCCCTGACACAGAGGTCAACTCCAGTGCTAGGTTTACTCCCACTTGGAGGAAATCCCACATAGCTCAACTCCAGTGCTGGGTTTACTCCCACTCGGAGGTATCAGATCGTCACACCAGGTAGGGGCCCCTACCTGGAACGGACATATCCAATCTATCGCTGGGTGACATCCTCACTTCAGGTCACTTCTTTGCGGGTACAATGACTAGTACATCAACGGGAGTTCCCTTCGCAGGCGACAATACAGGCTCTCCTTTACAGGCGACAATACAGGCTCTCCTTTCGGTATCCATGAAACTCTGCTGTGAGATTTCCCCCACTCTGAATCCGAATTCTACTGTAGGGATTTTCCCCTATCAGGGTACCGACTTGGCAACTCTGTTGATGGGATTTTCCCACTCGGAAGCAAATGCGAACCTAACTCCGCAACTGGGATTTTCTCAACTCGGAGGAAATATTTGCAGGTACCGTAAATGAGATTTCTCCTACTCAGAGACCGTACTATTTCCCTTCCTGATCACTCTCAAGTTCTTGCATGACAAGTCTCTGGAAAGCTGGTCAACCCTCCGCAGAGGCAGCCAGTTCCGAACAAACCAACAATTGAACAATACAGGCAAGATTGAAACAATTACTCTCGCTTTCATTCATGCATAAATTTTATTTTAAATATTTTCAATACAAACCCTTTCAACATTCTGTGATTATATCTAACAAGCAATATAATAACATCATGTTTTTGTAAGTTTTGAAAAAGAAATACAAATACATCCTCTGTCCCAGCATCTGCATTAGAAAGCCTTTTTGAAAACAAACATCCACAGCAACATCCATTAGACGATTCCTGAACCAGCAATCCCCCACTTCCTCCAATCTATCTTCCAAAGGATGATATCGAAAACTCCCAAGAAGTCATCCAAAGTCGAAAGTCGAAGTTAAGACGGCCAGACATATAAGACGACGATGTAATCAGAATCACCACCACCTTTACCCTGTACAACCCCCACTCCTACCTTAGCACGCCATCAGGAAACCAAGACTCCAAACGTCAACCATAGTACTGGATCCATCTGATCAGGGACCAGACGAACAGTTTAGGTTGACGTAAGAATCTTGCCTATCCTTCCTGGCGCAGGGCCTTATCACAAAGACTGAGTTTCTTGACAAGCTCATCATAAAGAATGACATTTCACGACAGCCAAACTCCTAAATATCAAGAGCACAACGACTGTTTTCTTCCTTTCTTTCTCTTTCCTCCACTGGACGAAGAAAAAGAAAGACATTGCAACCCACTAGAACAAGAAATTTGGGGGTAAGAAATTCTTTAGAAGATGGGCAGACTTCATCCCAAAGATCTACCCTATTTATAGGTGGAGAAGTCAGACCATTTCCTATTCAATTTCTCAAATTCCCAAGAAGTCAGGCCATGATCCAAGATTTTCATCATGTCGCATCAGCCAGATATCAACCGTCGCTGTCGCATGATCTTATTCATCATGACACCAAGATCTTATTCATTCATTAATTTGCCAGGCCACGATGCGTCTAGGTCAAGTTTCAAAGATATACAATAATGAGTCAGATTCTCACCTACATCAACCTCCAGACGAGTTCAGAATATGACAAGTCACTTCAACTGCTCTCTCACGAAGTACAGAGGACGTTTTGACTACCCAGAGAAGTCATCATTCTAAAAGATCGAATTAGTTTGCTCCCCTCCTCTCAGAGATGCCATGAAGGAAGAGGCGGATGGGACATCTATAGTGATCAGTTTTTAATTTTCTTCAGAATCGCGACACATGTTCCACCTCGTCAAGAGCATCACGAACAAGCGACAAACTCGATGTATTGGCAGACCCATTGCGGGCCCAAGAAGAAAGTTCAAGCACCTTCCCGAGCTCCTCCTTCCGAGAACACTCAATTGTTCCCGAGGCTGTCTTCCTTCTGAGGATACTCAACTGTTCCCGAGGCCTCTCCCTCCGAGGACACCTCCGCCCCGAGAACTCCCATGCTCCCAACCGTCCCGAGGTCCACTCCTTTCCAGAAACTTCTGTCTCGAGCAAGACAGGTACAACAATCGCCCTCATTGATTTTCGCTTTCAGTTATGCAGCTCGACTTCCCCCACGATCAATAACGCCTGGGCAGTTATGGACCGGGGAGGATTTTTGGCAGGCGATCCCAACAATCAAGCGCCTACAATCGCAGTGTTACGATAATTCCGCACTTGAAGATCATGACAGTTACGCTGATTTCGCCATCGTTCCATCCGTCTCTATGCTAAAAATTCAGTACAAATAGACCTCCTTGAACAAGAGGGGATGAGATCTAGGATATTGTAACTACAGTAGAGCTTTATAAAATTCACTATAACTTATTGACAATAGTGAATTCTCTCTCTTCTTTCTGTGATTTTTCCCAACTAGGGTTTCTACGTAAAAATTGTTAGGAACTGTGACTGGAATACGTTGTGAAGGTAGACAAAACTCCAGTGATAAAAGAACGGGGGTGCACAAGAAGCTGTGCATATTATCAGTTGACTAATACTGGGTATAGTCGACTAATCATATAGATTAGTCGAGTTATACATTGTATGTTGACTAGGTTGGCCGACGGAGAGTTGGGGTTCTCGAATTTGTCAGAGTAGTGAATTAGTATTTAGGCCTAGTCGATTAATACATGATATTAGTTGACTAATATCCTGACCTAGTCGACTAATGGCGGGTCTGACAGTTTTTTTTTATCTGCTTCCAGTTTGAATTGGATTAAGGTTTCCTTTATTCTGAGACGGTAACTGTTCAAATTGATGGAGTTTGTTTAGGACTAAGAGAGATTTATAGTCTATAAATAACCTTTTGAGGTAGCCTTCAAATAAATTAAAGAATTTATAATTTCTAAAGGGTTTAATTCATCTAGATGAGAATGCGTGAGAGAAGCTTAGTTTTAAGGGTTTGCTGTTCTTGGCGGCCATTAGAGGGCTTGTAATCTTCCTAGCGAGAGGTGTAAGTAATTCTATTATACTCCTCAAAGTTTAGTTAAAATTTTCCCCCTTCTCCTGTGGACGTACACACGATCTGTTTGATCGGTGGAACTATGTTATATTGTGTGTTAGCTTTCTTTACTTCGAAATATTTTCTTTCTTCTTTTTTTCTTCTCGTTGCTTGTCGATCCTGTGTGTTGATTCCGCTGCGCTGCCCCAGCGATTGGTCGTGGGGGCACAACAAAAATCTCCTGTCTTTTCTTGCTTTCTTTGTTGAAATCTTTATCGACTTTCGATAATTCAGATCCCCTCAACCCCTGGTACGAGATTGATCGTTCGATCAATCGTATTGGAAAAACTGTCAAACGAGCTAGCGGTTCACGTATAGTTCGTCTTCTACTTGGTATTTAGCTCATTTTAGCTTACTCAAATTATTTAAATTTATAAACGATCCGAACTCAAACAAAGCTTGGTCGCTTGTGTTTGGTTTGACTAAGGTCGGCATTTTATATTCTAAATATATTTAGTACATATTTTTGCATCAATTGTAGTTATTCCCGTTAGACACCTCATTATGATATGAGTTACTTACATAATAATGAAATATAAGAAAGTTGTGTGAAAGAAATTTTGAATTATAAATATCTCTTCTTCTTTAAACGGTTGGTCAGATACTCTTGGTATCAATGTCAAAGACTTAATTTCAAGGCTTGTCAAATAAACAAACTGTTTGTGAACAATTCATTGTTGGCTTGGTATTTCATTAGTTCTCTCTCGATTAATAAATAAGACGAACTCAAACAAGGTTAATCGTTCGAATTCGGCTCATTTACCCCCTTGCGCATATGTTGGTAGTTGGTGCTTTCTCTTGAGTTTGGGTTTGTATGCACTTAAGGTCATGAACACCATTTCAGGAGCCTTCTTTCATGGATTACTATCTAAATTAGGCTTTTTTGTGTTTATGCACTTGAAATATTGTTTCTCTATCTTTTTAGTGCAATTATGAATACTTCTTGTGTTTCAGGTAGTGAAACTTGAGACCAAATATTTGATGTTACAAGACTGGAACACTAATTTAGGGAGGGAGAATGATTCTAGACTTCAGCAAGTCATGGAGCTCGAGAGTTCCTTAAGACTACAAAAGCAAGAACATGAAGCTCTCACCGTATCCTCCTCGAGTCAGCTGGCTTCTTTACAAAACCAAATCCATCTCCTACAGGAAGAAATTCGGGTCCAGGATGAGGATTTTGAAGTGGAACAACAAAACACTATTAGTGCTCATCTTGAGAATTTTGTTTCACAGAGATGTTTACTTGACATGAAAGATAAGATTTTGGTTCTCTCTGGAGATTGCCAGAATCTTCTAGAAGAACTTAGATGCTCAAAGGAACAAATTTCCCAACTCGAGCAGAAGGACCTCATCCAAAACAAAGAGCTAAAACTTTTAACAAATCAGGGTGAGATTCTACGGGCCAGAGTCCATCTGATATTGGAGGCACTTAACATTGATGTAAAGAATGGGACTTTGGATTACCCCACAGATGAATTACTTGTGCAAGCTGTTTTGGGTAAAATTAGGAACTTGGTGAGTTCTATTTCAGGTGCTAATGATGAAAACCAACGACTTCAGATTGAGGTATTGGTTCTTGTTACCCTCTTCAAGCAATGTGGATTGGATAAATCTCATCTTCACGACAAATTAGAGAGTCGAACAAAGGAACTATTGGCTTTGGCGTGCGAGAAGCACATGCTCATGGAGATAACTGAACAATTGACAATTGAAAAAGATGACCTTGTCTCACAGGTAATCTTTTAGTCTATCCATACCAATGGGGTCTTTTTCTCCTGTCATGTGAGCTTCACGAACCTGGCATGAATTGTTGTCTGGTCTAAGCTTAGCTACTATTTCTATGCATACACTTTCCGTTACATTTCTCCTTTACTTTACATATTATTTTACTTCCCCCGCGAAAAAAGAAAAAAGAAAAAAACATGCTGTGCACGCACATACACAAAATGAATGAATAAAAGCATAAAGAAATAAAGCAAAATGAGGTGGGAAAATTCCTTGAACATTTTTCTCCCAATTTCTGTAGTAACTCCAAGTCACTAGGGTTTGCAAAGTACTTCATCAAGTCAGTCTTCTTGGAAATGTTGATCAACTTATAAGCATGGTTTCAAATATCGGCCGATTCTGATATTTAGCGGCAATATTGGATCATGTTTTGAGGTACCCAATATGATATTAACTCTATAATATTGGCTTATGTTAGGATTGATAATGATATGACCGATTTGCTGATATTGACGATATTGATACTATAAAAACCATTGGTTGATACCGATACCTAGCTTATAAACTATACTTATGAGGTTCTTTAGCTATTATGTAATGTTCTACTTCCATTTTAGTTCAGATTCTTTGCAATTGTTTCTCTCACTTTTGCCTTTTTTTTCTTTTTTCTTTTATGTAATGGTAATGACAATTAGTACATATTAGTGTACAATTTGTCTCTCGCCCAGCGTTTGGTAAAACGGGTCCATTGTCAATAAGTTGACGTTGCAACAACAATTCCTCGGTTATTTGACTGAAGGTCTTCCCCACAGGTTGTGACGGTCTATTGGTCTCTGGCCAAAGACTAGTGACTTTCTTGTTAAATTTATGGATTTTTCGAAAACTTGGACAGTGCGCTTCTATGCTTATTTTATTCTTCAAGTTCATGATTTGTATAAATTACTCATGACTTTGCAATGTTTCTCAGAATTTACTGTACTATTATAGCGACAACTAAAAGCTAAGTGGTCAGCTACATGGTTTTTTTGAGTTTTTTTCCCCCCCCCACCAATTGCTCCATCGTTATCATATCATCATCATTTTTAGTGTTCCGCCAAACAAATCCTAATGCCTAAATTGTCGGTTTCAGGTAGAAAGCATCAGACAGAGTTTGGAAATACTGGAGAAGAAGTATTCAGAGTTGGAGGACAAGAACTTTAATATAGAGTGGGAGAAAGACTCAGCATTTCATCAAGTTTTGGAGCTGGAGAGATCCTTGCAATTAGAAAAGCAAGAGCGTCATGCTATTGTCTTGTCAAACAAGAGCCAGCTAGCTTCTTTTGAAACTCAACTCAATCTCCGACAGGAAGAAATACGAGCTAAAGAGGATGAATTTGAAATGGAACAGCAAAAGGTCATGAATGCTCTTCTTGAGAACTTTATCTTGCAGAGATGTTTATATGACATGAAAGACAGGAATTCGATACTCTCTGGAGTATGCCAGAAACTTCTAGAAGAATCTGGAGAGTTGGGTAAACTAATCTCAGAACTCAAGCACGAGCGCCTCATCCAAGAGAAGGAGATGATGTTGATATCAGAAAATAATGAGAAGTTAAGGAGTGAGATTCTTTTATTGGTGAAGGAACTTAATATCGACAAGGAGTGGGGAACAAATGATGGAATGAAAGATGAAGAAATACTACAAACTCTTCAGGGCAAAATTAAAACTATGCTGAACTCTATTTCGAATGCCCAGGAGGAAAGTCAATGTTTTCACCTTGAAATATTGGTTCTTGTCACCTTATTAAAGCATTCTGGGCTAGAGAAAGTTTGTCTGTATCATGAACTAGCAAGACAAAATGAAGAAGTATTATTTTTGCTACACAAGAAGGATGAAGCTGTGCAGATACATGAGCAACTGAAGGCTGAGATGCAGATTCTTGGTGAGCAATTATCAGATTTGCATGTGGCACACCAGAGATCACAAACTGAAATTTGCAACGTGCTTGAAGAGAATCACTCTTTGTCAAAGAGAGTTTATGATATGGAGGAGAAAATAGATGCACTGGAAGGGGAAAACAACAACTTCCTTGCTGAAGCTTTGACACTGGATCACCTCCTTATTTTCTTCAAGAGTTTAAGCACCAATAGAGGACTGGAACTGAAATTGTTTAGTGATAATATATGCTCTATTCTTACAGTTAAAGATGGTCTAAATGAGGAGATTAGAGTACAGAATGAAAGAATGAGGGAGTTGGAAGTAGAAAACTTGAAACTCAAGGAATTGGCTGTTCTCAAAGAGTGTGATCTGAATATGGCCAGAAATTTCTGTGAAGAATTATATATTCAAAGTGAAGAAATAGAGAATCTGTTGATACAAAAGCAGATTCAGGCATCTGAAGCCCAAGAGGAGAATGCAGAATTATGTAGAAAACTTGAAGGTGTTAACAAGGATTTGGACGGTGCAAAGGTGATGATACCAGATTTGGAGAAGGAGATTAGGACTTTATCAGCAGGTATTGCCTATAAGGATGAAGAGCTAACAGGTGTCCTGGAAACAAATAGGTTGCTTTGTGAGAAACTAGAGAGACTGAATTGTCAGGTTGAAATGCTTAGAAGAAAGGATGCATATTTATCTTCTGAGCTTCAAAAAGAGAGTAGCGAGGTTTACAAGTGTGAGGGAGACATTCAAACATTATTGAATGGCATCCAAATCTCAACAGTTAATGCTGCAATATTTGAAGAGAAGGTATTTGAGTTATTAGTAGCATGTGAGAGACGCGAGATTGTTTCCATGTTACAGAAAGAGATGTTCGGTGAGGAGATTGCCCTAAAAAATGCTTGTGTTGATGAGTTGAAGAAGAAAATTGAGGACCTCAAAGGAGAAAATGGAATGCTGAAGGCTGACTTGAATTCTTATTCACCTCTTTTGATGTCTTTATTTGATGGTGTCACATGTCTAGAAGAACACATTTCCTCACTAGCAAAGCTTCAGGAAAGACGGGTATGTTCTTCTTTTTTCAAATGGTAATAATTCTTCAGTAGTCTATGTCTTTACCTCTCAATTATATTCAATACTTTTAGAAGTTAAACATACACTTAGAGCCTATAACCTTATCCTCATTGGACATTTTGGAAAGATTTCATATAATTTCAGCATCTTGTTCAAACTAAGTCTCCTGAACTTGTAATCTTCCAGAGTCCTGAATGCAATTGGCCTGTAAAGAACCTCTCTTCTTTCATCTGAGTCTAATACTTTTCCCTTGTTTTGTGGAATGCTGGAAATCGGTTTTTGCCGCATGAGCTAAATTATATCCCAATAAACTATAGCCTCCTTGTTTATCAGCTTGAATTCTTGGCTTATTGTTAATAGCTTTTCTTGCCCTTGGGTTTTGTCTATAATTTATCTCCCATTTATTGATGACTGGTGACTGATCATTTACTAGCTAGAAAACTTGCTTAGACCCTTACGTTGAGCATCCTTAAATGTCTTCTATAACTGGTTCTGTTTTCTTATGAGAAGATTCGGTTGAAGATGTTGACCACAGGTTTCCTTGTCTAGTCTGTTAAAACCTCAAGATCTATGCTGTATTATATTATTACTCAAATTTCCATATGTTGACACAAAAATGAACAATTCTTTATAACAACTGTATTTTTTCAGGATGATGGCCCTTTGGATACTCTTCAGAATAAGAAAGGCAGTCACCAATCAAGTGAGAATGACAGCACCATAGAGAAAGCAGGAGTTTTTGATTTGCAGAAGTTGATTGCCAAAGTCGAAGCACTTCGAAAGGTGACAATAATAGACACCAAAAATCTCTTAGAGCAGGAAAGGTTGGATTCAAATGCTAGTATAGAGGCTGCAAGGAAAGAGATTGAAAAACTGAAACTAAACGAAATATTACTACAAGAAATCTCTAAGGAGAAGTATGGGCAGACTGTGAAAGACATCCAGCTCGACCAAGTATCCAGTTCATGTGTCACTTCTTACAGGGTGAATAAAAATGAGAATGCTGAGTCCGATGACCAAATGCTTGAACTATGGGAAACTGCTGAAAGAGATGACATAGAAGCAGTGGAAGAAGTGAAGAGCGAGTATCCTTCATCTGAACTGACTGCTGAGAAAGAACTGAGCATCGACAAACTCGAAGTGTCTACAAGAGTTAAAGAATCCCCACGAGAATGGAATGAAAGGTTTATAAAAAAGCTTGATTCTGATTCTCAGAGGCTTTCAGTTGTCCAAAGAAGCTTACAGGAACTCAAATCCAAATTGGAGAGTTTGGAAAAGAAGAAGCATCCAAAAACTTCAGAATACGGTACACTGAAAGTGCAGTTGCGAGAGACTGAGGAGGCTATTTCAGAGCAAGTTGATATCATATGTAAGTTGAAGAAGAAGGTTGTAGACAGTTTTGAATCCTCCAGTGCTTTGATTTGGGAGAAGGAAAGGAGGCAAATGTTGGAGCAGGAAAGAGGAGGGTCTGAAAAGATTGGAAAATTGGAGTTGGAGCTCCAAAAGATCGAGTACATCTTTCTGAAGGTTGAGGAAGAGGAGGAGAACAAGAAAATTGGATGTGTTGATAGAAAATCTAGTATTCTTCTGAGGGAGTATATCTATGGGAAGAGAAGTGTGAAGGGGAAGAGAAAAGGTTCCTTTTGCGGGTGCATGAGGCCTAAAACCAAGGGTTAGTGATGTGACTACTGACTTCTTTGAGTACACTTTTGCCGGTGAGAAAAGTGAATTCTATTTTCCTTGAGCTACAGGAAAGAGGTATTTATAGATTTTGAATTTTTATTATCTTTCTATTTAATGGTTTGTAGAGGGAAGTTTTTTTCTGGTTTACTTTCATCATGTATTCCTAGTTATTTAGTTTAGAGAAACTGTAAATGTCAGACTTGTTATAGTGAGATTGTGATGGTGTTTTGAACTTCACTGTTTAAATCATGCTTTCCATTACTATAGCAATCATTTTCCACACCAGCTTTTATAAATAATTTCACAATCATTTGCCAGAGTGTATTTCCTCTGAGCCCGACAATACATTTTTTGTATAAGTTGTGTGGCATGTTGTGATTCATTTCCCCCATAAAACTTCGGACAGTTTTTATGCTGTTAGGTAGCCAAAGTATCTCTTGTTCTCTTTTGGTATGGATGAGAATGGACGTTTCTATGGCGCCCCCATTGGACATGTCCAATAGAAAATTTTTTATAAGAATATGAATTTTCTCATTTTCTTAGAGAAAAGTTTCTATTGGACAGGCTCGACACGCCCACTCTTATCCCTACTTTTGGGTAGATGCTTTTTGGGATAGTTTTCCTCATGCTATTAACCAAACAGGCAGTAAAACCTATGTAGTTCCTTCAACTTGTTTCCATATTGCCCTGGTGCTATCTCCTCGCTTGGCCAGTTTACCACTTGGTATATGTGAAGAAAATGTAACGTTAGGCATTAAACCCCATGGCACAGTGTTCAAATGAAATTTTTGGAGTTGCTGAAACTGTTACAGTTTTGTATCAGATGATCGATTTACTGAAATCAGAATAATCAAAGACCGCCGAGCTCATACAATGATAAATTTCCATGGGTAATTAACTATTTCGCCAATACAGAATTACTGAATACAATTACACTTCTTTTCGTATATAGACTCAACTAAAACAAATCTACTCATACTCTGAATATTATTAGGTATATAATACACCTAACATTTATTACATATATAGTTTGTTATTGACAGTAATGGACACCACAAGTAACAAATCTTAGTTGACATTGTCCCTTAATGTTTCGAAACTGCTTGTTTAGAGGGCACTGAATGTCATGGCTGCGCCATCCTCAGGCCAAGGTTGGGGAAGGTAGTTGATTTTGGCATCAGGATTGATTAGTTCCCACCTGAAAATTTTCACAAAACACAATCCTAATCACTTAAAAAATTTACTATAAGAGGAAATCTTAGGAAGGTAGTGGCTAGGGTTTTTCTTTTACTTGTAACCCAGAACCACACAATGAAGAAAGATGGTCATATTCATTCTTGCCAGCATGTTACCAGCACAGATCCTTGGGCCACCACCAAACACTTGGTATGTTCCAGGCTTCTCAGGACCCTGAAACATTAGAAGCTTCCAGGATAGTAAGTTTCTTATATCATGAAACAGATAAGAAAGAAGAAATTTGTTGTATAAATAGGCTTGTATCAGACAACAAACAGCTATTTTATCTTGCTGATTAGCCAAGCAGTTAATTGCAGCTCTGAATAACAAGTTAACTGAACTGAAGTTCAAATGTAAAATTTCATAACATAAATTTTGGAACTAGTATTGTTCTTTGAATTATTTTCTATGAGTGTGAACTTACATCCCATCTTTCCGGCTTGAAGCTCAATGGATCCTCAAAGTTCTTTGCATCTGTATGAATGTTTCGAATCCAAACAAGGACTTGCCATCCCTTCGGTATTCTAAAACCTGCATGTTTTGTCTGCATGAGTATATAGAAACTGCATAATATGCATTATTGTTGTTATTATTTCTTTTTACAATTACCTTTGTATTCTACATCTCTTTTGGCAACACGGAAAAGAAAAGGTGCAGCATTTCCAAGTCGAATTGTTTCTTCAACAACCTGAAACCCCACCAATAATGCATCATAAGGTTCTTAATGGTTGCAAATTCAATGATGTTATGTTTCTTCACGACTATCAATTCGACCTTTGCTGTGTACTTCAATTGAGAAATGTTGTCCACAGTTATGAAATCTTCTTTCTTTTCCTTGCGTATCATTGCATTCTCTTCCTGAAATCAAATCACTTGGTCAAAGATCACTGAGATAAATGGAGGATGAACAACTAAGGCTTATAATTTTCGATTGCTGCTCATATTACTCGAAGCTTTTGTAGAACATCTGGAGATTTTGCGAGGTAATAAAGAGCCCACATCAAATTATTGGCCGTAGTTTCATAGCCTCCAATGATGAGAGAGATGATATTGTCAACTACTTCATCGTCGCTGAGTTGCTTCCCTTCATCATTCTTGGCTTGCATCAATCCATCCATCAGATCATATTCGTGACTTATGGTATCTTTCCGTTGCTTCTTCTTCTTCAGCTCTTCCCTGAATATCGCAGTCAGCTTTCTTCGGCACTGTCAAGAATAAATTTTTGCTTAGCATGCATTCAAATCTTATCAAGGGGAAATCAAGAAATTAGTTGTTCTACTAACCAGAAGAGCACGGTGAAATGTTGTTCCAGGAAAATTTATTGGGTTCGCTCTGAACCCTTTCAACACTGCTGTGCAGCAAGCCTCTAGCTCATCTAAAAGTGGGCTTGGCTCCATGCTTGCAAAGATTTTGATTATACTCTCAAATGTCAACTGAAGTTTTAATATACAGGACTTGTTCATTATATATGTTGCAAGATATTATTAGAACAAAAGCAGCCGAAAAATGGAATTGATCGGGTGAACCTTCTTGATCTCATGGTGCGCCTTGATGGTCTTCTTGTGTGCCCAGGATTGGAGCATGGAAATGATGGAAGGCTGCAGCATCGGTGCAATCTGTCGAAGTGCATTCGGGCTGTTCACAGAATCAACAATGAAGCTCTTCAGCTTCGCGTGCTGCTTCCCCTGTAGGTTAGCGAGAGCGGTGAAGCCCATCAGCTCCGGTGACAGCCAGCGGCTGTCGAAGATGTCGGTGGACTGGAGCACAAACTTGTTGCTGGAGGGAGAGCAAGTGATAATGGTGGGAGATCCTAAGAGGTGGCTCCTGTACAGTCCCACTCCCTCGCCGTATCTAGTTAATTCACATCAAACAAGTTAACAAACAATTAGTTTGATGAAATTGTCAAACAGTTGGGTTTCAACTACAAGAGTTGAGTATAAAAAATACTTAAAAAAGTATATCACATAAGCTGTTACCTGTGTTTCTTGCTGCTGATGAAATCGTCGGGGCGGCGGAGGAACTTGAAGTACCAAAGGAAGGAGAAGGTCTCTCCGAAGAAAGGCAGCCCCATGCTCCCGGGGGGGAGTTTGGGGTGAAGAAGAGCATACTGTTGAAGTACCATGCTGCCTGCAGCAGCAGAGGAATGGCACCAAGCAGCAGGCAGCACCACCAAGCAAACACTGCTCCATCCATTTGTGTTTCCTTTCTCATCTCTCATTCTCATCTCTGGTTGTTATATTTTGGATCATTTGATTCCTTCTTGTAACTTGGATGGATTCCTCCTCCTTCCAATTTGTATTTTTCATACATTAGTTGTATTATAGTTTGACCATGATTTAAATTAAAACTATCCGAACTTCGACCTGAATTTAAAAATCCCACAAAATACTATTGAGAATGCGTTAAAACATGGGGCTGCTGACGAACAAGAGGCCCTAATACTGTAATACAACTATACAAGTAGTAAATGAAGCTTAGCTTTTTTTTAAAAAAATAAAAATTGAAAAGAGGTGATTTGAGAGGCTTAAATGAGGTTAATAAGATTCAATTAGCAAAGAAATGACTTGATCGTTGGTTTTTGTATGTGTTTTGTGCCATCCTTGAGAGATTCAGTGCTACTTTCTCGAAGGTTTCTTTAAAGGAGAAATTAGCAATGCGATGCTCTTTGAAACTCACTCTCATGCATATTGCATTGGATGAACTTTGGAACATCGTCTCTCGCAATCTCCGCCTGTATCAAAATGAAAGGTGAACGAGGAAACGAAGAACAATTGTTTTTCTAGTGCCTGTAAAATTCACAACTTTTTATGCCTATGGATTGTAGACGGTTAAGTTCACTTTCACACGCTAAAACTCCGAAATTGTGGTGAAGATACATAATATTTTATATCGAGCGTCCTTTACATTGAGTCAAATCCTAAGATTTGATGAAGCTAGCCTTTTCGTGTCCAATTTAACCTCCTACTTTAGGTTTGATTTGAGCTTCTTTCTTTACGCAATTAATACAAAACTAAATAGCACTATACTTGACAAGGTAAAAAAAAAACTAACAACAAAAAACTAAATAAATAGTACTAACAACACAACATGTGTTAAGCTACAAGGTAAGACTTGTAACGAAAGGTTTCACCCAAATTATTTTAGTGACTTAATACCATAAAACTTGTGCTCTGGTGTCGTCACAGTGTTTATGTTGATGAAATCGTTGTTATTGGTAACCATGCTAATTTAATTAGGATTTTCAAAAAATTTCTCCTTTGATTCTCGCTTTCATAGAAAAGATTTGAGTACTTTGAAATATTTTGTAGGCATTGAGGTAGCTTGATCTAAACAAAGGATTTACTTATCTCAATGCAAATACATACGGGATGTTCTATATGATATAAAAAATCTTAGTTGGCCGACCTTGTGATTTTCTAATGGACTACTTTTATCCAATCCATCACAGTACTGCGGACTTGGTGACCGTCTTCTCTATCTCATAATCACACCACAAGATATCTGTAGTGGTCAAAAAAGTGACACTTGGCAAACGATAGCGGTTCACAGGGTCACGCGGACCGCCTTATAGCATGAGGATCCTGGCCATCCACTTGACAGTCTGCTCGGTTACAACTAATGAGCGTGTGGGGACTGTAAAGGCGGATCAAGATCCAGATTCTCGATGGTCAAGACATCCCCAATTATTGCGCTCACGTGTAGCCAATTACAGTTAGGACGTTACACGCAGCTATGATCATGAGCAGATTAGGAGGTGAAAATCTGGGAAGCCATGACTCGGCCCACGTCTCCTCAATTATAAAATTCGATCCCCTCCTTTTGTACAAGGGATCACATCCTAGAGAAAAAAGTCTGTAACAAAGCTTTGACTCCCACTGTAACCTTTTTAATTTAGTGGAACCTCTCTCTTTTGGCACCGTAGTTTTGCCCCCAGCGGGATTTTCCACATAAATTCTCTTGCGTTTGTATTGTTCTATTCTCTTTCTTTAAAATTTCATTATAAATTGAGTGTAGATAAATTTTCCTGAGGAATTTACTCTTACATTTTGGTGCTTTCATTGAGAACTGTGAGTTAACACTCAAAGTTCTCTCATCCTCGAACTCTCCTAAAAAAATCTTGTCAATATCAGAGATGTCCCCTCCAAGAATGGCACCTCCAGAGCCATGGTTGCAGCAACTTCTAATGGCAAATCGATGGTCGTTGGAGGTGCTGGAGCCATCAACCCTCCTACCCTCTCAGATGTTCACATCAAAGAAATTGATGGAGAACTCTCTCCTCCAGCTATCATGCCCGAGGTGGGATAAATCAACTTGAAGCACAACACCCCAGTAAGGTCAACTTCTCCAAATATTTGCCAGCCTCCAAAAACAATTGTAAGAGCATCGAGTGGAGACGGCTCGTGAACATGAGCTTAGTTTAAGGAAGAATAATTTCTGGTTAAATCATGACCTTGGATCACTTAAATTTTTACAAAAATATTTCAACACTTTTCTCTATTTCAAAATGCATTTTCAAAATACTGACATTTGATTTCTTTCTTTATGGATTTTGTGGGTGTAATCCGCTAAAAAACCCTCAGGAGACAAAACTCTTCCTCTAAGGAAAATCTAGAGATTTAACGGCTTGTTGGACACGCTCAGTGCAATCACGTCACTTACGAAAGTAGTGTAATAATCTTCTTAGTTAGTTTTTCTGTTTTGCTCGGGATAAGTAAAAGATAAGTGTTGAATGTGTGATTAGTCTCCAAAGTTACATATTTCATACATCTTTATATTTATTCAATATTATATTCTGTTAGTAACACCTCTCTTGTATGTTCTTAGGTCCATGGTGTGAATGAAGAAAAAGCCTAAAAATCTAATTTATTTGGTGATTTAAAGCCTACAAATATAGCCATTGATTTTGAAAGTTAGATCTGTCAAAACAGGTTGTAGAAAAATTAGAAACCAGCAGCAGAAACCAGCAGGGGGACAAGCCAACAGTTTGCACCCACTGGCGCAGCACGCGCGGCCCCAGAAGGCCCGCGGAAATGCGGCAAAAAACCACTTTTTCGTGGCCTTCTGGTGGGCCATGTGTCGAGTTTCGACTGGTAGCCCCGTGATGCCTCCCTGGTGCCCCCGTTTGCCTATAAATACCCCAGGTTTTTCAGAATATAGAGGAGAAGAGTTTTTAGGGTAGACTTCTTCTCCTTAGGGTAGTTTTGTTCTTCTTCTTCTTCTTCTTTTGTATTTTTTATTTTTGTAGATCATGTAATAGGAAAGAGAGCGATCATAGGAGAAAAGAGAAAGTTCTTGTCATCGAGGGTGACACTCTATGAAAGGTTCTTCCTTTATCTCTATTTGCTTCTTCTCTAACTCTTTACTTGTTTAGCTAATTTTTCTCTCATGGCAATGAACTACTAACCACTAACTTGCTTACACCTTACTTGATAATCCACATGAATCTAATAACCTCTACTTGGCCTTTCTCTTGCAAGAGTCATTGATGGCTCATGATGATGGGTTCTAACACTCTAACATCTAACTCTCTAATAAGTTAACATTACTTTATTCCATACTCTATTTTAGTTTTGATGGTTTAAGTGTAACTTGCACTTGTTGAGTTGGATGTAAAAATGATCTTATGGGTCATACTTTGAAACTTTCTTAAACCAAGGACTAGTGATGGCCAAGGATACATGTGAGGTAACTATCACTAAGAGGTTAGCATGGTTAGTGGAGCCATTAATAGTTAGTAGCCATGAGTTTTCTTTCTATTTTACTTTATTTTAGCAATAACTATAAAAATCATAAATACATTCTTTTTTATGTTTTCACTTCTTTGTTTTCACCGTATCCTTCTCTTTCCATTTTTTGTTATGTTTTCTTTTCATTCTTTAAAATGTTGAAGAAACTTTAACACGCGCGCGAACATACCGTGAAATCTTCTATCGTCTCCCGTCCTTGTGGATTCGACCCGTTTTAGCCTCTATGCTATAACGGAGTATCGAGGAAGCCAAAGCGCACATACTTTTCAAAAATAATACTTTTTGACACGATTTCCCACGATCACGATGCTCTTCCCCAATTATTGTTTTACTTAAATAGTAGATTACATGTTCGTGGTTTTGATCATTGTTTTGAGCTAGTAAAGCTCCCAAGGAATGATCCATTGCTTGAACATATAACATGAAAGGCTTCCATGATACTGGAGTTACCAGAACGGGTGGATTTGTGAGATACTCCTTGATCTCTTCGAATGTTTTTCGGCAAGCACTGTCCCAATCGAATGAGACTCCCTTCTTCATTAGTTTGGTGAAGGGTTGGCAGCATCCTGAAAGATTTGATATAAATCTTCACAAATATACCAATCGTCTTTGTAAGCATCTGAGTTTTTCAAAATTTCTTGGAGGTTGCATCTCTTGGATGGCACGGATTTTCTCTAGATCCAGGTGAATTTCTTTGGATCACTATTAGAAAGTCTGTCAAATTGTGTCAAATATTTGCGTCAAAAATAAACATATTGCATCGAATTTTTACATATTGCGTCGAAATTTTGCGTCGAAAAAATTCGATGCAAAAGTCATCGACGCAAAATTTGCTTCGAATATTCGCCGCAACCTAAAATATTGCGTCAAATTTTTGATGCAATTTTTTTTGTATATTATGCGAATTTTAAATATTGCGTCAAAAATTCGATGCAATATTTAAATTTTGCGGCGTACATTCGCCGCAAACTGTTAAATAAAATTAATTTTATAAAATTGAATTTTACAATTTGCGTCGAAAATTGGCCGCAATTAGTACCAATTTGCGTTATATTTTAGACGCAAATGTAAAATAAATTAAATTTAAAATTTAAATGTTGCATTGTAAACCTTATTCGACGCAATTTGTCAGCTTCCATATTTGCACAAAATCTGAAAATATTTGGATATTGCAACTAATTACGTCAAAACTATGGTTATCGATGCAATTATTGGTCACAGTTTGTGTTAAAAAATTATAATACGATACAATTTGTCAGCTTCATATCTGCATAAAATATGAAAATATTTGCTTTAAAAAATATACTGATGTCCTATAATTGCGTCGAAAATTTATGTTTTCGACGCAATTTGTAGTTGATTCTATAGTTATGGAGATTTTAAAAATTTTTGATATAAAAAATACAATTTATGTCAAGAAATTGCGTTGAATTTTAATTTTCGACGCAATTATGGGTTACATATTGCGTCGAAAATGAAATTTGATGCAATTTGTTGAATTTTTTTTAAAACCGCAGTACACAACCTGCAGACCTGTAGCACATATCCCACATGCATTTCAATATCACCAATATAACACCAAAACCAAATATATCACCAATATATACCCACATACATTTTAATATCACCAATATAACATCAAAACCAAATATAGCATCAATATATACCAATATATACCCACATTCGTTTCAATATCACCAATATATAACCACATACATTTTCAATATCACTAGTAAATTCTAGTTATATCATCAAATAACACCAAATATCAATAATATATACTAATTGCACAAGTCCAAGTAATTTCACAAATGTCAGATCTATACAAGTAATACAAATCACAATCATATCACAATATCTCACCTAAGTCTCGTCGTTATCTCCTTCACCAGTGTTGTCGGCCCGGCTGCTAGGTTGCCCGACGCTTTGTTGACTCGCCATTAACTGGGCCATGAACAACTACATCTCTGTCTGAGCAACCTCCAAATTGACGATCCTCTGTCTGTCGGCCTCCAACTGCTGCCCCAGGGTCTCGACTCCTGCCTCATGACCTGAACCTGCTGCTCAAGCTGAACGGTGTAGGTGTCCCTCCTAGCGGGCCCGATGACTTTGAAAACATCCACATGTAGTCCGAGCCTCGTCACACATCCAAATGTCTTGAGGATCGCTCGTGTAGTCGCTGCCTTCTGCTACCACCGCATCATAATTCCTCTCGAGCTGGAGCTGAAAATTAACAAAGATATTAAAAGTATAATTAGATTTTATAATTTCATAAAATGTAAAGATATATAAATAAATTTTCAATACTTAAACCAACAGACATGGCTTCTCCGTGACTGGCTTGCCCCGGGTGCGAGGCATGGGAAGCTCGCCTTCAGGAGCATTGAGCGCATCCATCTTCAGGAATTCCTTGTTGTAGATCTCCTTTGAGTTTGGCTCCTGATCGGGGCGGAACCAAGCACTTGAAAACGTGTGTTTTATGAAATCAATGTAAAAGCTTGTGTGTGCTAATATTCCCTCGATACTTCCGTTATAGCATTGGCTCAACGGGTCGAATTCACAGGGACGAGAGGCGATAGAAACATTAATAGTTCTTATTCACGTCGGTTGTTAACAATTTCTTCTTTGTTAAAGAATGAGAAAAAGAAAAAGAAAAGAAATCCAGAAGTGATAGGTGAAGAAGACGATAAAACTACGATGTGAAAATAAAAGAGAAGAAGTTTTGAAAACAAAAAGAAGATAAAACAAAGGTGAACTAAGAAGTTAGTGAAAACATCGTTATGAAAATGATAAAAAAATTTTGAAAATTGTTTCAAAGTAACAAGAAAGAAGAGAACTTTAAAAAAACACTCATGGCTACTAACTACTAATTGCTCTACTAACCATGCTAACCTCTTAGTGATAGTTGCCTCATATGGATCCTTGGCCATCACAAGTCCTTGGCTTCAAGAAGCAATACAAAGCATGACATATAAGATTGCTCATTAACATCCAAACAACACAACCATACCACACAATAAGTTGCAAGGTACTATTAGATCATCAAAACCGGTTAGAGGTGAGCATGAAATAAAGAAGACATTGTAAGTTAGCTTGTTAGTTGTTAGACGTTAGAATGTTAGGATCCATCATCATGAGCCATCAATGGCTCTTGCAAAAGCAACGCTTTGTACAGGCTATGTAACGCCCCGATCCGCGGATACGGAGACGTTACTGCGACGTATATACGCAGGTCAGAAATACCCTTACGTATATACGCTAAGCATCAGTACAGGAAAGAATCAGAGTACGTAAACATGTGGTGCATTATATATTCCAACATATGAGTACAATTACAAAGTTATCAACAGATGTGACACAATATTACAAGAATATTACATCACCGACAGGCGCAAATGAGAGAATACAAAGAGAAGTACAAGTATGAACAATAAAAAGGCACTCACGAGTTTACAAAAGGAAAACTCGAGAGGCGTACAGGGGGCCTGGAAGAATAGAGCTTCAGATGGTCTACTGGAGCTCCAAGCTACCGCTGCACCTCTCAGGTCAGCAACAAAGAGAATCCCTTAGCTCCAAGCTCCAGGACCTGGACATGAGGATCCAGAGGAGTCAGAACTCCCCCAGCGAGTGGTGATGTGAATGCCAGATGGCGTGCCAAGATAAGTACAAGTGTATTGATAAAACCGAATAAAACTAATTACGAGCAAAACCGATCGCACGACTCAGGTCACGGCTCCATGAGACTAGTACATCGAGGGAATAATCCAAATAAGGAAACCCTCATTTATATACCTTTATCCCATACCACCATAATCCAAGCGCATACAACCCGCGTTACAAAACGGCACAGCAAATTGCATATTAGCATCTTATCATAATTGAGGCCGTCTAAGTTCTAGGCTTCAGTATGTGTCCCATCCCACATACTTTCACTCACAACTTATAGAGCAAGTTATTTGAAAACTGATAAAGTTTGATGAATCATGTTTCAGATGGGCCCGTACATGCCCGGGACAACGGTCCAGGAGTATCCGGTGCTGAGCCGAAACGTACCGCTAGGTACCGGGACTTATTACGCCCGAACAGGAATAGAGTATCGCAGATCCCATAGAAATAGGCCTAGGGCGTGTGCATACCCGGCAGGAATAAACAGGAGTAGGGGTGCCAGCACACCCCACGGAATCCCTAGTGGCCGCCAGGTGATCCCTCAAGTATGTGGCCACGCGTGACTCGATAAGACCACCATAAACATGGATAATCAGGGCCCATCAGTTTCCCCAAAACTGGGTGCAAGTTTTCTTATTATAATTATGTAGTTAGCAATTCACAGGAATAAAAGGATCAGGACATGATCAGGAATTCAGGAGTACATGAATACTATAGATTCGGGTCACTGTATATATAATACAGGATAACAGGTACATGATTCAAGTCATTGTATGTAATACAAAATAACATGGCAGTTGCTAAATGATACCGATATAAATACATGATGTCATGCAAGTCAACCCGACGATGCGGGAAAGTCAAATGGGAAAGCGAGAATACTCGCCTAGAACTTAGAAAACACCGTGAAATTCCTGATGTCCGGAATCCAAAAAATCAATGCGTAAACGCGTTCAATAAAGTAAAGATCGTATTATGTAGAAGAGGAGAGAGAATGAGCCAGAAGGAGAGAGAATGAAGACGCGGGATTCGCAGACGCGGGAGTCGCGTTGCGTGGAGATCACAAACGCGGGGTTCGAGAACCGCGTTCTAGCAAGGACACGAGGAGAACGCAGACACAAGCATGAACTCCGCGTCGCGTTGATATAAGAACGCGAAGGTCGCGTTAAATAATTACTTGGACGCAGGGGGTAAAATTCGCGTCTAGTAATCACACAACAAGAGAAAGGGAGAGACAGGGAAAAAGGGGGAGACGCAGGAAATGAGGGAGAAGTGGGAGACGCAAGGGTGAGGGGGAGACGCAGGAATGGAGGGGAAAAATAGGGAAGAAAAGGAAAAGGAAAAGGAAAAGGAAAGGAAAGGAAAGGAAAGAAAGAAAGAAGGAAAGAGGGAAAGGGAGAGGGGATGGCCGGCCACGGCTTGGCCGGTGGTCACTGGCGGCGGCCAAGGTTGGCCAGAGTTGGCCGGAAGTGGTCGGAGATGGGTGGCCAAAACCCAAGCCCAACCAATGGTGGTGCAACTCTAGTTGAAATGGTGAAAATGGAGTTTTGGAAACGAGGCTTCGGAGAACGAAGCTATACCTTGTTAGAAAGAGTATTCCGAGGAGAGAAAGATGGCGTGGTTCGTGGTGGTCAAGGTGGTGTAGGTAGTGGTGGGGAAGGTGGTGAAGTTGGTGGTGGAAGTGGGTTTCCTTGGAGTTTCTTGGTGGAAATGAGGAAGAAGAAGGTGGTGTGGAGGTGTTGTTGTTGTTGGAAATGGAGGAGGAGATGGAGGGGAGAATGGTAGAGGAATTTGTGGAGGAGATGGTGGTGGAAATAGAGGGTGGCCGGCCAAAGGAAGGGCACGACTAGCTTGGGCTGCTGGTTGCTTGCTGTTGGCTGCTGTTGGAGAAGAAAGAAGAGAAAAAAAATGAAAGAGAGAGAAGGAGTGGGGGTGTTATATATAAAGGGAAAGTTTAAGATTATAATAAGTTTGCCATTCCAATTAATGAGACTTGCGTCTCCAACTCCCAAACGCATCTCCCAAACTTGCGTCTAGGCCAAGAGAGCCAAACGCAGAAATTAAAGCCGCGTCCAGCAGAAAACGCGAAAGTCGCGTTTAACAGAAGAGAGAGAAAGTCATAATGACTTATCAGAGTTGATCTGAAGTGCATTTAATGCAGAATGGATGCGAATCTTCGTATTAAAAATCAGATCTGAGTCTGGTAAGACTCGCGTCTGAGAAAGGAGAGAGAAAAATGGGAAAAAGAGAAAAGTGGAATATCTGGATAAAATTCCGGTATCTGGGAAAACACCGAGAACTCCGGAAAAGTCCAAAAAATGAAGCAGCTTGGAAAGCTTCCCAAAAATTTTCAAAAATAATAAATATTATTTAAAGATTTTTAGTGAAATCGGTTTTCAGAAATTCAATTCCATTTTCAAAATAAAAATCCTAAAGTCAACCGTCAATATCGGTCTACACCGGGTTGGCCGGATTTTGATAAATTCTGAAAAATCTCAGAAAAAGTATTTACATAGAAAATATAATTTTAAGAAATAACGTGAAGTTATTTTTAGAAATTCTACTCCGTTTGTAAATTAAAAATCTGAGAATCGAGCAGCAGAATTGGTCGACCCCAGTTTTGAAGATTTTCAATTTAATTCTGAAAAATTTCAAAAAATCATGAAAAATCTAAAATATTGGAAAATGATGTTTGAAACTAAAATCGGTCAAATCTGAATACCAAAAAGACTAAATCGAGCAATAACCTGAGATCGGGTCCCCGGTTCAGACTAGGGCTGAATCTGAGTCCACGAATCCGGATCCAAGGTAAAACGATCATATAAATAATTCATAATACAAAATAAATAAAAAGTAAATCAAAAAAATACGATCGAGGAATTGAATACGCAACTAAGTACGTATTCCAGGAGCGGGGTGTTACATTCCACCCACCTTACAAAAATTGCGTCCTCGCAATTTCGATAAGGGGAAGATGAACACAGGAGAGACCAGGGTCGACAATGAGAGAATGATAAAGTGGAATATTTACAAAAGATTACCAACTCAAAATACAAAAGATCAGGGTAGCGGTTATAGTGACACCCTCAAGATTCCTGTTCTGGATACTGGGTTTCATATTCGGCTGTTGCTTCGCCTGATGCCTTCACTGTTGTGTTGTAGAATTGGCCTCTGCCAGGATCTGCTCTAGTTCTTGCTCCTCTCTGTGGATGATCATACTGCTGGGGCGGGAATGGGGCTCTTCGGTCAATGGGTTCTGGGTTCCTCCTTAGTGGTGGAGCTGGAAGTGCCGGGGGTGTTGATCGTGCTGGAAATGTTGATGGTGTTGGATAGGTCCTCTTGAATGGGCAACCACCTGTCGAGTGATTACCAGATCCACATACCAAACATAGTCCATTAGCCTTTCGGCAGTTGCGTTGGATGTGTCCGGGCTTTTGGCAGTACTCGCATATCATCTGCTGAAGTGGAGGTCGGAATGGTCGCTTGACTATCGGCTCGTTGGTGGTCTGGCTGCGTCTTCTTCGTTCATCAACTGAAAGGGTCTCTTTACTGACTTGTTCTGCACCTGGTTCTCATTCTTCCTCTTCAGTCCTCGTTCTACTTCACGGGTAATGGAGAGAACCTGGGAGTATGTCTTCAGCTGTTGAGGAATAAGATACATTTGGACATCCATCTTCAGCCCTTGCTGAAATCTGCTCGCCCGTTTTTCTTCGTCTGCCACCATGTAGGGAGCAAATCTGCTGAGCCTCAAGAATTCGGCAGCATATTCATCCATTGACCGGTTTCGCTGTTGTAACCGGATAAATTGTTCTTCCATGTCCCTTTGAGCTGTTGCAGGGAAGAATCTCTCGTAGAAACCCTTTGAGAACTGGTCCCAGGTGATGGGTTTCTCCAGTGTCGCTTCTTTCGCCAACCACCATGTTCAGGCCACATCCTTCAATTGTATCTTGGCCACTTCCACTTGGTTCTCATCAGGGACTCGGGCTGCCTTCAAAAGATCTGTCGTATCTACCAGCCACTGTTCTGCATCCAGGGGTTTCTCTGTACCCGAAAAGATCGCCAGCTATAATCTTCTGAAGTCTGACACATTACCTGGTCTCTGCTCCCGTGGTACAACCAACAATCCTTGATGTAGAAGCTCTGTGAAATCACCTAGAGGGGGGTGAATAGGTGATGGCTATATGAAATGTGGCAATAATGCAGAATTAAAAATTCTACTAACAAATTGCTCAAATTAAAAGACTTGCAATAAACACAATAAGTAGTGCAAGAAATAAAGGAGTTGAGTTTAGAGAAAATTCGAGCAAACGCAAACACAAGTATATGTTTCCGAGGTTCGAGCCACGCTCTACGTCCCCGCCTTCACACTTGAAGGATTTCCACTATTGTTGATCCCACCGGATCTTCAATACAAGGACACACTTGTCCTATCTCTTGTGATGCCGCAACACCACCCGGAGCACACTAGCTCGCCTTGAGGCCGATGCCTCTACAACTTCACTCAAGAAGAAAATGATCACACTTGATCACAAAATAGCTCACTTGCACAATCCTATAACCAATATGTAGATGTAGAAATTTAGGATTGTGTAGTGCAAAATCTAGAGAGAAGTAGAGGAATAGGCTTCAAATGGGTGTATGGAAATTTTGGCTTTGAAAATCTTTTCTAAAATGAAGACTTGAAATTCTTATGAAAATCTCTTGTAAAATGTTTTGGAATAGTTTTCTTATCATGTTGAAGTGACCCACTATTTATAGGGGTTGAAAAACTGGGTAAAACAGCAAGAGAGATTCGTTGGGGTGAGATCCCAACAAAATCTGTCAGAAAAAATAGAGCTGTTGGAGTCTGTCAGACTTTCTGACAGCTGACGGTCGACCGGGCCGGTCGACCGCCAACGGTCATATTTTTGACCGTTGGGGGACTACGGTCGACCGCCCCGGTCGACCCGAACAAACAGAGAGCACTGTAAGTGCTCCGGTCGACCCGAGCGGTTGGCCGACGTACACACATGCACAGCGTGTACGTCGGTCGACCGGGACGGTCGACCGGCTCCTGTCAGTTCTGAAAAATCAGAACTGCAGAAAACCAGAACTTGGGTCTTGGTTAGGTCTTGTGGTTTGGGGTTTAGGACCTTGTAAAAAAATAGGAGTATGACCATATGTCACTACCCTAACATGTTAAAACATTTTGATAAATTTTCTCTTGATAAAAACTTGTTTTTCTCAAAAATCGGTTTTTCCAAAACTTAAAGTTCTAAAAACAAATTTCCAAAAACATGTTAGCTATAAAACTAAGTTGGAAATAGAAATTGAATTTGTTTTTGAAGCCATAAATCAAACTAAAGTGTGTGTAAGTGACAATCCCATAAATCTACTTCTAACATCTAGTTTTGACAAAAAGTCTAAAAGAAAAGTAAAAATACAAAACTTGGGCTTTTCCATTGTCTTGATCTTGACTTGGTCTTTTCTTCAAAAACTTGTTCCCGAAGCTTTCTAATGTGCTTAGCTTAGGGATGCAAATCTTAGGCGACGTCCAAACTTGTGAGTCTTGATAGTGGAGCCGTCAAAACAACCTGTTTAACCTGAAATTCTTTTAAACAAAATTTGTTAAATACATAACTAAATATGGTTTGTTATCATCAAAATATTCAACGGGATATTGGGCTAATGGCCTTTGGGCCAACAATCTCCCCCTTTTTGATGATGACAAAACATATATAGTTATCACAAATATTTTGGGTAGAGACTTCAAATGAAGCTCCCCTCAACACATGCATATACAAAAATATGCTCAAGCATAGACAGATCTCAAAAAAAATGATGGGTGATAATCCACAACACATCCACAACACATATATCCATGCTAGATAAAAATACTCATGTCATAAAATAGAAATGAAACACACATGTCCACGAAGCATAACCAACATAAACAAGTACATGTCCACACAAACATAATACAAGATAAAGATGTCCAACAACAGAAAATACTACAAAATATAAGTACACAAAATATGGAGTCTCTCTCAACAAATAACTCTCCCCCTTTTGACATCATCAGAAGGGGCAGGTCACTCAGCACCACCAGCAGCATCATCCTCAGAAGAACTCTCCTCAGCATCGCCTTCCTCAGACGAACTCTCCTCAGCGTCACCTTCTGCCATCGTCTCATCATCATCATCATCATCATCATGACCTGCCTCCTCTGGATCGATGCCAGCAACGCCTGGCTGTGGAGGTGAAACAGCAGTAGGGTCTCTGGCAGGAAATGGAGGGCCGGAGGATGGAAGAGGACGAGCAATGGTCGTGGGATCTGGACCAAGCATATCGAACTTCGCAAATAGTGTCCCAAATTGCGAGTCCACGAATCTCATGGCGTTCGCAAAGTAAGTCATGTCATTGCGAATTCCCTGGAAGCGCGAGTCCATCTCCGCGCGAAGGGCTGCATCACGCTGCTCCAAATCCACACGAAAAGCTGCGTCTCGCTGCTCAAACCGCTGCTTAATCCAGGACTGGTGCTCCTGGATCTGAGAGCGAATCTCAGAAGAGACAAAAGACTGGAACTCAGGAGATAAAGATGCACCGAGAGCAGAGGAAATCCCTGGGGCCGAAGAAGACCCTGGGGCAGATGAAGATCCTGGTACTGGAACTGGAGGGGGCTGCTCAGGAGGGGCTCGACGAATTTGAGCCTGCATCCTCTTCAAAAGGGTGCAGTCCAAGTTCACAGAGGGTTCGGAGGGAGTCTCCGAAGAAAGATCAAATCCTAAATGTTTAAGGAGATATGTAATGAGCATGCCATAAGGCAAATGCCTACCGTACATGCGAATCTGATCAGAGGCCATGTGAGAAGCAATGAGATGTGGGAAATTGATCTTGATGCCTTTCAGAAGGCAATAGATGATCAATGGAACAGGACCTCTAGCATTGCTGTACTCACCAGATTTAGGTAAAATGTTATAGAAACAAATTTGGCTAGGACTTGGGCGGTGAACGTGAACTTGTTCACTTCCTCATTCCTAACCAAACCGGGATTGTCAGTCCCGTGTAACAAGGTGGAAGCGGTGAGCGCAGACTCACCGTCTGGATATTCAAAATCTTGGATATCAAAGGTGTAAACATCAGCTCCTCCAGAGGAGAGATGCAGAATATCAGCAAATTGGGATAGGGGAATGTCAATATCCTTCCCAAGAACACGAGATCTCACATGATTTCCCTCAAAATCAAAATTTGCATAAAAGTAATGCACTAAGGAGGGGTACACAGGTTCCCTAATGGCCATGAATTTATCCAAAGAATTTCTTTTTAGGATGCGGGGGATGTGGAGATGTTCAAAGTCTTTTAGAATAACGCATCTCCCAGAAATGACAGCTTTCTTAGAAAGTATGATGTATCGATTTTCAGCTAGTTCATTAACAAAAGGTCGTTGAGGTTTTGGAGTGGTGGAAGATGAGGGAACTATGCTTTTTCCATTTTCAGACCTAGATCTTTTTGACATTTTGGGAGAAAAATGTGATTTTCAGTTAGATTTTTAGGGTGGATGGATATGGCTTGATCTAAACAAAAGAAACCTAAAAATCTTTGACAAGTGAAAGGAAAACTAAGAGCTAGATATCAAGATTTAGAGTAAAAAGATGATTTTTACCTGTAGGAGAGAAAACCCTAACCCTAGATCTGAAATCCTGGAAATCTGGTGGTGAGGAAGCCTTGAGACTGAAGATCCAACCCACAAGAGTGATTCCAACTTGGATTTAGAAGAAATTTGAGAGATTTAGGGTTTGGAGAGTTTTTGGAGAAAAGAGGGAAAGAGGAGCTCGTCGGTCTGGTGAGAGGAAAGTGAGAGAAACGTGAATAAATAGCCAGATCTGGGGCTGAAATCGACGCACGGTCGACCGGGCCGGTCGACCCAAAAAAACCCGAGAGCTCTGAACTCAGAGCGGTCGACCGTACCGGTCGACTGGCAACAGAGAGCAAAAATTTGTTCTCTTTCAGGCAATGGCGGTCGACGGGGTTAGGGCCGGTCGGCCGGCTTTGCCCAAAAAAACTGTGAACAGACTGAGCTCCCAAAAAAAATTAAAAGGAAATATTTAATAAATAAAGTAGGATATATATAACATACAAAAATACAACAATATTTTTAAATCTTCATTAGGTTATCATGTCAACCAAAATATTCACACAAGATTTTTCATTTGATTTTCACACAAAAACAAAGTTTTAGAGATGTTGAAGCCGAATACCCGGTGACGGGTTCTGAACTTCATCCTCTTGATTCCTCTTGAATGAGTTGAGGTGCGCAATTGCCATCTCTAAGGTATTTGCTTGAATATGAAATTTTACAAAATTTATTTCTTAGTTTTGAAAATACATTGTGTATATAATATGAGCTAGTCTAGGCATGGCATGTGGACATACAATGGACATGGTATAAAAGACAAGATATAAAAACATGGCATATACACAATCATGATAGAGATGTAAGTTTACACTAACATGTATCAATGAAGCATAAAAGTAAACTAACAATCCTATACATGTGTATATAAATAACCAAACAAAAACTTTTAAATGGAGAAGTTACCAAGCATGGGCAATCTCCAAAATAGGTGCCTCCATGATAGCGATGCAAATACGATGTGTTCTTTGAGCTAGTTGCATCCACCACCCGGGCACCATCTCCCCCTAAGTCTTGGAGGAAGAAGATCCACCTGCATCATCTAAATTTGGTGGGTCTTTTGGTACCCATATCTTTTTGGGTCCTTTTGGATTAGTACCGGGACGAACCCAAACATATTTATTATGCACATTATTTTAGCAAAACAAAACTTTTCTAAATGGCCTTTGCGGCCACAATGCGTGCAAATGTAAATTCTACCACTATCATATATGTATGCATGTTTATGTGTGTGTGCATGTTTCCGTGCATGTGCATGGTGAGTGTGTTTCCCTTGGGTTACTCCCTTAGGAAATCTAGATGCAAATTTATTTAGATCAAAAGCACACTTTTTAAGAGTTGAATCTAAGACATCAACCCGTTTTTGCATTTCCACAAAATCATTTTTATTACATGAAGGAATAGAAGTTTTTCCTTTACAAGCTATTTTGTAATTTTCAAAATCACTTTTTATTTTCTTGAAAGCACAAGATAAATCATTTTTCTCTTTTTCAATAATATTAATTTTATCTTTTAAAGACTCATTTTCCCTTTTTAGTTTCTTATTATGAGATTGAGAAATCTCATACCTATGTTGTAGTTCTTCGAAAAATTGAGCTAACTCATCCACAGTTAACTCATCCTCATCTAAAGAGTTGTCAATAGTTACCTTCGAAGCATCGTCTCCATGTGCCATAAAACACATGTGCGCGGCGTCGTTCTCCTCTTCGGAATCCGACTCCGTGTCATCCCACGTGGCCACCATTGCTTTCTTCTTCTTATGGCCGTTCTTGGAGGTTGTGGCTTGGAGAGCGGGGCAATCGGCAATAAGATGTCCGATCTTCTTGCAATGGAAGCAAGGACCGGGTTCTTCTCTTTTCTTCTCAAATCTTCCTTGAGGTCTCCCTCTCCGGAAGTTGCTTTGCCGTCCCTTCTTATAGAACATCTTGCCCACCTTCCGGATGAGCATGGCAAAATCTTCATCGCAATCATCCGATGAATCATCCTCTTCATGGATGGTTGGAGTGGCTTTGAAAGCGAGGGCTTTCTTCTTCGGCGCCTCCCTTTCTTCTCGAACCTTCATTTCCATCTCATGCGTCTTGAGATTTCCAATGAAGCCGGAGAAGTCCATCTCCTCCCGATCGTTGAGTTCCTTGAGGGTAGTAGCCTTTACTTCCCATGCCTTAGGAAGAGCTCTAATGACCTTGCGAATCTTTTGGTCATTATCGATTGCGTCACCTAGAGAAGATAAAGCATTAGTAATTTTGGTGAAACGCGTGAGCATGTCATCAATGCTCTCATTATCAAACATATAAAAGTTCTCATATTGAGAACGCAACAAGTCAACCTTAGATCTTTTGACTTGTGACGTTCCTTCATGAGTCACAATAAGAATATTCCAAACTTCAAATACGGATTTGCAATTTATGACGCGTGATAAGTCATCCTCATTTAAGGCTTGGGTTAATGCATATTGGGCTCTAGCATTAGCTTCATAATCCTTGGAGGTGTCCTCGGACCATGAGCTCTCATCGGTGAGGGGTTCAATAAATTCTTTTGTAATGGACCTAGCAACCCTAACTCCTAGGGACTTAAGGAAGAGGTTCATCTTGACCTTCCATATGGGAAAGTTCAAGCCATCAAACTTTGGTGGGGACTTGATGCTAGAAAAGTCAAGTGATGCCATGGATGAATAATATAAAGCACAATAAATGAAGAATGCAACAAATATAGCCAAATAGCAAGGATCTCCTTAAGGTGGTTAAACCTAATTGTAGGGTTAGGCTCTGATACCAATTGAAATCACCTAGAGGGGGGGTGAATAGGTGATGGCTATATGAAATGTGGCAATAATGCGGAATTAAAAATTCTACTAACAAATTGCTCAAATTAAAAGACTTGCAATAAACACAATAAGTAGTGCAAGAAATAAAAGAGTTGAGTTTAGAGAAAATTCGAGCAAACGCAAACACAAGTATATGTTTCCGAGGTTCGAGCCACGCTCTACGTCCCTGCCTTCACACTTGAAGGATTTCCACTATTGTTGATCCCACCGGATCTCCAATACAAGGACACACTTGTCCTATCTCTCGTGATGCCGCAACACCACCCGGAGCACACTAGCTCGCCTTGAGGCCGATGCCTCTACAACTTCACTCAAGAAGAAAATGATCACACTTGATCACAAAATAGCTCACTTGCACAATCCTATAACCAATATGTAGATGTAGAAATTTGGAATTGTGTAGTGCAAAATCTAGAGAGAAGTAGAGGAATAGGCTTCAAATGGGTGTATGGAAATTTTGGCTTTGAAAATCTTTTCTAAAATGAAGACTTGAAATTCTTATGAAAATCTCTTGTAAAATGTTTTGGAATAGTTTTCTTATCATGTTGAAGTGACCCACTATTTATAGGGGTTGAAAAACTGGGTAAAACAGCAAGAGAGATTCGTTGGGGTGAGATCCCAACAAAATCTGTCAGAAAAAATAGAGCTGTTGGAGTCTGTCAGACTTTCTGACAGCTGACGGTCGACCGCGCCGGTCGACCGCCAACGGTCATATTTTTGACCGTTGGGGGACTAAGGTCGACCGCCCCGGTCGACCCGAACAAACAGAGAGCACTGTAAGTGCTCCGGTCGACCCGAGCGGTCGGCCGACGTACACACATGCACAGCGTGTACGTCGGTCGACCGGGACGGTCGACCGGCTCCTGTCAGTTCTGAAAAATCAGAACTGCAGAAAACCAGAACTTGGGTCTTTGGTTAGGTCTTGTGGTTTGGGGTTTAGGACCTTGTAAAAAATAGGAGTATGACCATATGTCACTACCCTAACATGTTAAAATATTTTGATAAAGTTTCTCTTGATAAAAACTTGTTTTTCTCAAAAATCGGTTTTTCCAAAACTTAAAGTTCTAAAAACAAATTTCCAAAAACATGTTAGCTATAAAACTAAGTTGGAAATAGAAATTGAATTGTTTTTGAAGCCATAAATCAAACTAAAGTGTGTGTAAGTGACAATCCCATAAATCTACTTCTAACATCTAGTTTTGACAAAAAGTCTAAAAGAAAAGTAAAAATACAAAACTTGGGCTTTTCCATTGTCTTGATCTTGACTTGATCTTTTCTTCAAAAACTTGTTCCCGAAGCTTTCTAATGTGCTTAGCTTAGGGATGCAAATCTTAGGCGACGTCCAAACTTGTGAGTCTTGATAGTGGAGCCGTCAAAACAACCTGTTTAACCTGAAATTCTTTTAAACAAAATTTGTTAAATACATAACTAAATATGGTTTGTTATCATCAAAATATTCAACGGGATATTGGGCTAATGGCCTTTGGGCCAACACTCTGTCTGCTGTTGTTGACTCTGCATCATTCTTTGAAGTACCCTCATCAGGCTATCATTGTCTCTACTGGATCCATCTTGAGAAGTACCAGCACCATTACGTGTTCCCCGTCTTTCCATATCTGAGTTGGTTGAAGGGGGTAACAAGAAGGAGCTAGAAGGTAAAAGATTAAAGGGTCTTAGGATTCAAGAAATGGATCAGAAGGAAGTGATAGATAACTCTGTACTTGTAGTTGGATTGTATAATCAGGACTCTGTATTCCAGTTGCAAATTTCTTTACCATTAATTACCGTCTGGGCGTACTGAGGATGTGAGAACCTAGGCTCTGATACCATCCTGTAACGCCCCGATCCCGCAGATACGGAGACGTTACTGCGACGTATATACGCAGGTCAGAAATACCCTTACGTATATACTCTAAGCATCAGTACAGGCAAGAATCAGAGTACGTAAACATGTGGTGCATTATACATTCCAACATATGAGTACAATTACAAAGTTATCAACAGATGTGACACAATATTACAAGAATATTACATCACCGACAGGCGCAAATGAGAGAATACAAAGAGAAGTACAAGTATGAACAATAAAAAAGGCACTCACGAGTTTACAAAAGGAAAACTCGAGAGGCGTACAGGGGGCCTGGAAGAATAGAGCTTCAGATGGTCTGCTAGAGTTCCAAGCTACCGCTGCACCTCTCAGGTCAGCAACAAAGAGAATCCCTTAGCTCCAAGCTCCAGGACCTGGACATGAGGATCCAGAGGAGTCAGAACTCCCCCAGCAAGTGGTGATGCGAATGCCAGATGGCGTGCCAAGATAAGTACAAGTGTATTGATAAAATCGAATAAAACTAATTACGAGCAAAACCGATCGCACGACTCAGGTCACGGCTCCATGAGACTAGTACATCGAGGGAATAATCCAAACAAGGAAACCCTCATCTATATACCTTTATCCCATGCCACCATAATCCAAGCGCATACAACCCGCGTTACAAAACGGCACAACAAATTGCATATTAGCATCTTATCATTGTTGACACTTAAAAAAGACAAGATTCTTATTGGTCTAAACGATGTCTAAACTTGTTGATATTTACAAAAAGACAAGTGACAGACAAGCTGACGACCAGTTTTCACCCATCTCCGAGGGACAAGGAAGCAACTTGGACTCCACTGATCCAGCAAGCAGATGTACGCGCCGGAAAAGAGAGAAAGAGAAAATGCTGTAAAATTTTCCTTGAATCAGATGAAAAGATTACAACAAAAATAACTTTTACTTCCAGTTACAAGGGAGGGAGGATGTTGAGTCTTGAATCCCCCCTTTGTTTAATGCTGGGTTCTTCGTGTGACGGTGGAGAGTGAATCTTGTTCTCCGTTGACCGGATGACTGTCGGGACCTTCGGGGATCTTCTCTTCGGCTGGTAGAAAGAGTAGCACAGCTCTTGTCTACCAAAACTCTCAAAGAGAAGGTAGGCAAAGAGTAGCTTGTTCGCAGCAAGCTTGACGAAGAGTTGAGCTCTCTCCTGTCTCTGTCTTGTCGTCTGATTGCCTTCTGCCTTCTAATTTTCTTCTGATCTCCAATCGCCAATCGCCAATTCTCTCCGATTGCCAACTTGCCGATCTCTCCCCCTTCTGATTGCCTTGACCTCATAGCAAACGGGGCTATTTATAGAGGTCCTAGGGGGTGAATGTGCCCCCTAAAAATGCTCCACGATGAGGGGCTGACCTCCCCGCTATGTGGGCGGCGACTGGCCCCATAACCAGGGCGGTTATAACTGAGACGCGGGTTTGAGCCCACGCGCCTTGAGGTTGAGGCGCGGGTGTTGAGCCCACGCGCCTTGAGGTTGAGACGCGGGTGTTGAGCCCACGTGCCTCGATGGTGAGACGCGGGTGTCGAGCCTACGCGCCTTGATGCTGAGACGCGGGTGTCGAGCCTACGCGCCTTGATGCTGAGACGCGGGTGTTGAGCCTACGCGCCTTGATGCTGAGACGCGGGTGTCGAGCCTACGCGTCTAGAACTTGAAACTCTGCTTTTTAATGGCTTGTCTTCTAGTGATTTTTAGACAGCCTACAGAACCCCCTCCAAAGTTTTCGATATTCCGCAGTTAAATGAGACGGATTTCGAAATACTTTGGATTTTAGCCGCATTCACCTCTATGACTGGACTGTTAATGCTTCGGGTTTGATCTTATCTGGAGTTGGTCTTCGTGAGTGTACTGTTGAACTCTTTTGAGGCCACCAGGATTGATCGTATTGAGTGTCTAGATACACAGTCTAAACCTCCCCGATTGCTTTTAGTCTGTCATGGGTGTACTTTAAGCCAGGAGTGGTTGGTCGTCTGCTTGTGCCAGTGTACTGTTGAACTGATTTGCAGAAGCAGGAGGCCGAACGCTGGTCCTTTTTGAAAAGCAGAGATGGTACTGCTTTAAAGACGCGACTGATCTTCCATAAAGCAGACGCGATGTTCAGCCGAGCTGGAAAGACGCGAACTTCTTAGAGAGACGCGACTTTTTGAATGCATTTATGGCGGTGCTGACGAGGCACGTCCATCGAAGAGGCGCGTCCGTTGGGTGCGAATCTGTGCCATGTCATGATTGCGCTGCAAGTTGGCCTGGGGGAACGGCGGGATTTCACCTTTTGGCGCGCGGGTCATGATTGCGCTGCCAGTTGGCCTGGGGAACCGGCGAGATTTCACCTTTTGGCGCGCGGACTTCCCAGTTCATTAAATGATTCGCTCCACGTGTCAAGCGATGACTCGCTGCAGGGCTATGGTGCGCGATCTTCGCTGCAGAGAAATTGATTTGCTCCACGCGTCAAGCGATGACTCGCTGCAGAACTAATCGAGCCACGCGCCGCGTATCTTCGCGAATTCTTGTGCCTATAAAAGGCAACAGTTAGAGCGAGATCTATTCTTCTCCGAACGCACTTGCTTAGGGTTTAAGAGAAAAAAAAAGAGTTCTTCTTTCTCTGTTCATCTCCATTCTTAATCACCAATGGCACCTAAGACCAAGCCAACCGCAACCTCTTCAAGAGCAACCGTCGCCGAGGCCCAGAGGGGCGGTTCCTCCGCGCAGGAAGTCTCTTTCCAGGTATAACGCCGTTTAGGCTTGAACTCCACCATTAATGGAAGCTCATGGAACCATTAACAGAACCGTTAACACAGAAAACAAACCGTGTTTGATTCTCAGACGCGGTCTCAGACGCGGTCTTTGAGTTGATAACCAAGGCGCAGGTTTGATGACCCGGTGCCAGTGAGTCCTGCATTTCGGATTCTTCACTTAGAAATTGTGAAGAGTTCGGACACAGACTTGAAGATTTTTCATCAGGTGCAGATTTTTACGAATCTGGCGCCTGAGCCCAAGTACTTAGAGAATTTTCATAAGTCTTGGTTTGCAAAACGCGGACTTGATCCTGGCGTTCTGTGACATCAGGTGCTGGTTTTTATGAATCTGGCGCCTGAGCCCAAGTACTTAGAGAATTTTCATAAGTCTTGGTTTGCAAAACGCGGACTTGATCTGCTGGTCTTACGCCTGGATGCGGATTTGCAGGTCTGGACGCGGATTTGATAATTCCTGCGTCCAGTATTTCTTCTGCGTCTGGACGCAGATTCGCAGGTCTGGACGCGGACTTGATAATTCCTGCGTCCAGTATCTCTTCTGCGTCGAGTCGATAGACACTTAGCATTTTTCTGATAAAGTGTCTAATTAAATGTCCTTTTCTTTTGCAGTGCCACACCCTTCTGCCCCACTCGCCAAGAAGCGCCACTTTGGACATGTAGGTGGTGCTGACCGTGATCTAGCCTTTGTGCTATGAAGGACAGTACCTGTGACTGCTGACAAGTCACAGGAGCGCTAGAAAAGGCTCTCCAATGTTGATATGACAACCCTTCGGGTGCTTATGACCGATGCAGCATTCACAATGGATGATCGCGTCAAGCTGGAGAAGCCTGCCTTCTTCTTCGGAGATCGTGTCGGTGATGGCGGCTATTCCATGTATAATGGGAATTATAGATGGCTCCGTCAGATGGGGGATAGAAGATTCTTTCTTCCAGAAATGGAGAGGATGTTCCCGCTGTCTTATCTCTAGCACATGTCCGTCCCTCGGAAGATGAAATGGGACGTTTCCCGATTCGTCCCTGAGATTACCCTCGGTGACTTGGGCTATCAGAAGGTATACCGTCATGATAGTCATGATAGGGCGGTTCTTGGCCTGTTCCCGGGTCGCGCAAGTCTGATCTCCCAGTTGGGGAGATACCAAAACTCGGCACTACCTTCCTCAACGCGTTTATCAATGCGGAGGGTGATTTTCCGGTTGAGTTCCGTGCGCCCGGGTGGGTTCATTCCACCGAGAAGTATTGGTGGCGCAGGATGGTGAGCTTCGTCCTTACCGATCTTGGAGATCTGCTAGATCATGTGGGACTGTACCCAGCAGTCAGGGCCGTGCAGTATGGCATCCCGCCGAGTCCTCAGAACTTCTTCGGGGTCCTGGAGCGTTACAATTCTTTGACGGGGACATTCTTCACCCCGGTCGGAGAGATGGGCCTTGCACTGCACGAGTTGCATGAGGTCTCGGGGCTGGCAACAGGGGATTCTCCCTATGAGGAATATATCCCAACCACTGAGGAGCTCAACCTCATGAAGAAAGGGTCTCCTCAAATGTACGAGACTTATTGGGAAGTGCTATGTCACTTCCATATTTGCGGCCAGATAACCACTTGGAGGTCAGGAGGAATCAAGCAACTGTCTTGGGCCAGTTACTTGTTCAACAATGTCAATAAGAAAGACCATCCAATAACTCGACTGGCTCCCAGCTCCGACCAGGAAATTGAAGACAGGATCGACCAGGCTTCTGAAGGCTTCTACACCACGGATTCGAATGAGGACGGTTTTGAACCTGATATGGTCTTCGAAAGCTTTCACCATCAAAGCCCGGACCCCTATCTCCGATCGAGCATTGTTGGCGGGCTTCTTAATGCTGTGGCTGAAGCGTTTTGTGGTGCCCACGCTGCCACATGAAGTCATTGTTGCCGACGTGGTGTACCCGGCGGTGCTCCTGGCCTATGGCAGTCCCATAGCCCTTCTTCCGGCCGTGGCGGCTAGCATTCAGAGCGGGTTGCGGGCGTTAACCCACAACTTCTGCGAGCCAGGGAAGGCTGTCAACTCCCATGGCCAACCGATCCTTGACTCAGAGGGGAAGCCGACGGTGAAGCGCCCCACCCTCGGATCGAGCTGCCTTACACGTACCTCATGGCTTGGTACGTGATTCACTGCCCTTCCCTGATGACGCCGGTGCCTTGGAGTGAGGGTTTCACCCCTTTTGTACAGCGGTTGGAGGGTTCGGACTAGCGTAATACTTATATGTATTTCGTCCGGAAGTGCATTTCAGATGCTTCGAACTACCAGCTCAATCGCTGCTTCCCCGAGATCCCTGGTGCATCTTTCGGGGATCTATTTATTGATTCCGCGGGCCCAGATGACTATACGAGGTTGTCCTCGGGGGTCTTCTGGTGGTTGATCAACATTCGGCCCGGATATGTGCTTTTCCGGCAAGGGACTTCATGCACAATCGAGCCGTACATGCCGAACCGTTTCGCCCGACAGTTCGGCTACGATCAACTCTACGTCGACAATCCCAATGCTCGACTCGCCTTCGAGGGGAACTTGTTCGAAGGTGCTCGGGCTTGGTACTACAGTGTAGCCGGAGGGACGGAAGCAACTTTCCGTCTACCTACCGAGGGGTCAAAGTGCCATATGAGCTTCAGCTTCTGCTCCTGGTATTTCCAAGTCAACCAGACACCCAACTTTGTTCCGGAGTATTCATGCATTGAGAGTATCAATGCAAATCTCGAAGCAAGGTCGGAGTCCGGTAAACGCTCGCGAGGCGTCGAGCAGTACCTGAAGGCTCTGAAGGAGGTCGGGAGAGAGGTCAAGGGAGGAGCCGCGAGCAACAAGGGCGGAGCCGCGACCAACAAGGGCGGAGCCGCGACCAACAAGGGCTCGACAGGCGGTGAGCAAGCGTCGTCAAGGCTCTACTTCCACTGCTGAGCCTACCCCAAAGAAGGTTCGGAGAGACTTGACGGCCGAAGTTTCTCGATCCGCGGACATCCCTTCTGGTGTTGGGGAGCCGAGGGAGGAAGAGGTGGACAAGGAAGACACTCCCTTAGTCCATGCCCGCAGGTTACACCGCAGGAGTCTCAGGATTGCAGAGGAAGGGGAGCCTGCTGACAGACCCACCGCCACTGACGAGACCGAGCAGCTCGAGGTCGATATAATGAACGGAGCCAATGTTGAGATTCTGGGGATCTCAGCTCAGCCCGAGTCTTCCTCAGCTCAGAGGAGAGACGAGGCACAACAGCCTGGGTCTCCTTCTGTCTTCATCTCCAGTCCTCGGATGGTTGACCCCAGCCCCACCACTGGGGTGCTTAGAGGCAAGGCTCCGGTTACCGAGGCCTCTCATGTTGAACCGTCGTCTTCCTTATCCGCAGAGGAAAGCGATTTTGAGGATGAGGTCGACTATGGTGACAAACCCGCTCCTCCTGATCCGAGCAAATTCTCACAGATCTCGGAGGAGGAAATACATGGGTGTGGGCCGGCGATGACGTCACTACCAGCGGTTGCTCCTGCTGAAGGTACTCTTTTCACCTTCTGACCCGATTTCCCTTTTCATTTTGAAGAGGAGGCTTTAACATTCTCCTTTTATGCTGCAGGATTGGCTGAGGGTACCGAGGCTGCAACCTCCTCGCAAATCGAGGAGATGATGCAAGAGTTGACCCAGCCAGAAGGAGTTGAGACTCCAGCTGCCGAGGCAACTACCGTAATCGGGGATGCTTCTACTCTGCAGGAAGAGGAAGCCACCACTGAAGTCAGGGAGACTTCTCCTCTGCAGGGTTCGCCCAAGGATTCGACATCTCTGGACCTCCAGCTTGGTAAGGAAGTTTTGATGTCTCGGATGTTTTTCTTTTTACCATTCTGGCTAATGTTGAGATAACTTGCAGAAAGAACCGAGGGGGCCCAGGTAGAGAGTCTGACGGTCAGTGTCCCTCCGGAAGGCCACACGGCCCAGGCCTTGGCTGAGGTTTCTGAGGAGGTCGAGCTCACTACCCTGTCATCGGCTGTGGAGGTTCCTGTAGAGGTGGTACCCCCAGAAGCGCCAGTGGCTGCTTCTGCTCTTGCCGTACCCGTGGTCAGCTCAACTCTTGCACCAACAGAGCCGATCTACATCCCCCACCCCGTGATAGAGAGGGGATCGGGGAGCACTTCGGATGATGACATCATAGAGCTTTTGACATACCTCGATGCGAACATGCATCGATTTCGTCATGACTAGGGGTAGCTCCCTTGACTTTGCCCAGATGTTTCTCGAAAACCAGGTCAAGAACATCAAGTTGGCCGGAGGCCCTTCGCTAGCCCAGGCGAGTCAGCTGCTGGTGGATCAGCTGGGACAGCACCTGAGAGAGCTTCGATCCCTGGAGGATGATACCGGTTCATCCCACGAAGCCCAAGAGGCACTGAACAGGCTCCTTGCTGCTCAAGAGCAGGAGCGAAAAGAGGTGGAGGAGAAGATCACCGATAGCACTCGTCTTCTTGAACGTGTCCAGGCTGATCACCAAAGGCTGGCGATTGAGTCCGAGGAGTCAGAGACGATCATACAGGCCGCAAAGCAGGCTATCCTTACTCTCGGGCTGTTATAGCCAGGGCTGAGGCCATGATTGTCTTCAACGAACAGAGGCTTGCTACCTCTGAAAAGAGGCTAGCGAGTTAGAGGTTGCCAAGGCGCAAGCTGAAGCGGACCTCTCTGTTCGTTCGTCCGAGCTGGAATCCCTCCGAGTGCAAGCGCAGGGATTCTTGTCTGAAGCGGATCTGCGGGCCCGAGCTCTCATGGAGGTTGAGAAGGCGCGTCAACATAAGATACATCGCCTTAGGGAGCAAATCCGTTCTTTGGCAGACCAGGACTTGTAGCCTTCTCTCTTTTTTTTAAGAAAAGGACACTCTATTTACTAAGAGTGTTTTGTATTAACTTTTATCATTTTGATATAATAAAAGTCTTTGAAGTTTTTGGTTCCACCTCCTTTGTTGCCTTGCTGTGGATGAATTTGACCTCTTGATCACAATCTTTGATTAACTGACTGTGAATGCTGAACTTAGGTGAGACTAAGTTCTTTAAGTGAAACGCGGCGTTTGACCCATAGGACCTTAGGCAGAACTAAGCCCTTTTGATGAGACGCGGCATTGGTTCACAGGGACTTAGGTAGAACTAAGTCCTTTTGATGAGACGCGGCGTCAATTCATAGGGAGACGCGGTCATCAGTTCATAAGAACTCAGATAGAACTAAGTCCTGTTGATGAGACGCAGCGTCAATCCATAGGGAGACGCGGTCATCAGTTCATAAGAACTCAGATAGAACTAAGTCCTTTTGATGAGGCGCAGCGTCAATCCATAGGGAGACGTGGCGGCGTCAACTCGCAGAGAGAAACGCGGCTTTGAGTAACGCGAGTCTGTCCTGCCATTGAGGACGCGACTCGAGCGGATGTGAGGGACGCAGCCTTGTGTATTTTCCCATTAATCTCAGAATGGACTAAGTCTTTTGCTGAGTCAAGTGCTTTCCCTTAAACTGGGCCCTGTTTGCTGAAGGGACGCAATTCTGAGTCACGCGGACTTTCCTTTGGAACGCAGGTGGACATCATTCATTCTGAAAAAGGAGACGCGGGTTCCAGGACGCGGTTTTCCCATCTGCGTATCGATGTAACTTCCAGGCGTTACATGCGGCCTGACATAAAGATTTTATGAGATCTTTGAACGTCAAGTCTGCACTGACGATTGAAAGTCAAGTCTTCACTGGCGATTGGGAAACCGGGTCATGCGTTGTTTCCCGAAGCAGTTGTCCACGCGTCGGTTCTTCATTGGACTGGGGCGTTAATACCCTTTAATGTAAAACCGGCGCTGGCGGTTGGAGACCAGCGTCTTCAACATTTCCCGAAGCGACCCTCCACGCGTCAGCGTCCCATTGGACTTTGACAATCGTGCGGCCATTAAGGCCGACGGTTCCCATTGATGACCCATTAATGACGGTTACCAGGAGCGGCCTATAAATAGGGGCTCGCCTTCGTTAGCAGTCCCGATTTTAGACCATTTTCCCTTTTAAGAGAACGATTGCTCTGAGAACTTCCGCCTTCTTCAGAGTTCTAATAGGGGCACTGTCTTCATGGATGAAGGCGACTCCAGGGAAGAAGATGACCCAGAGCTTTCATGCTTCTGTTTGGTCTCTTCAGGACAAAGTGTCTCTCTGATCACCTTCCATGTCCATATTCTGATGCAGAGAGTTAAACTCTTGACAGAGGCCTCTGCTGGTATGCCGTCCCGACTTGCCGTGATGTTTCTAGTCCACCCAAGTTTGCACTTTGGCATCATTATCATCTGGGTTTCCTCATGAAGTCTGAGTTGGTGCATTCCTTCTGGAATTTGCGCCGCCGACTTAAACTTCCTTGGACGCGAGTACAGAAGTCTTTGGCACTTGGCGCTGACTTTGTTCATGAAGCTCGCGTTTTAAGGCCACTGACTTGGATGAATTCCAACTCGGGCTGAGGGTTTCAGACCCGAATTTTGCAACCCCTGTTCATTCAACAGGGAGATGGCAATTTTTAGCGTCTGAGTCTTTTCGCGCCTTGTGTTTTAGGCGCGGGCGCAAAATGAGACCGCGTTTGAATCCTGTGTGGCACAGTTTTGATTCGCGTCTGCTTCTGTTGACGCAATATTTTGATTCACTGCGCGGGCTCATTCCCGCGTCTGAAGTCTTCGACAAAAGCCGCGTCTGTCACTTAGTTTTCTTTGTTGAAGTATACTAAGTTCCAGATTTTCTAATTCCCTTGTTTATTCCTTGTAGGTAGGCTTGATCATCCTTTTTCAGGTTCGCTGGGCCCTGGAAGAATATTTTAGCCGGCGGACTTGTTCGATGTTCGTCCACAAGGGAATATATTATGGTCCTCGTCGTCCACAAGGGAATATATTATGTCCCTGACGAGGACTCGACCCTCGCCAAGGTCTCTTTAGATCTACTACACCAGTCATGCCTGCTGGCAAGAGATGGTCAGGGTAAGTATGGCGGCGAGGGGGCTACGGTGGATAAGGTGGCAGATAGGATCCTCTTCCTCTCCCACTCCAGAAGTAACATCGAGGACTCCTCATGTCTGCTGGATGGTCTGCTGGGGAAAGAGATGCTCATGAACGAAGGGTTGCAGGACTTTCTGCTGCCACCAGACCTCAAGAACACCATTGCCCTTAGCTTAGTCAGCTAAGGCTCTTTCGATGTTTACATCATGCATCGTTGTGCAATCAGCTTCTGATCGTGGCCACAATGTCTGATTCTGTTTTGGCGCCCTTCCAAACATCTTGTACTCGAAATCAAACGCGGCTTCAAGGAGTGAGTGCAACCTCTGAGAGAGAGAGAGGGACTTCTTTGTACTCCTTAATTGTAACACTCAATCTTATTGTATAAGAGAGCGTTTTTACTGTAACACTCAATCTTATTGTATAAGAGAGCGTTTTTATTGTAACACTCAATCTTATTGTATAAGAGAGCGTTTTTACTGTAACACTCAATCTTATTGTATAAGAGAGCATTTTGTATCACTCAATCTTATTGTATAAGAGAGCATTTTGTATCACTTTCATATGCTTGGAAATAAATAAAAGTGACACTTTTCTTTTTGCCTCTTTCATTGTCTTGAACTTTTTGTCTTCAGTTAGACTCATAGAAGCAGAAAATCTTTGACTTGTCAAAATTATGATGATAATCTCAATAAGTCAAATTTTGTAGGGAAAGATCCTATTTCAGGAACTTTCACAATACTGTCAGAGGTGTAATATTAACTTGACAGAGATGAAATAATTTTTGGTGGACCTGCCACTTTATAAGAGAAAGTGACAAGTAGAATTGGTACCCCCAGGGAGGGTGAACTTTTATCAAGTGTTTGGGATTAACTTGATTGAGCTCAGCTGGGGATTTGATGGAAACACTGTTGATGGTGTAGTATTAAACTAACAATGTTTTTAGGTAGACTTGTTATTCTGTTGAAGAGAATAACAAGTGAGACTAGACTCGTGGGGAATCTAGGAAAGTTTGTTACCGTTAGAGGTGTGATATTAACTTAATGGGTTGAAAGTGGTCTTGTCAGAAGTGTAATGTTAACTTGACAAGGGTGTGAGTCAGAGGTGTGATATTAACTTAACTCAGAAGTGTCACTGTCATAGGTGTAATGTTTAACTTGACAGTGAGGGTAATGCTAGAGGTGTAATGTTGAACTTGGCATTGGTCATCTCGGCTTGTATAAGGAAGTCCGAGGGAAAGTCATGGCCATAGGTGTATTGTTTAACTTAGCAATGACTTGATGCTAGAGGTGTAATGTTAACTTAGCATCATCTATTTCAGCTTCGATATGGAAGCCTGAAGAAAAGTAACTGTCAGAGGTGTAATATAAACCTGACAGAAACCTGATTACTGTTTAGAGGTGTGGTGTTAAACTTTAACAGTAATTTATCAGAGGTGTAGTATTAACTTGACCAAGATTGACTCATGATAAGAGCAATTTGAGGACCTGTCATTCTATTGGTGAGAATTGACAAGTGAAAATCTGAAGTGCCAGAGGTATAGTGTTAACTTGGCAAATTTGAAAGTTTGATACTCCGTGTAGAGTTGACAAACAAAATTTGTACTCGACAAGGAATATTGAAAAGTTTCCATTACCAGAGGTATAGTGTTAACTTAGTAATGGTTGTATTTTGTAGACCTACCATTCTGTGGATGAGAATTGGTAAGGGATTTTGGAGGAAAGAGTGGAGCCAAGTCCACTTAGGATTTTTAGCAAACCCTCAGCTATCAACGGATTTGAGGTGCCTTTACCAACTACCGTTTGAGTTGGGCTAGCCATGTTATTCCCCTCAGCATGATGAGTTGTCGAAGACTTATGTTGGGCTTGGAAGCCAACATTTTCCTCTATCCTTAGCCGTCGGAGGCGTTGGATATTAATGAGAAGCTCTTCTTGTTTTGATCAGAGGTGTATTTTTAACTTGATCAGAGGAGTACTATTAAGGATAGTACTTCTTCAAGAATCTGCCATTGATCGGCATCATGAGTGTATCGCCATTTGAGGTTATGAGGCGATATGACCCATTTGAGTAGACTGACTCTACTACAAATGGTCCTTCCCATTTGGGTTGGAATTTCCCTTTTGTCTTGTGCGTCATCACCATGGGCCTCTGACGGCTAAGACAAGGTCGCCTTTCTTGAAAGTTCGCACTTTAACTTTCTTGTTGAAGGCTCTGGTAATTCGAGCTTGGTAGAGCTCGATTTGCTGTTGGGCCTGCAGACGCTTATCGTCTAAGGCTTCCAATTCTTGGAGTCGCTGTCGATGCTTCTCCTCTGTTGTCATCTCTGTGTCAAGGCGACGTGTAGAGATGGAATTTGGATTTCCAGTGGGAGCACGGCTTCACACCCGTATACCAAAGAAAATGGCGTAGCTTTAGTTGGGGTTCGCACAGTTGTGCGGTAAGCCCATAAGCATTCACCCAACTTGTCGTCCCAGTCTCGTTGACTTTTCGAGACGAACTTTTTGAGAAGCTTGCCAATAGTCTTGTTAAAAGCTTCTGCGAGGCCATTAGCGGCAGGATAGTATGCCGTTGAGGACACACTCTGGATTCTGAACTTAGCGCAGAATCTCTGGAAAGCCTGGCTGATGAACTGGGGTCCATTGTCATGGACAATTCGCCGAGGTACACCGAAACGGTAAATAACGTGATGTTTCACGAACTTGATCACGTTCGACGATTTAACCTCCTTCAAAGGGATGGCTTCGGCCCATTTAGAGAAGTAATCGGTTATTGCCAAAATAAACGATGTCCTTTTGATGATGGTGGGCTGATAGGACCAACCACGTCCATGCCCCACATTTCAAATGGCCAGGTAGAGGTTGTAGAGTGGAGATACCCTGGTGCTTGATGGATGAAATCCCCATACACTTGGCAAGCGTGACATTTCTTGGCATAAGTGACGGCATCGGCAATCATCTTGGGCCAGTAGTAACTCAATCTTTGGAGTCGATGTGCCAAGTTTTGGGCCAGGTTGATGGGCTCCACACATACCGTCGTGGGCTTCTCTCAATACCTCTTGGGCTTCTTTTGGTGAGAGGCACCGGAGCAAGATCCCGTCATGCGATCGACGATACAATGTTCGCGTAACCGCATTATAATAGAATTTGGGGGCTTTCCTTCGAATGGCAGCCGCCTCTTTGGTGTCTTCAGGCAGAATGTCGTATAAGACGAAATCAATGTAGGGGAATCTCCAGTCTTTAAGCTCTAGACCGGTTGACAATTCCAGTGCTTCTTTACCTTGACAATCTCCCTTTGACTCCTGATAGCCCTCGAGAGCATTTCTCGGGCAATATAGGTCGTGGCTGTAGACGAATATCTTCTCCATTGCTCCAGCTGGAAGAGCTAAGGAGGCCGCGAGGGATGCGAGTGCATCCGCGTGTGCATTTTGCCTGCGCGGTACATGGTCGATGTAGAAGTTTGTAAACCCCTCGGCCATGCATATAGTGGCGTTGTAGTAGGGTACTAGGTCCTCATGTCTGACTTCGTACTCTCCGCGAACTTGGCTGACAATGAGTTTAGAGTCGCCGTATGCCTCGAGATTTTTAACGCCAATCTCATCGGCGAATTGCATCCCAATCAAAAGAGCGTTGTACTCCGCCATATTGTTGGAACAAGGCTCAGTTAATGAGACAGCTCAGAGAATCACATAATTTTGTGGGGAGACGAGTACTACTCCTACCCCTGCCACTATGTGTCCCTTTGGGCTTGTTCTGGATGCACCGTCGAAGAAAAGTTGCCATACTTGACTTTCAAATGATGTCTGAGTCAGGCAGACTTCAGCAACTTCATCTGGGAGATCCTCGTAGACTTTGGCTGCCCTCGGATCTGGGTGCTCAGCTAGGAAATCCGCCACTGCTTGTCCCTTAATGGCCTTTTGTGGTAAAAAGTGCATCTCATATTTGGGAGAGCAATATGGCCCATTTTGCCAGCCGGCCGTTTAATGATGAAGGCTTAGTCATAAGTAATCTCAGGGGGTTGACTTTTGATATGACGTTTATAGTTTGGCCTACCAGATAGTGCCGCATTTTCTGAATAGCGAACACTAATGCCAAACATTCCTTCTCGATCGGATTATACCGATGTTCGGCTCCGATCATTGTTCTACTCAGATAGTAGATTGCTTGCTCACGTCCGTGATCATCATTCTGAGCTAGTAGAGCTCCCAAAGAATGATCCATTGCCCGGACGTACACCAAGAAAGGCTTTCCGGATACCGGAGCTGCAAGGACTGGTGGTTGGGTGAGGTATTGCTTGATTTCCTCGAACGCTTGTTGGCAAGCGTCATCCCAAATGAATGAGACACCCTTCTTCATTAACTTAGCGAAGGGTTGGCATCTTCCGGAGAGGTTTGAGATAAACCTGCGGATGTACGCCAATCGTCCCTGCAATCCCCTGAGTTCTTTGAGATTTCTCGGGGTTGCATCTCCTGGATAGCGCGAACCTTTTCCGAGTCCAAGTGAATTCCGGTGGATGTTACAACAAATCCTAAGAATTTGCCACTGGCCACCCCCAGGAAGGACTTTGTGGGATTCATCTTCAATTGATGAGCCCGCATGATGTCGAAGACCACCTTCAGGTCCGCTATGTGATCACCTTTAGTGCGGCTTTTTACCGCGATGTCATCAACATAACATTCCACCGTTTTGCGCATTTGCTGGTGGAAAATGGCGTTCATGGCCCTTTGGTATGTTGCCCTTGCATTTTTCAGTCCGAAGGGCATGACGGTGTAGCAATATACCCCTAGAGGTGTCCTGAAGGAGGTATGCTTTTCGTCATCAGGATACATTTTGATTTGATTGTATCCTGAGAATCCGTCCATGAAGGACATTCGTTCGAATCCACAAGTATTGTCAATCATGACATCTGTGATCGGCAATGGGAATTCGTCCTTGGGGCAGGCCTCGTTTAGATCGCGGAAGTCGATGCAGATCCGGATCTTCCCGTTCTTCTTGGCGACGGGGACGATGTTGGCTACCCAGTCGGGATGTTGTTCTTCCCTGATGAAGCCAGAATCAATAAGTTTTCTGACTTCTGATTGAATTGCCTCCATAATTTCTGGACGAAACCGTCGCTGCTGTTGTTTGACAGGTTTTACGTCCGGATTGATGTTGAGGCGGTGCATAGCCACCTGAGGATCGAGTCCTGGCATGTCCTCATAATTCCAGGCGAAGACGTCTATATACTCTTGTACAAGAGATATTAGATCCTCTTCTCCGAAGGTGACAGGCCGTCACTTATGAAGATGGGCTTAGGGTTAGCCTCATCTCCTAGGTTGATCTGAACAACCTTGTCTTCTGTGGGTGGCTCGCGCTGTTCAAAGCGAGTGTCCCAAAGAGCATTTAAATGTTTGATCCAAGGATCTGTATCAGATTGGATCATTTCTTCATTTCCATCTTCCAGGTGGCTTGTCGAAACCATGTTCACTGAAAGTTCCTTGAAGATGTTGCCGACACTGACATCTGACTCCCAAGATGATGTGTCTGAAGAGTAATCGTTGCTCGACGATTCTTGAGAATCGGAGGCTGATGGGATCGGAGTTGATACATAGCCCAACCCCCGGCGCGTCCGATGATAATAATCGGGGGCCTTCCTTTCGGCACAAAGGACCGAAGTAGCGTCCTCCTTCCTTTGCTGAAGTTCAACCCGGGTCTGTTGGTTAGATCGTACCCCATGCACTTCATCATTTTGAGCGCTTTTGGTTCATAATGACTGAGCTGAGGGGATTCTCCTCACTTTCCGAGTCTTCGCGGGGCATTGGCTCAGACGAGATTCGCCCAAAAAGAATTGGTTTTTGGCCTTTTCGTCTGGCTGGAACCATAAATATAGATTCTTGCGCATTACCATTATCTTGGTATGTCTCGAAGGACGACTTCACTGGTACATGCAATGATGTCAAAGCATCTACTGCCGACCAGGGGTCATCGTCTACTTCGGTGCTAGTGTCTGATGGTACTGAATCAGAAGCAAACACAGAAAAATACGCAAAATCTAAATCTTCATTAATATACCAACCGCCTGCATCATCAGCGGAGGTATTATCAACATCAGGCTTATTAATACCCGTTACAGGTGGATCCAGCTCCCACACGCACTCATCTTCCTCGGGCTCGGTGTCAGCTTCGTTACCAGAGTCTGGCTCCTCTGGTTGCGGGGTTTTATTAGTCTCCACAGGATCCTGGTACAGCAAAGAGTCGGTGAAATATTCTCGACCCCTTTGAATGGATACCTTTCGGCAATCAACGTCTGCACCTTTCCACTCCCGTCAATGTATTTCATGACTTGGTGGAGAGTGGAGGGAACGATGGAGTTGCGGTGAATCCACGGTCGTCCCAGCAATAGATTGTAGGAAGTGTCGGCGTCGATGATGTAACATGTCACTTCCGACTTGAGGCTTCCAATCTGATATCTGAGCTGATTTTCCCCATCGGACGGGTCTGGTTGGTATTGAACCCATAGATAGTTGTCTGAGTAGGGCTCAAACGATGAGTAGGAATGCCCAGGTGTTGCATGACCCGGCGAGGCATGATGCTTAACGCGGACCCTGGGTCTACCTGAATGCGGTTCACCTCAGACGATCCAATATACCCTGTGAAATACAGGGGCCGATCATGCTTCCCTTTAACCTGCATATCATCTGCTGTGAAGGTAATGCAGGGAGCATTTGGGGAGGTGTGGAGGCAATCCTCTACATCTTCCTCCTTCGGCACCTGGGTCATGAAGACCTCGGCATTTGCCAGAGCTTCTTGTAGAGCTTCTCTGGTGGACTTGATAGTCTGAGAAGTTCATACAAGGTAATGCGTGCCGGGATGTTGGCCAATTGAGCCAAGACATCAAAGCGGTAAGGCGTTGTGGATCCTTCCGCTATACCCTTTGGCAGAACTCGAGAAAACCGAGTTTCTTTCTGCTTCTCCACCGGTGGCTTTGTGGAGGGCCTGATTGGCTCTGCAGTTGGTTGTGGAGGGGCTACTGCCGTCTCGCCGTACTGTTTCAAGTACGCCTGTCCAGAACGGGTTCCCGCCATCGGTTGGTTGGGCTCTGCGGCCAAGACTATTGTTTCCTCCTCGGAGTCGGTTAACGAGGGAACATCAGTCTCGGCTTCTCGAGAGGAGGCACCCACCACATTGCAGGATGAGGCCTTTGCCTTGCCTTTGGATTTCCTATTGGTCACAGTAGTCCATTGCTGTTCATTGACAAGGTCAGGGTGGACCCACATGATTTCCCCTTGAGGTGTAGGGACGGGTACCAAGCCTTTCGCTTGCTGCTGGTGAGGGTCTGTGTTGACCACTCTCAGCTCTCCTCTTGGAATAGGGGCTACCCCCGCAGGTGTTGGGGGTTGTCTTCCAAACTGGAGAACTGACGTCACATTAGCCGTCACCTTCTTCTGCTCTGGTCGGAGCTTCAACACCTCCGCGTCAATCAGAGCTTGAAGGATGTCCTTGAAGACATAGCAGCTTCTGGTAGGGTGCCCCAGCATCCTGTGGTACAAGCAATAGGTGGGATTGTCGGTCTTGCCGACTTCCTCGGGGCGTCGAGCTTCAGGGAGCTTCAGTCGGTTGCCCTTGTTGAGTAGTTTAAAGAGTGAATCGACATGTTCCTCCTTGAAGGAATATTGCTTGTTGGCGCGAGGCTGACTTGAAGAGCCACTCGCCTTGCCTGATTGAGGTTTGGCGGGAGACTTGGTCTCCGTTGCCAAATTATCCTTCCGCTTTGTTTGGAGGGATGTGTCCGGCGCACGCCTTGTCGACCTTTCCGGCCTAGGCTTACCTTCCTCCGCTCTGACGCGGGCGACAATCTCCTCAGCCTGTTCACCTTGTTGGACTAATTGCTTCCAGGTACGGCTTTCAGCAACTCCTATTTGAGCAAGAAGTGAGGTTTGGAGATTGTGGCGGCATGTTTCCACCAGGGTGGCCTGGGTCATACCGCTTGGACACCGGAGTGCCATGTTCTGAAATCTTTCCACGAAAGATTTGACGGACTCCCCTTTTCGCTGTTTGGTAGCCAAAAGGGTGGGCATCGTGACTTCGGAGTCATCCTCGAAGAAGCGCGTTAAAAACAGCTTCTCTAAATCGCCCCAGTTCTTGATAGAACCTTCTGGGAGCTTCATGAACCATTCAAAGGCCAGCCCTTTCAGGGTGCCGATGAACAGACGCGCCAGGATAGCATCATTGTCTACTACATTCCCAGTTTGGATTTGAAGTAGTAGATGTGCTGGTTGGGTGACCCCTTCCCGTCGAATGCTTAGAGGGTTGGAGCCTTGAACTTAGGAGGGTACGGAACTAAGTCCCACTCAGCCGGATAGGGCCGGACCACTCCTACTTCTTGGAGGTCTTTGCGATTGGCAAGGGCCTCGAGGCGTCGCTCCAGTTGACTCATTCTTTTAGCATGAGCCTTCCCCGGGTCTTGGTCGCCCTTACTTGCGACGAGGACTTGGACGAACTAGAAGTAGATCGCTGCCTCTCCTCGAAAGGTTCGGAAGATGAGCTTCCTCCCTTTCTCCCTTTACCCTTTGACTTTTTAGGAGGAGACCTCCTTCTGTCTTCGAGCAGCTGTGCAATCGCCTGCTTGAGGGAGTCGATAGATTCCTGCTGAGAAAGAATCATATCCATTTGTGCCTTCTGGATCTGTTCCAAACGTCTAGCCGTTTCCTTAGGAGTGCCTGTCATGTAGGCAGAGGTCTCCTTTTCGACGGAAGAGTTCGAAGCCCTCGATTCCGCTACGGCGGAGTGAGAATCATTCACTCTAACGCCATGGGCTAAGGCATTATAGTCAATTGGGGGAATGGCCCAGTTCGGGTGCGAGTGTGTTGATACACCTCTTCCGGTTCAGAGTCAGACTCATCTGAGCTGACTGCAGGTTATTTTCCCTTGCTCCTGCTTGTCATATTCGCAGTGAGCTCCGGGTACTCAACGTCAGAGAAAGTTCTCCTTCTGTGGGAGCGTCTTCTTTTAGCTGACGGAGGAATCAGGGTCAGCTGTCTGACTAAAGACTGCTGGTGTACGCCTGATCCGCAACGGCACTCAGAGAGCATATGGATGAGCCGTTGGCAGCAACACGACGAAGTGGCCTGATTGGCACTTCTTTTCTTCGTCAAATAATCCCTCAAATCCATGGGCGGGGGATTGAAAAGATTAGCCTCACAACGTCGAAGACGGGAGGCATCCATGTGCTGTACAGCCTGGACGCAGGCTTCAGGGACGCGGTTCTTGCGCCGCAGCTGTTCAGCGCGCGTCTGGCGCCTCTGTTGAGACAAGACGCGCCTGTCACGTTGCTGTTTGGTGTGTCGGGGCAGAGACACTTGAGAGAGAGTGGGCTGCTGGGCCCCACGCCTATGGGCGCGTGCCTCTTGTGCTTGACAAGGCACAGAGGCTTCACCTTGACGTTTGGTGAGTTGGTCTTCAGAGGACCTAACTGGAGGCATCTCGCTTTTGGGCCGCCAAGCGCGGATTTCGCGGGGCGCGAGCAAGGCGCCAGTTTGTATGCTGCGTCCAGCCTCAGTCAGACAACCAGAGGTTCCAACTTGCAGCTGACGTGCACGTCTCCTTTGTCGACGCTCAGCGTTCCGGTTGCGTCGCGGAGGTGGAGAGAGACCAACAACATCCTGATGCTGAACATCAGAGATTTTAACCACGCGGGTCTCCTGAGAGACGCTGACGCGGGTGTTCTGTGCGACGCGGTTGGACGCAGAGGCAGTTGTGCCTGAGACCACGCGGGCCTTCTGAGAGGCGTTGGCGCGTGTACCTTGCTTGGCACAGTTGGCAGTAGGGGCGACCGAGAGAGCCACAGATCGGGCCTCGGGGCCATTCCCCGTCGAGACCCGGCGGCAGACGCGGGTCTTTGGGCTCTTGGAGCCAGGAAGAAAGAAACTCTTCGTACTTCGCCTGGTCGAACTCGACATTGAGCGATTCGACCATCTTCCCCTTACAGAGGACGTCATCCTGCGCCACGATTTGCTCATCAGTGACAAATGTAGTCCCCAGCGGAGTCGCCATCTCTTGTACGCGCCGGAAAAAAGAGGAAGAAGAAATGCTGTAAAATTTTCCTTGAATCAGATGAAAAGATTACAACAAAAACAACTTTTCCTTCCAGTTACAAGGGAGGGAGGATGTTGAATCTTGAATCCCCCCTTTGTTTAATGCTGGGTTCTTCGTGTGGCGGTGGAGAGTGAATCTTGTTCTCCGTTGACCGGATGACCTCGGGATCGTCAGGGATCTTCTCTTCGGCTGGTAGAAAGAGTAGCACAGCTCTTGTCTACCAAAACTCTCAAAGAGAAGGTAGGCAAAGAGTAGCTTGTACGCAGCAAGCTTGACGAAGAGTTGAGCTCTCTCCTTTTTCTGCCGTGTCTGGTCGTCTGATTGCTGATCCTCTTATCACCAAATGCCTTTGATTGCTGATCACCAATTGCCCAACTGCCAATCTCTCTATCTCTCGCTCGTCGATCGTCGATCCTCCTCCCTCTTCTCCTCTTCTTTTTTTGACTTCATAGCAAACGAGGCTATATATAGAGGTCCTAGGGGGTGAACGTGCCCCCTAAAAACGCTCCACAATGAGGGGCTGACCTCCCCGCTATGTGGGCGGCGACTGGCCCCATAACCAGGGCGGTTATAACTGAGACGCGGGTTTCAGCCCACGCGCCTTGAGGTTGAGGCGCGGGTGTTGAACCCACGCGCCTTGAGGTTGAGACGCGGGTGTTGAGCCCACGCGCATTGATGCTGAGACGCGGGTGTCGAGCCTACGCGTTTTGATGCTGAGAAGCGGGTTGTCGAGCCTACGCGTTTTGATGCTGAGACGCGGGTGTCGAGCCTACGCGTCTAGAACTTGAAACTCTGCTTTTTAATGGCTTGTCTTCTAGTGATTTTAGACAGCCTACACATGCAACGATGTCAAAGCATCCATTGCCGACCAGAGGTCATCATCTACATCAGTGCTAGTATCTGACGGCACTGAATCAGAAGCAAACACAGAAGATACGCTAAATCTAATTCTTCATTAATGTACCATCCGCCTGCATCATCAGCGGAGGTATTATCAACATCGGGCTTATTAATGCCCGTCACAGGTGGGTCCAGCTCCCACATGCACTCATCTTCTTTTTCGGGCTCAGTGTCAGCCTCATTACCAGAGTCTGGCTCCTCTGGTTGCGGGACTTCATCTATTTCTACAGATTCCTGATATAGGAGGGAATCTGTGAAATAATTCTCCACTCCCTTGAACGGATGCCTCTCGGCAATCAACGTTCGCGCGTTCCCACTCCGTCAATGTATTTCATGACTTGGTGGAGAGTAGAGGGAACGATGGAGTTGCGATGAATCCACGGTCGTCCCAGCAGCAAGTTGTAGGAGGTGTCAGCATCTATGACGTAGCATGTCACCTCTGACCTCAGATCTCCAATATGGCATTTGAGCTTGACCTTCCCCATCGGACGGGTACTGTTGGCATTGAACCCATAAATGGTCGTCTGGGTAGGGCTCAAACGGTGAGTAGGAATCCCGAGATGTTGCATGACCCGGCGAGGCATGATGCTCAACGCGGACCCTGGATCTATCAGAATGCGGTTCACCTCAGACGATCCAATATACCCTGTGAAGTACAGGGTCGATCATGCTTCCCTTTAACCTGCATATCATCTGCTGTAAAGGTAATGCAGGGAGCATTTGGGGACGTGTGGAGGCAATCCTCTACATCTTCCTCCTTCGGCACCTGGGTCATGAAGACCTCAGCATTTGCCAGAGCTTCTTGCAGAGCTTCTCTGGTCGACTTTGATAGTCTCAGAAGTTCATACAAGGTAATGCGTGCCGGGATGTTGGCTAGTTGAGCCAGGACATCAAAGCGGTAAGGTGTCGTAGATCCTTCCGCTACACCTTTCGAAAGAACTCGAGAAAATCGAGTTTCTTTCTGTTTCTCCACAAGTTGTCTCGTGGAGGGCTTGGTTGGCTCTACAGCTGGTTGTGGAGGGGTTGCCACGTTTCGCCATACTGCTTCAAGTACGGCTGTCCCGAACGGGTTCCCGCCATCGGTTGGTTAGGCTCCGCGGCCAAGACTATTGTTTCCTCCTCGGAATCGGTTAACGAGGGAACATCAGTCTCGGCTTCTCGAGAGGAGACACACACCACATTGCAGGATGAAGCCTTTGCCTTGCCTTTGGATTTCCTGTTGGTCACAGTAGTCCATTGCTGTTCATTGACAAGGTTAGGGTGGACCCACATGATTTCCCTTTGAGGTGTAGGGACGGGTACCAAGCCTTTCTCTTGCTGCTGGTGAGGGTCTGTGTTGACCACTCTCAGCTCTCCCCTTGGGATAGAGACTACTCCAGAGGGTGTCGGAGGTTGTCTTCCGAACTGGAGAACTGACGTCACATTGGCCGTCACCTTCTTCTGCTCTGGTCGGAGCTTTAACACCTCCGCGTCAATCAGAGCTTGAAGGATGTCCTTGAAGACGTAGCAGCTTTTGGTAGGGTGCCCCAGCATCCTGTGGTACAAGCAATAGGTGGGATTGTCGGTCTTGCCGACTTCCTCGGGGCGCCTAGCTTCAGGGAGCTTCAGTCGGTTACTCTTGTTGAGTAGTTTAAAGAGTGAATCGACATGTTCCTCCTTGAAGGAATACTGTTTGTTGGCCCGTGGTTGGCTCGAAGAGCCACTTCCCTTGACCAATTGAGGTTTAGCAGGGGACTTGGTCTCCGCTGCCAAGTTATCCTTCCTTTTGGTTTGGAGGGATGTGTCTGGCGCACGCCTTGTTGACCTTTCAGGCCTGGGCTTACCTTCCTCCGCTCTGACGCGGGCGACAATCTCCTCAGCCTGTTCACCTTGTTGGACTAATTGCTTCCAGGTGCGGCTTTCAGCAACTCCTATTTGAGCAAGAAGTGAGGTTTGGAGATTGTGGCGGCATGTTTCCACCAGGGTAGCCTGGGTCATGCCGCTTGGACACCGGAGTGCCACATTCTGAAATCTTTCCACGAAAGACTTGACGGACTCTCCCTTTCGCTGTTTAGTAGCCAAAAGGGTGGGCATCGTGACTTCCGAGTCATCCTCGAAGAAGCGCGTTAAGAAAAGCTTCTCCAAATCGCCCCAGTTCTTGATAGAACCTTCTGGGAGCTTCATGAACCATTCAAAGGCCAGCCCTTTCAGGGTGCCGATGAACAGACGAGCCAGGATAGCATCGTTATCTACTATATTCCCGGTTTGGGATTAAAGTAGTAGATGTGTTGGTTGGGTGACCCTTTCCCATCGAATGCTTGAAGGGTTGAGCCTTGAACTTGGACGGTATGGAACCAAGTCCCATTCAGCAGGATAGGGCCGGACCACTCCAGCTTCTTGGAGGCCTTTACGGTTGGTAAGGGCCTCGAGGCGTTGCTCCAATTGACTCATTCTTTTAGCATGAGCCTTTCCCTGGTCTTGGTCGCCCTTTACTTGCGGCGAGGATTTGGACGAACTAGAAGTAGATCGCTGCCTCTCCTCAGAAGGTTCGGAAGATGAGCTTCCTCCCTTTCTCCCTTTGCCCTTCGTCTTTTTAGGAGGAGATTTCCTCCTGTCTTCGAGCAACTGTGCAAGCATCTGCTTGAGGGAGTCGATAGATTCCTGCTGAGAAAGAATCATATCCATTTGTGCCTTCTGGATTTGTTCTAAACGTCTAGCCGTTTCCTCAGGAGTGCCTGTCATGTAGGCGGAGGCCTCCTTCTCAACGGAAGAGTTTGAAGCCTTGATTCTGCCACGGCGGAGTGAGAATCATTCACTTTAATGCCATGGGCTAAGGCATTATAATCAATCGGGGGAATGGCCCCAGTCCGGGTGCGAGTGTGTTGATACACTCCTTCCGGTTCAGAGTCAGACTCATCCGAGCTGACTGCAGGTTGTTTTCCCTTGCTCCTACTCGTCATATTCGCAGTGAGCTCCGGGTACTCAATGTCAGAGAAGGTTCTCCTTCTGTGGGAGCGCCTTCTTTTGGCTGACGGGGGAATCAGGGTCAGCTGTCTAATTAAAGACTGCTGGTGCATGCCTGATCCGCAACGGCACTCAGAAAGCATATGGATGAGCCGTTGGCAGCAACATGATGAAGTGACCTGATTGGCACTTCTTTCTTCGTCAAGTAATCCCTCAGATCCACGGGAGGGGAGTCGAAGAGATTAACCTCGCAACGTCGAAGACGGGAGGCATCCATATGCTGTAGAGCATGGACGCGGGCTTCAGGGACGTGATTTTCGCGCCGCGGCTGTAAGACGCGTGTCTGGCGTCTCTGTTGGGACGAGACGCGATTGGCGTGCTGCCGCTCGGTGCGTCGGGGCAGAGACGTTTGAGAGGGGATGGCCTGCTGGGCCCCACGCCTATGGGCGCGTGCCTCTCGCGCTTGACGAGGCGCAGAGGCTTCATCTTGGCGTTTGGTGAGTTGGTCTTCAGAGGACCTAGCTTGCGGAGTCTCGCGTTTGGGCCGCCAAATGCGGACTTCACGTGCTGGACGTGGCGCGGGCAAGGCGCCAGATTGTGCGTCGCGTCCAGCCTCAGTCGGAAAACCAGAGGTTCCAACTTGTAGCTGACGCGCACGTCTCCTCTGTCGACGCTTAGCGTTTCGGTTACGTCGTGGAGGTGGAGAGTGACCAACGACGACCTGATGCTGAACACCAGAGATTTTGACCACGCGGGTCTCCTGAGAGACGCTGACGCGTGTGTTCAGTGCTGCGCGGTTGATCGCAGCGGCAGCTGTGCCTGAGATCACGTGGGCCTTCTGAGAGGCGTTGGCGCGTGTATCTTGCTTGGCACAGTTGGCAGCAGCAGCGCCCGAGAGAGCTTCAAATCGGGCTTCGGGGGCATTCCCCATCGAGACCCTGCGGCAGACGCGGGTCCTGGGGCTCCTGGAGCCGGAAGAGAGAAACTCTTCGTACTTTGCCTGGTCGAACTTGACAACGAGCGATTCGACCATCTTTCCCTTAAGAAGGACGTCATCTTGCGCCACGATTTGCTCATCAGTGACAAACGAAGTCCCCAGCGGAGTCGCCATCTCTTGTTTGCAGAGGGAAAATCTCGCGTAAAGTTTCCTTGAATCAACTGAAAGTTTACAACGGATTTATACTCCGATTATAAGGGAGGGAGGATGTGAGTCTTGAATCCTCCCTTTGTTTAGTGCTGGGTTCTTCAAGTGGCGGTGGAGAGTGAATCTTGTTCTCCGTTGACCAGATGACCGTCGGGATCGTGAGGGATCTTCTCTCTGGGTGGTAGAAGGACTAACACAGCTCTGTCTACCAAAACTCTCAAAGAGAAGGTAGGCAAAGGGAAACTTGTACGTAGCAAGCTTGCTGAAGAGTTTAGCTCTCTCCTGCTTCTCTCTCTGTCTGCCTGTTGTCGTCCCTTCTTTCTGTGTGTCTCTTTTTGTCGTCTGTCCTCCCCTTTTTCTCATAGCAGCGGGACTATTTATAGAGGTTCCAGGGGTGATCGTGCCCCCTAAAAACGCTCCACAATGAGGGGCTGACCTCCCCGCTATGTGGGCGGCGACTGGCCCCATAACCAGGGCGGTTATAACCGAGACGTGGGCCTTGGACCCTCGCGCCTTGGGGTTGAGACGCGGGTGTCGAGCCCACGCGCCTTGATGGTGAGACGCGGTGTCGAGCCCACGCGCCTTGATAGTGAGACGCGGGTGTCGAGCCCACGCGCCTTGATGGTGAGACGCGGGTGTCGAGCCCACTCGCCTTGATGGTGAGACGCGGGTGTCGAGCCCACGCCCCTTGATGGTGAGACGCGGGTGTCGAGCCCACGCGCCTTGATGGTGAGACGCGGGTGTCGAGCCCACGCGCCTTGCGGGTGTCGAGCCCACGCGCCTTGATGGTGAGACGCGGGTGGCGAGCCCACGCGCCTTGCGGGTGTCGAGCCCACGCGCCTTGATGGTGAGACGTGGGTGGCGAGCCCACGCGCCTTGATGGTGAGACGCGGATAGCCATCATTAGTCCTGCGTCCAGAACGTGAAACTCTGCCTCTTTTAATGGCTTGTCTTCTAATGATTTTTAGACAGCCTACAGGTGTGTGTACAGATATTGTGATTAGCCTAAAATGAGGATCTTTAACTCTAGGTTGTAAGACCCAAATCAGAGTACCAAGCTCTGATACCATTGTAAGTTCACCTAGAGGGGGGGTGAATAGGTGATGGCTAATCTAATGGTCACTTAATGCCAAATAATGCGGAACTAAAACAATTATGACCTAAATTAAACTCTTATACTAAACACCACGTATAACACAAGAGTGTTGCCGAATTCCCCGTGAAGGGCTCTGGACAAACTCCTCTAGATTCCCCTAGATAAGGGTTGAGGTGCCGCATTAGCTCTCTTGGTTAAATACAAGTGTTAGCAAACAACCCAAGCAAGTATATCAATATGGCACACAATGTATATCAAGGATGAAAAGATAAACACAATATAAGCATGCAATATATAGACAAGAGATAGAGAGAGAGAGAGAGTGAGCAATCGCAAACACAAGGGATTTGTTTCGAGGTTCGAGCACACTTGCTCTACATCCCTGCCTTCGACACACGAAGGATTTCCACTATGCACGATCCCAATGGATCTCTCCTTGGTGCCGCAACACCTACAATCCCTCGGACTCCCTAGTCCCGTACACACGCAAGCCCCACAAGCTTGCCGAGGCCGCACCTCAAACCAAGAGTTCACAACCGAACTCTAAACCACCGCGAGCACACTTGCCCGCCTCCTCAAAGTACAAAGAAAAGATCTTTGGTGATCACAACACTTTGATCACCTAAAAGCACTCTCACTACAACCCTCCTATAGAATGAATAATCAATAGATGCTCAAGTGTTTGTGTGAGAAAAACAAGGAAGAGAATGGTGGAGGAAAACTCAAAGAATCACTTTACACTCTTGATAAAAACTCTCCTTTTAATTGGAAGTATTGGCTCTAAATTTTGTGGAGAAAAACCTCTGAAAAGAGTAGGAAAAACTGGCTCTAAAAGTCTCCAAAAATCTTGGTGAAAAAAATAACCAAACCCCCAAATTTATAGGGCTAGAAAAACTAGCCGTTGGGGTTCTGTCAGGCCTGTCGGTCGACCGTCCGGTCGACCGCCAATGGTCAAAAATCCGACCGTTGGAGCCTCCGGTCGACAGCCCGGTCGACCCAAAAGAACAGAGAGCACTGCTCTTAGTTCCGGTCGACTGTGTCGGTCGACCGGCCATCTGCCAGGTCAAAGCGTGCACGTCTGTGCACGTCGGTCGACCGAGCCGGTCGACCGACTTCAGCCCTAGTCGACTTGGTAGGTCGACTAGTCGACTTGGCTGAAGCCTGGAACAGAAAATCTGGGATTAAAACTTGGTCTTTTTGATTGAAATAAAATCCCATAAATACTTAGAAAATCTACAAAAATAGTTTTTACCAATATACTTTGATAAACAAACATGCTTGCACAAAATCAAGGCATGTTATAAAAGATTTGGACTATTTTTGTAATATGGAAATATTGGCTCAAATGAAAACTTGTATTTTCCAAAATCTTGTTTTTCCAAAACTCCTTTAAATACAAAAACTAGATATTTTGAACTCATTAAAGCATAGTTTGTATGGATATGATCCACTACACAAATAAGATGAAATATCTAAGTTTTTGATATTAAGCATTAAATATGGTTTTGGATAAAAGATATGCATATAAGAGATTCCAAAAACCAAAAAGTATTTTTCCAAAATGAAAGTCTTTTCTAAATATGAAAATTCTTTTATGAAAAGACAACTAAATCAAGAGTGTGTGTGTGATATGTTTTTGAGCAATCCACCAACTATTCTATCCTTTACATTTTATCTAAAAACAAAAATCTTATACCTAGACACAAGTCTTCATCTTCTTGAAGTCTTCACTTGAAGCCTTCTCATCTTCTAGACTTGGTCCAAACACGATCCAACGAGCTCAACTCTTGATGTGGTCTTGATGCATAGGCTCGTGAATCAACCGGTGCTAGCTCCAAAATGTGACTTAAATCCTTTGTTGAAGCTCCACACCTACTAAGATCTTGATCATAAATCTAACACTAATTAAACACAAGATCATTAGTACTATAACTACATGAGTTGATCATCATCAAAACTAGAGTGATGGGCCTTTGGGACAACAGAGGAGACAACTGCTAGTTGATAGTCAATAGGAACTAGGTCTGACAAATAATACTTGTGACAGTACAAACTGACCCCCGATGAGACACAACAGCCAATGACATTGAAAAACACACAGGAGGTTCGAATATCTCATTCCACCAACCAAATGGGGACATCCTTTTATAGTAGAGGCAGTCTACTCGAGTGGAGCTTATCGCCTAGCGAATCCAAATGGTGACACGCTCCTGATGCCAATCAACGACAAGTACTATCCATGATCACGTTAACACTATACCTCTGATCAAAGGAGTACCAGACATGATCATGTTAACATTACACCTCTGATCATCAAGTCTGACTCGTTTGATTGTTTCATCTCCTCAAGGAGTCCCTTTCCACAGGTGGAATCAATTTCAACCATCTCTACATTCTTCTTTCAGCAAATCAATTCGGCTTCATGAAAATCTTGAATGAGCCGAATTCATCAAAGAAGGTTAGTGATGCATTCTTGTAGGATCTTTCTAATATTTCCACATTCATGTTCAGATTTGATAATCAGCTATGACTAAAGTCTTGATTATGACAAACAAAAGTGAAACTCCATGAGGAATCTTGACTTATTCGATATTTTCCCTGTGAAGTTTGTACTCCATATCTAGATACGAAGATCAACTAAGAACCAGAGTCTTGATGAATAAAAGGTGACACTTCACGAGGAATGTCGATCTACCTGACAAATTCTCCATGAAGTAGACTTAACTCTTTAATCCCCAGCGAGATTTTAGAGATCACCAGTGGAATACAGAAATGTTCACTTCATGTGATATGATCTGAAGTCTTCAGTGAATAAGGCTAGAGGAAAACATTAGCTTATAAACCCAATATAAAGTCCTCAACAACTTATTTATGCTGAGGAGAATAGCATGGCTAGCCCAACTCAAACGATAGTTGGTAAAGGCATACCAAACCCATTGATAGATGAGGATTTCCTAAAATTCTAAGGGACCTGATCCAACTTTTCCCTCCAAAGTCCCTCACCAATTCTCGTCCATGGAATGGTAGGACCATAAAAGTCTGTATTCATTTTTCCAATGAAATGAATCACACATCAGAATTATCATGCTTATAGCTTACGCCTCTGACAGTAAAATCATTTGAGTACCCCAGCGGATCTTGCTAATATCTTTAGCAGATCAAACTCTACTTGTCATTCCTTCAATAGAATGACGATCCACTCAAAATGCTGTTATGTTCAAACACCTCAACAGTAAATGAATCCTTGTCACATTAACATCACACCTCTAACAAGTTGCTTTACAAATCCCCAAGCAGAGAAGCTGTCATGATTACTTCTGACAAGATCTCCTTTCAAATTCCCCACCAAGGGATTTGGTTGTTACGTTAATGATTACCTCTGATAACTTTTTAGGGAATAATCCTTTCCCTACTGAATCCTTACAGAGTTCTTTTTGTCACGTTAATGATTACTTCTGACATATAATTTCTTATGGGATTCACTTTTTAACTCCCCAGCGAGTTTCTGATAGACCCTCTCAGAGTCTATTATTACCCTTTCCAGTCCCCCAGTAGACTTTCTTGGTTGTCACATTAACAATATGCCTTTGATAATTCTTTCCAAATGATTTCCCAAAGGAAATACCAACTTCCCCATAGGATTTATGATCAAAGCCTATTTTCCCTAGCGAAATTACTTCTTTTACCGTCATCTAAATGGTAAAAATTCTGAGCTTGGTGGTTTCTCAATCAGTTATGTCCATGTTATCTTTGAACCAATAAATAGCCAAGTCTCATTTTTTAGTCCAGTAGGGACTACTCTTTGCCGTTATGTCCAGTTCGCCACCTCTGAACGGCAGGGCTTTGAGTCTAATACCTTCCAATCGGTTATATCTATATTACTTCTGAACCAACGGATGCCTAGATCTCTCCCATTTTAACTCAAACTATCATGTCCAGTTTAACACCTCTAAACAGACGAATCCATAACCTTGTTCTCCTTCTCCTGTCTGGGCCAGGAGTTCTTGTTGTCATGTTAATACAACTATCTTTGAATAGCAAATTGCGAGCCTGGTGTCTCTTAATTTGTCATGTCCATATTACCTCTGAACTGACGGGTGCCCAAATCCAATTCACCCTTGCAGTCCTTATGGGCTGGCTGCTAAGTTAATGAAACTACCTTTGGCAGCAGATTCAGAGTTTAGTGTGTCTTAGTCTATCATGTCCAGTTTATCACCTCTGAATAGATGGGTCCCTAAACTGGGTGCACCTCTTTTCTGTCATCATCTCTAGATCATCACCACTGAATGACAAAATTCCGAGCTTTGTGGCTTATCAATCGGTCATGTCCAGTTCATCACCTCTGAACTGATAGATAGCCAAGTCTCCCCTTTTTGTTTACTGTTATGTCAAGTTTATCACCTGTGAACAGTAAACACTTCGAGCTTGGTGGTTTCTCAATCGGCCATTTTTAGTTCGTCCTCTGAATTGACGAATACCAATCTCACCCTTCTTTGTCGTTATGTCCAGTTCATCACCTCTGAATGATAAGGCTTCGTGTCTGGTGATTCCTAATCAGTTATGTAACACCCCATCCTCAGTATACGTACCCAGCTATGTGTCCTGATTTTTGGAGCGTTTTTTTATTATTTAATTGTTTATTTATTTATTTTCTGTTATTTAAATTCTTACTCATATAGCAGTACTGCATGATTTGACCTTTTTGGTATTCAGATTTGATTGATTTCAGTTTCAAATATTATTTTTAATATTCTAGATTTTTCATGATTTTCTGGAATTTTTCTGAATTAAATTGTAAATCTTCAACACCGGTGTCGACCAGTGTCGCTGACCGACTTTCAGATTTTTAATTTATAAATGGGGTTGGAATTCTAGAAACGGCCTTCACATTATTTCTTAAATCATATTTTCTATCTAAATAAATTTTTCGAGAATTTTTAGAATTTATCGAAATTCCCCTGGATTTGGAGTCGGCCAGTATCACTGGTTGATTTCAGGAATTTTAATTTACAATTGAGATTAAATTTCAAGATTTCGCTTTCATATTTCTTCTTAAAATTATATTTTCTTCTTTCAGGCATTTTCTGAGATTTTTCAGATTTTATCAAAAATCCGGCCTACCCGGTGTAGACACCGTCCTTAGTGGATTCCAAGATTTTTATTTTAAAAATGGAATTGAATTTCTGAAAACCGATTTCACTAAAAATCTTAAAATAATATTTATTATTTTTGAGAATTTTTGAGAAACTTTTCAAGATACTTCATTTTTCGGGCTTTTCCCGAGTTTCCGGTGTTTTCCCAGATATCGGAATTCTATCCGGATATTTTACTTTTTCTCTCTCCTTGCCTGACGCGAGACCCACCAAATTTGGGTTCAACAATTAATGCGGAGACTCTCTCCATCCCGCATTTAATGTTATGTCCCTCAAGAAAATCAACCCAGATCAAGTCATCCATGCTTTTTGTCTTTTCTATCAACGCAACACTCGCGTTTTCCTTTTGGACGCGAATCCCATTTCCGCGTCTGGCTCCCTTTTGCCAGACGCGGATTTTATTGAGGGGGACGCAGCCCATTTGTTGGATGAAACGCAAGTTTCATAAAGTGTAATGGCAACTTGTAAATATATCAACTCCTTTATATATATTACATATATACACTCCCATCCTCTCTCTTTCATTATTTCTTTCCTTCTTCCTTTTCCAGCCAACAGCAACCCACAAGAACAGCAACCGCACCTCCTTTGGCGGCCATCACCACCCACCATCTCCACCTTTCTCCACCACCATTTCCTCCACCATTCTCCCCTCCATCTACTCCACCATTCCAACAACAACAACCACCACAATACCATCTTCATCACCATCTTCTTCCTCCATTACTAACCAAAACAACCCATCTTCTCCACTAACTTCACCACCATTTTCACCACCACCTACACCACCTTAACCACCACCAACCATACCATCTTCTTCTCCTCGTCATACTCTTTCCAACGGACCTACTCGTCGCTCTCCGAACCGCCATTTTCAAAACTCCATTGTTTTCATTTGAACTACACTTGCACCAACAACAACCCTCTCTTTTGGGCCTTGGCCACCCATCTCCCCTCAACTCCGGCCAACTCCGGTCGCCGCCGGCGACCACCGGCCAAGCCACGGTCGGCCTACCTCCCCTCCTCTTCTTTCTTTCTTTCCTTTGCTTTTCTTTCTTTCCTTCCTTCTTTCTTTTCCTTCCATTTTTCTTTTCTTTTCTAATCTTCCCTAAACCTGCGTCTCCCCCTCTCCCTTTCTTGCGTCTCTCACTTCCCCCTGTCACTCACTTTCTCTTGTTAATTGCTAGACGCGGAGTTCACCCCGCGTCCAAGTAATTTCTTAAATGCGATCTTCGCGTTCTTGTTATTTGTTTAACGCGATTCTCGCGTTCTTATGTTAACGCGACGCGGAGCACATACTCGTGTCTGCGTTCTTCCTGTATTATAAAAGGCGGGTCTCAGACCCCGCGTTTGTGGCATCCACGCGGCGCAAACCCCGCGCCTGTGACCCCTGCGTCTTCAATCTCACTTTTTCTGACTCATCCTTCTCCTCCTTTTTTTTTATATATATTATTGGTTATGGAGTGCGTTGGTTATCTGGACTCCAGAACTTGGGATTTCCCGACATTTCTTAAAGTTTTAGACGAGTGTTCTCGCTTTCCTTCGGATTTTCCTGCCTCGTCATGTTGACTAATATTATTTTCCTGGCACACTTGCATGTATCATGCTATCTCTTGTCGTCTGCCTAATATCACCTCTCAGGCATATGTTCCATGGCACCTGTTATGCTACTACTTGATACTCGCCCCGTTATGGCATATTGATACTTGGCTTACGATTATCATATTCGCGGGAATCATGTGACTTGAAATTATAATACTTATGTACTCTCGAACTCCTGATCTTGGCATGCACTTGCTTTCCCCGTGAATTGATAATCACATAATAAATCATAAAAAGAAACTACTTGAATCGGGTCGGGGAAACTTGCGGCTATCAATATATGTTCGTGTTTACAGTGGTTTAAGGTACGTTGTGCAACTACATTTTCGGTTTGACCTGAGGGCCTCCAGGCGACCGAGGGGAGCGCTGGCTCCCTCCTTCCTGGTACCATCTTGATAAGGGCATCCTATAAGACCCTACTGTACGCCTTGCGGCAGGTTCTGTCCCCCAGCAACGGAACAATCCTGGGCCGTGGTCCCGGGTATGCACGGGACCCACTGTAAACATTGTTCGTTGATACCCCCGTTGGTTTCTAATAACAGCCTCGATTTACTCATATGTGGATGTATGTGTGCTGGGACGCTATTACATATACCTAGACATATGGGTAGAACGAGTAATAAGTATAAATATTGTAAATGGCAGCAATAGATTTATTCAGCCCTCATCACTTTCATTTTATGCCTCCATTTCTTGCTTACTGTACATGTACTCTCGACACAGTTCTTGATGCTTAATATTATTTTGATCATATCAACACACATATACCTATCTCTACACGACACTTGGCGTTCACCTGTCTATTTGTTAGGGAGTTTCTGACTTCCCTGGACTTACATGTTCAGGTTCTGAAGCCTGGATTGAAGCGGAGCCCTCCACTGAAGATCAAGCTTATCTCTCGGAGCAGGCTGACTTGTCCTAGCTCCTTCTGTTCCTGAACCTTCCTGCTAGCTCGGGGATCTTCTTCTCAGCTCGTGAGCACCTTTTGCTGTACAAATTGTAAATTTTACTTTTGTACCTGGCTGTGATATAATGTACATGTGCCAATTTATCACGCTCTGTGATAACTTTGTAATCCTTATATTGCCACGTGCTTCCGTACTTTGATTCTTGTTTGTACTGATGCTTAGCGTATATACGTGAGGGTATTTCTGACCTGCGTATATACGTCGCAGTAGCGTCTCCATACCTACTGGATCGGGGCGTTACAGGTTGGTATCAGAGCCCAGGCTCTCACACCTACAGTACAACCAAATTGCAAATTAATTGGATCTTAATTTGCAGTTGGAATACATGAGTTTCGGTTATACATCTCAACTACAATATACAAAGTTATCCATTCCTTCTTGATATTCCTTCCCTTGATTCCTAAAGTCCATCTATCTTTTGATTTCACTCCTCTTTCCAGGCATCTTTACCAACATAGATATGGATAGAAGGGCAGGACGTAACAACTCCGGGCAGGACGGACCCGTAGGGGGAAATACAGATATTCTTAGGGTTATCCAAAATATGATGGAGAACCAACAAAGGCAGACCGAACTCCTTCGGCAAGGCTTGATAACAGCTCCTCAAGAACGAAGGCCGGGCAACGTGTCAGACTTCAAGCGGTTGCAGCCGGCAATATTTACAGGGGGAGAGAGACCGCTAGATGCCGAGCAATGGCTAATCGACACCACAGATCTCTTGAAGGCAGCAAGAGTTCCAGAGGAAGATCAGGAGACCGCTAGATGCCGAGCAATGGCTAATCGACACCACAGATCTCTTGAAGGCAGCAAGAGTTCCAGAGGAAGATCAGGTGGAGGTCGCAAAGATCCAACTAAAGGATGTGGCTAGAAACTGGTGGCTAGCTGAAGAAGCGAGATTGGATAAACCAATCACTTGGGACCAGTTCTCTAAGAGCTTTTATGATAGATTCTTTCCTACCACAGCTCAGAAGGAGATGGAAGAGCAATTCATCCGACTTCAACAATGGAATCGATTTGTTGATGAATATGCTGCTGAGTTCTTAAGGCTGAGTCGTTTTGCTCCGTATATGATAACCGACGAAGAGAAGCGGGCAAGCAGATTTCAGCAGGGCTTACAAATGGATATTCAAGTCCTTTTGATTCCCCAACAGCTGAAAACATATTCCCAGGTCCTCACTGTATCTCGAGAGGTGGAGCGAGGACTGGAGAAAAAGAATCTTGATCAGAGGAGGAAACAGGCCATGAAGAGGCCATTCCAGCAATTGGGCGGAGGAGGTCCATCAGAACTGCAAAAGCCCCAATGATTAGACGATCATTTCGACCAGCCCTTCCTCAGACAACTCAAATAATTCCTGTTTGTAATTATTGCCAGAGGCCAGGTCACTTGCAAAAGGATTATCGCAGGGCAAATGGATTATGCCTAGCATGTGGATCTGGTGATCACACAATAGAAGGTTGTCCCCATAAGAGAACTGGGATGATGAACCGAACCTTACCGGCACCTCCAGTAGCCATTGGACAGAGAAACCCAGGGCCGATGGTCGGAAGGGCCCCTCTCCCTCCACAACAACGGGTTTTTTCGCCCAGCTCTAAGGGGAGGAAGAACAACTGCAGGTCGTGGAAGAAGACGGGCCTACAACTTGACAGCGGAAGAGGCCCAAACTTCTGGAGAAGTGGTGACAGGTAAGATCATGGTGCACTCTAAACCTGTCTTAGCCCTCTTTGATTCTGGCGCTTCTCATTGTTACATATTAGATAGTTTTACTGCTTTGCACTCTATACCTGTTGAATATTTAGACCACCAGTAGGAGATTAGTACCGGTAATGGGGTAGTCATCTCTATTAGAATTTGTGTAGATTGCCGGTGGAACTATGTAACAGGACATTAGCAGTGGATATGCTCGTACTAGATACTAAAGGGTACGACATAATCTTAGGCATGACTTGGCTCAGCAAATACCATGCGGTTATTGATTGTCGAAACAAGAAAGTTATTTTCAGAATACCACTTCAGCCTGAGTTACAATTTGAAGGAGAACATAAACCTGCCAAGGAAAAAATACAGATGACTGCTGCTGAGATCCAGAAAAAGGAGTACTAGTTTGGAATGAGTTTCCAGAAGTATTTAAAGAGATCTCAGGGCTTCCACCTGACAGAGTAATTGAGTTCTCTATTGATATCATTCCGGGCACAGTCCCAATATCTAAAGCCCCATACAGAATGGCACCCACTGAGTTAGAAGTTTTAAAGAGGCAGTTACAGGAATATTCTGACAAGGGATTGATTAGACCAAGTACTTCACCATGGGGAGCTCCGGTACTATTGGCCAACAAGAAAGATGGTGGTAAGCGGTTGTGTATAGACTACAGAGAATTAAACAAAGTTACCATCAAGAATAAGTATCCCTTACCAAGAATTGATGATCTTTTTGATCAACTTCATGGGGCCCGAGTGTTTTCGAAATTGGATTTACAATCAGGTTATCACCAACTGAAAGTGAAGAGAGAAGATATTCCGAAGTCAGCATTCCGAACTCGTTATGCTCATTACGAATTTCTAGTCATGCCCTTCGGAGTGACCAATGCCCCAGCTGTCTTTATGGATTTGATGAACCGAGTTTTCTCGCCATATTTGGACCAGTTTGTCGTGGTGTTCATCGACGATATCTTGATATATTCAAAAAACGATAGAGAGCATGCAGAACACTTGAGAATAGTGCTATAGACTCTCCGACAGGACAACTTTATGCTAAGCAAAGCAAGTGTGAGTTCTGGTTAGACCGTATAGCTTTCTTGGGTCATGTAGTTTCAGAAGAAGGAATTTCAGTCGACCCTAATAAGATCCAGGCAGTAAAAGATTGGCCAATCCCAAGGACAGTAACAGAAATTAAAAGCTTTATTGGATTAGCCGGGTATTACAGGAGATTTGTCCAAGACTTTTCCAAAATCGCAACCCCATTAACAAAGCTCACCAGAAAAGGGGAAAGGTATCAATGGTCAGAGGAATGCGCTACAACATTTGAACAATTAAAAGAAAGACTAATTTCAGCTCCAATCTTGAAAACTCCCTCGGGAACAGGAGGGATGGTTATATATAGTAATGCATCCGGAAAAGGCCTAGGATGTGTATTAATGCAGCATGGTCATGTCATAGCTTATGCATCTAGGCAATTGAAACCACATAAGAGAAATTACCCAACCCATGACTTAGAACTGGCGGCGGTAATATTTGCATTGAAGATCTGGAGACACTACCTTCTGGGGGACAAAGTATTAATCTATACTCATCATAAGAGCCTTAAGTATATCTTCACACAGAAAGAATTAAACATGAGGCAAAGGCGGTGGCTTGAATTGATGCCGACTATGACATAGACTTACAGTACCATCCTGGTAAGGACAATACAGTTCCAGATGCATTAAGCAGGAGACCAGAGGACAAAGTATTATTACAACTCACTCAACAGAAGGAATTGCTTCGGGAAATTATAAAGTTGGACTTAATGCTAATACAAGGAACTGATGAGTCAGGTCAATTAATGACCTTCCTGATTCAACCAACTCTGATAAATGAAATTAAGGAAGCTCAAAAGGGGGACCCCAGATTACAGAAATTCAGGGCTCAAGTAGAAGCTGGATTAAGGACAGATATCTGTATTCATTCGGATGGTGCACTTTATTTTGGTAACAAAATCTGTGTACCACAAGGGGAAATTCGGCAGAAAGTTTTGGCAGAGGCACACAGTTCGGCTTATTCCATACACCCAGGAGAAAATAAAATGTATCAAGACTTGAAGCAGAAGTTTTGGTGGAATGCCATGAAGAGGGAGATAGCCCAGTATGTGGCAAAATGCTTGGTTTGTCAGCAAATAAAGGTAGAACATCAGAGAACAGCTGGACTTCTACAACCATTACCGATACCCGAATGGAAGTGGGAACATATCACCATGGATTTTGTTACAGCTCTATCCCGTAGTCCTAAGGGTAACAATGCTATATGGGTAATCGTTGATCGCCTCACAAAAGCAGCTCACTTCCTACCTTTCAGAGTAGGTCAGTCAACAGAAGTTCTTGCAGATAAATATATGAAAGAAATCGTTCGTCTCCATGGAATTTCAGTTAGCATCGTATCAGATAGAGACACGAGATTCCGATCACATTTCTGGGAAAGTCTCCAAGAAAATTTAGGAACTCGTCTGAAATTTAGTACCTCATATCATCCCCAGACAGATGGACAATCTGAACGAACTATCCAAATCCTTGAAGACATGTTACGAGCCTGCATGGTAGAATTTAAAGGGTCATAGGAAGACTATATTCATCTGGTAGAATTCTCTTATAATAACAGTTATCACGCCAGTATCAAGATGGCTCCATTTGAAGCATTATATGGCAGAAAATGCAGGTCGCCAATATGTTGGGATGAAGTCGGCGAAAGAAGACTTATGGGACCAGATATTCTAGTTCAGACAACAGATAAAGTCCGAATTATCAGAGATCATCTCCGGGCAGCACAGAGCCGACAGAACAGTTGGGCAGACACTAATAGAAGACCGTTGGAATTCAGAACAGGTGATCATGTATTTTTAAGAATATCACCAACCAAAGGGGTAATCCGATTCGGTACTCGCGGAAAACTTAGTCCAAGATACATCGGCCCGTTTGAAATTTTGGATCGTGTGGGAGATGTGGCTTACCGATTGGCATTGCCACCATCTTTAGAAGGAGTACATAATGTATTCCATATATCACAGTTGAGGAAGTATGTCAAGGATGAAAGTCACATTCTAGATCACTCAGAATTAGAACTACAACCAGATTTATCCTACAAGGAGCAGCCGATGGCCATTCTGGATAGAAGTGTCAAAACATTGAAAAATCGGGCAATACCATTGGTACTGGTTTCTTGGAATAGGCATGCCCCAGGAGAAGCTACGTGGGAACGAGAGGATATTATTCGTGAACGTTTCCCCCCAACTCTTTCCATCTTAGTTGGTAAAATTCCTTACCCCTATTCTTTCCTGCCTTCACATCCCCATTATCGAAATTTTGAGGACGAAATTTTTGATAAGGTGGATGGATTGTAACACCCCATCCTCAGTATACGTACCCAGCTATGTGTCCTGATTTTTGGAGCATTTTTTTATATTTTTAATTGTTTATTTATTTATTTTCTATTATTTAAATTCTTACTCATATAGCAGTACTGCATGATTTGACCTTTTTGGTATTCAGATTTGATTGATTTCAGTTTCAAATATTATTTTTTAATATTCTAGATTTTTCATGATTTTCTGGAATTTTCTGAATTAAATTGTAAATCTTCAACAACGGTGTCGACCAGTGTCGCTGACCGACTTTCGAATTTTTAATTTACAAATGGGGTTGGAATTCTAGAAACGGCCTTCACATTATTTCTTAAAATCATATTTTCTATCTAAATAATTTTTTTAAGAATTTTTAGAATTTATCGAAATTCTCTTGGATTTGGTGTCGGCCAGTATCACTGGTTGATTCCAGAAATTTTAATTTACAATTGGGATCAAATTTCTGGATTTCGCTTTCATATTTCTTCTTAAAATTATATTTTCTTCTTTCAGGCATTTTCTGAGATTTTTCAGATTTTATCAAAAATCCGGCCTACCCGGTGTAGACACCGTTCTCAGTGGATTCCAGGATTTTTATTTTGAAAATGGAATTGAATTTCTGAAAACCGATTTTACTAAAAATCTTAAAATAATATTTATTATTTTTGAGAATTTTTGGGAAACTTTTCAAGATACTTCATTTTTCGGGCTTTTCCCGAGTTTCCGGTGTTTTCCCAGATACCGGAATTCTATCCGGATATTTTACTTTTTCTCTCTCCTTACCTGACGCGAAACCCACCAAATTTGGGTTCAACAATTAATGCGGAGACTCTCTCCATCCCGCATTTAATGTTATGTCCCTCAAGAAAATCAACCCAGATCAAGTCATCCATGCTTTTTGTCTTTTCTATCAACGCAACACTCGCGTTTTCCTTTTGGACGCGAATCCCATTTCCGCGTCTGGCTCCCTTTTGCCTGACCCGGATTTTATTGAGGGGGACGCAGCCCATTTTTTGGATGAAACGCATGTTTCATAAAGTGGAATGGCAACTTGTAAATATATCAACTCCTTTATATATATATATACACTCCATCCTCTCTCTCTCTCATTATTTCTTTCCTTCTTCCTTTTCCAGCCAACAGCAACCCACAAGAACAGCAAACACACCTCCTTTGGCCGGCCATCACCACCCACCATCTCCACCTTTCTCCACCACCATTTCCTCCACCATTCTCCCCTCCATCTACTCCACCATTCAACAACAACAACAACCACAACACCATCTTCATCACCATCTTCTTCCTCCATTACTAACCAAAACAACCCATCTTCTCCACTAACTTCACCACCATTTTCACCACCACCTACACCACCTTAACCACCACCAACCATACCATCTTCTTCTCCTCGTCATACTCTTTCCAACGGACCTACTCGTCGCTCTCCGAACAGCCATTTTCAAAACTCCATTGTTTTCATTTGAACTACACTTGCACCAACAACAACCCTATCTTTTGGGGCCTTGGCCACCCATCTCCGGCCAACTCCGGTCACCGCCGGCGACCACCGGCCAAGCCACGGTCGGCCTACCTCCCCCTCATCTTCTTTCTTTCTTTCCTTCCTTCTTTCTTTTCCTTCCATTTTTCTTTTCTTTTCTAATCTTCCCTAAACCTGCGTCTCCCCCCTCTCCCTTTCTTGCGTCTCTCACTTCCCCCTGTCACTCACTTTCTCTTGTTAATTGCTAGACGCGGAGTTCACCCCGCGTCCAAATAATTTCTTAAACGCGATCTTCGCGTTCTTGTTATTTGTTTAACGCGATTCTCACGTTCTTATGTTAACGCGACGCGGAGCACATACTCGTGTCTGCGTTCTTCCTGTATTGTAAAACGCGGGTCTCAGACCCTGCGTTTGTGGCATCAACGCGGCGCAACCCCGCGTCTGTGACCCCTGCGTCTTCAATCTCACTTTTTCTGATTCATCCTTCTCCTCCTTTTTTTTATATATATTATTGGTTATCGAGTGCGTTGGTTATCTGGACTCCAGAACTTGGGATTTCCCGACATTTCTTAAAGTTTTAGGCGAGTGTTCTCGCTTTCCTTCGGATTTTCCTGCTTCGTCATGTTGACTAATATTATATTATTTTCCTGGCACACTTGCATGTATCATGCTATCTCTTGTCGCCTGCCTAATATCACCTATCAGGCATATGTCCCATGGCACCTGTTATGCTACTACTTGATACTCGCCCCGTTATGGCATATTGATACTTGGCTTATGATTATCATATTCGCGGGAATCATGTGACTTGAAATTATAATACTTATGTACTCTCGAACTCCTGATCTTGGCATGCACTTGCTTTCCCCGTGAATTGATAATCACATAATAAATCATAAAAAGAAACCACTTGAATCGGGTCAGGGGAAACTTGCGGCTATCAATATATGTTCGTGTTTACAGTGATTTTAGGTATGTTGTGCAACTACATTTCCAGTTTGACCTGAGGGCCTCCAGGCGACCGAGGGAGCGCTGGCTCCCTCCTTCCTGGTACCATCTTGATAAGGGCATCCTATAAGACCCTACTGTACGCCTTGCGACAGGTTTCGTCCTCCAGCAATGGAACAATCCTGGGCCGTGGTCCCGGGTATGCACGGGACCCACTGTAAACATTGTTCGTTGATACCCCCGTTGGTTTTCAATAACAGCCTCGATTTACTCATATGTGGATGTATGTGTGCTGGGACGCTATTACATATACCTAGACATATGGGTAGAACAAGTAATAAGTATAAATATTGTAAATGGCAGCAATAGATTTATTCAGCCCTCATCACTGTCATTTTATGCCTCCATTTCTTGCTTACTGTACATGTACTCTCGACACAGTTCTCAAAGCTTAATATTGTTTTGATCATATCAACACACATATACCTAACTCTACACGACACTTGGCGTTCACCTATCTATTTGTTAGGGAGTTTCTGACTCCCCTGGACTTAAATGTTCAGGTTCTGAAGCCTGGATTGAAGCGGAGCCCTCCACTGAAGATCAAGCTTATCTCTCGGAGCAGGCTGACTTGTCCTAGCTCCTTCTGTTCCTGAATCTTCCTGCTAGCTCGGGATCTTCTTCTCAGCCCGTGAGCACCTTTTACTGTACAAATTATAAATTTTCTTTTTGTACCTGGCTGTGATATAATGTACATGTACCAATTTATCACGCTCTGTGATAACTTTGTAATCCTTATGTTGGAATGTATATTGCCACGTGCTTTCGTACTCTGATTCTTGTTTGTACTGATGCTTAGCGTATATACGTGAGGGTATTTCTGACCTGCGTATATACGTCGCAGTAGCGTCTCCGTACCCGCTGGATGGGGCGTTACAGGTTGGTATCAGAGCCCAGGCTCTCACACCTACAGTACAACCAAATTGCAAATTAATGGGATCTTAATTTGCTATTGGAATACATGAGTTTCGGTTATACATCTCAACTACAATATACAAAGTTATCCATTCCTTCTTGATATTCCTTCCCTTGATTCCTAAAGTCCATCTATCTTTTGATTTCACTCCTCTTTCCAGACATCTTTTACCAACATAGATATGGATAGAAGGGCAGGATGTAAAAACTTCGGGCAGGACGGACCCGCAGGGGGAAATGCAGATTTTCTTAGGGTTATCCAAAATATGATGGAGAACCAACAAAGGCAGACCGAACTACTTCGGCAAGGCTTGATAACAACTCCTCAAGAACGAAGGCCAGGCAACGTGTCAGACTTCAGGCGGTTGCAGCCGGCAATATTTACAGGGGGAGAGAGACCGCTAGATGCCGAGCAATGGCTAATCGACACCACAGATCTCTTGAAGGCAGCAAGAGTTCCAGAGGAAGATCAGGTGGAGGTCGCCAAGATCCAACTAAAGGATATGGCTAGAAATTGGTGGCTAGCTGAACAAGCGAGACTGGATAAACCCATCACTTGGGACCAGTTCTCTAAGAGCTTTTATGATAGATTTGTTGGAACTTGTTTTGATGAAGACTTTTGTGAAGCATTTCATTTGGAGCTCTAACACACGACGAATCAAGAGTTCTTCATGATCAAGATGTCCCAAAGAGAGTTGATATGATGTGGTTTGTAATTATAAAATAGCATGTCAAAAGCCTTGATGCACACACATATCATGTCTGTATAGTCGACTTATAACTCCTTATAGTCGACTAATCCATTTGATAGTCGACTAACCCAAACCTCCTAGTCGACTAGTCTTGTGTCCAAAAGAAACCCAACTCTCTGTTTGTGCATTAGTCGACTTGACAGACAAACATAGTCGACTAATAGCATTTGTAGTCGACTAATCCCTTGCCCTAGTCGACTAATAGCTGGTCCAGTCGACTTGAAAGTAGTTGCAGTCAACTTGATTCAGTTATCCAGAAACCTGTCACTCGAACTTGACTTGACCTAGTCGACTTATAGTCAAACCTAGTCGACTAACCTTTGGAAAATTGCCTAGTATAGTCGATTAACTCAAAAGGCAAGTCGACTATAGGCAGTTTCTGACTGTTGGACGGTTTCTGTTATCTGGTCTTTTATGCAACGTTTTCCAACGTTCTAATCTTTTGAATTGCACCTATAACTACCCTAACTAACCCTAGAGTGCAGCTATATAAAGGGTTGTTATTCTAAAGGCCAAATACCAATCCAAATCTTCAGTTTTCTAGATTAAAAATTCTGCCAAACCTGAAAACTGATTCCAACTTCTGTTCTTCACCAAAATTCAATTCCTTTGTGAAGTTCTCTGAAGTTTCTCCTATACTAGACCTTGTCCACGTTCATACACAATACCAAGGGTTATAGGAAAGTGTTGTAATACTCAAAGCAATCATTGTACACGGGGGTCTTCTTGGTGTAGAAGCAGTTGTACAAGGTGAAGTTTGTTCTCTTGGTGTAGAGAGAAGGTGTACACATTGGCAAAGGGGATTTGTCAAGTGGTGTGCATGGTTGTGATTTTGGGTGTACAAAATCAAGGATAAAGGAAAATCTCAAGCGGGTGGCTTGGGGACTGGATGTAGGTCACGAGGACCGAACCAGGATAAATCTCTCGTGTTTGCGTTTGTCTAAACTTTTCTGAGATTTGATTTCCTTTACTGCAAGTTTATTTATTTGTTTAACTTAATTCTTCTTTGTTTAGTATTTGTGTTGACTTTGTAGTTTAGATCCATAAGTGCCAACAGAGAAAGTTCCGCATTTGGCATCATCTCGGGACCAACATTTGGTATCAGAGCAGGAACAACATTTGGTACATACAAGCCTGCATACCTAGTCAACAACAAGGATGGCAACGGAGTTTTCATCATCCCAATTCAAGGAAGGACATTCTACACAACGTCCACCGCTATTTGACGGATCCAACTACAATTATTGGAAGTGTAGAAGGAAGATCTACTTGCAATCGCTCAACTACGAACTTTGGAACATCGTAGAAGCATCGTACACCAAGCCAACAACCAACTACAATGCTTGGAGTGAGGATCAAAAGAAGAATGCGAACCTTGACGCCAAAGCGATGAATGCCTTGTTCTGTGCATTAACCAAAGAAGAGTTCAACAGAGTGTCAACAGCCACTTCTGCACATCAAATATGGCATACTCTTCAGGTAACACACGAAGGCACAAGTAAAGTTAAAGAGTCTAAAATATCTGTTCTTGTCCACAGGTTTAAATTATTCAAAATGGAGGAGAATGAAACCATATCCGAAATGGTAACAAGATTCACCGACATTACCAATTCCTTAGCATCCCTTGGAAAGGACTACACCCAAGTTGAAAGAGTTCGTAAGATCCTTCGTGCACTCACACCAGAATGGGAGAAGAAGACAACAGCAATTGAAGAAGCCAATGATCTCTCAACTTTGTCGTTAGAAAACCTAATCGGTAATCTAATGGCATATGAAGTACAATTGGAAGAAAGAAAGAAGGAGGAACGACAACACCACTCAAAGAAGAAAGAACTTGCCTTCCATGCATCCTCTGACACGGACGATTCCAATGACGATAAAGAGGAGATGGCAATGCTTTCAAAGAAATTCAGGAGATTTCTAAAGCAAGGTAAATTCAAATGCTTTAATTGCAATAAACCAGGTCATATGAAGATGGATTGCCCTTTGCTCAAAAAGAAAGATAAATACAAGAGCAAAAAGTTCAGAAAGAAGAAAAACTATGAAGCATCATCAGAAAACAGTGATTCCTCTTCCTCTGATGAAGAAGAAACCACTGAACGTGTCAACCTATGTTACATGGCCATAGAAGATGATGAGGTATCATTTACTGAACTTTCTGATGCATTTCATGAATTGTTTAATGATCTGAAAAATGAAAAACTGAAAAATAAAGTTTTATCAAAAGAAAATGAAAAACTTTTAAATGAAAATTCATGTTATGCTTTACAAGTATCTTCTATAAATTCTCAACAAGATGAGTTTGAAAAGTCATATCATCTTTGAAAAATGATAATGAGAAGTTTATAAAAGAGAACATTTTTCTTAAAAGGAAACTGAGTCTTTGAATAAAAGGATTTCTATTTTAGATAAAGATATTTCAGTTTTCAAAAAGAAATATGAAGATATTTTGCAAAATGTGACTAAGTCCAATCAAGGAAAAGAAAATTTGAATGATTTATTATCTTTTCAGAAGTTGTCACATAATAATTATGGTCTTGGATTTATTGAAAAATCTTCATATTGTTGTAATCCATATGATTCTTTTGTAAAAAGAAAGTCTAAGAAAAATAAGTATATATGGATTCCTAAGAATTTAAGTATTCATGATAAAAATACATATATTGCATCATACATTCATGATATATGTAATTCTTGCAACTATGTGCATACTAACAGGTGGAAACCAAATTCTAAATGGATTTGGACTCCTAAAGGTTAATATGTTCTTTTATGTTCGGTATCATCTAACGTTTATCTTGCAGGTACCATATAAAAAGTTGATAAGAACACACACACACACACACACACATATATATATATATATATATATATTTAATGATATATTGTTGCAGTGGGAGAACAAAGTATTTCTATATTTGTTATAACCCAATTTCTGCAGGGGGAGGAAAATATAACCTATTTTCTGCAGGGGGAGCACTTGCGCATACAAAGCGTCATCATCAAAAAGGGGGAGAATGTTGGAACTTATTTTGATGAAGACTTTTGTGAAGCATTTCATTTGGAGCTCTAACACACGACGAATCAAGAGTTCTTCATGATCAAGATGTCCCAAAGAGAGTTGATATGATGTGGTTTGTAATTATAAAATAGCATGTCAAAAGCCTTGATGGACACACATATCATGTCTGTATAGTCGACTTATAACTCCTTATAGTCGACTAATCCATTTGATAGTCGACTAACCCAAACCTCCTAGTTGACTAGTCTTGTGTCCAAAAGAAACTCAACTCTCTGTTTGTGCATTAGTCGACTTGACAGACAAACATAGTCGACTAATAGAATTTGTAGTCGACTAATCCCTTGCCCCTAGTCGACTAATAGCTGGTCCAGTCGACTTGAAAGTAGTTGCAGTCGACTTGATTCAGTTATCCAGAAACCTGTCACTCGAGCTTGACTTGACCTAGTCGACTTATAGTCAAACCTAGTCGACTAACCTTTGGAAAATTTCCTAGTATAGTCGACTAACTCAAAAGGCAAGTCGACTATAGACAGTTTCTGACTGTTAGACGGTTTCTGTTATCTGGTCTTTTGTGCAACGTTTTCCAACGTTCTAATCTTTTGAATTGCACCTGTAACTACCCTAACTAACCCTAGAGTGCAGCTATATAAAGGGTTGTTATTCTAAAGGCCAAATACCAATCCAAATCTTCAGTTTTCTACATTAAAAATTCTGCCAAACCTGAAAACTGATTCCAACTTCTGTTCTTCACCAAAATTCAATTCCTTTGTGAAGTTCTCTGAAGTTTCTCCTATACTAGACCTTGTCCACGTTCATACACAATACCAAGGCTTATAGGAAAGTGTTGTAATACTCAAAGCAATCATTGTATGTAATACCCCGTTCCCGGAATACGTACTTAGTTGCGTATTTAGATTTTCGGTCATATTTTTTCGATTTGTTTCCTGTATTTATTCTGTATTATGAATTCCTTATATGATTGTTTTGTCTTGGTTTTGGATTCGTGGATTCGGAGTCAGCCCTAGTCTGAACCGAAGGCCCGATCCTAGAGTATTACTCGATTTAGACATTCTGATAATTAGAATTGACCGATTTTAGTTTTAAATATCATTTTCCAATATTATATATTTTCTATGATTTTCTAGATTTTTCTGGAATTAAAACGAAAGTCTTCAAAACCGGTGTCGGCCAGTTCCGTTGACCGATTCCCGGATTTTTATTTCACAATCAGCTAGGAATTTCATGATGGTCCTTTAGGCTTTATTCCTTAGAATCATATTTTCTACCTACATTCTTTTTCTGAGGATTTTACGATTTATGAAAATTCCATCGGAGTCGGTAGATAACTGGTTCCGGGATTTTTAGTTTCAAAACTATAAAGTATTTCTTAAAACGGATTTCACTATAATTCTTAGATTAATATTCTTGATTTTTGATAATTATTTCGGGTCGTTCCGAGGTACTTGAATTTCGGACGATTCCGGTGTTTTCCCGGAAGATTTCCGCATCCGCAACTGAATCCCGGGAATCCGCCACTTCCATTATTTTCATTTTCCATTCCAAGAGTATTCCTTCCCTTTTCCATTTTCTTTCCCATTTCCTATTTTCTTTCTTTCCTTTCCTTTAACTTCCACCACACACTTTTCCTATTTTCCAAAATTCTAAATTCTTTTTCTTATTCCACCAACTCCCACCTACCCCCATTAAATGCATTTCTCTCTCTCCCTCATCCCATGGCCGGCCAAGTGGCCAAGAGAGGGACACTCACCTCACCTCCCCTTTTTGCAATTAAGCCCCTCTCTTCTATCTAAATTGCTCCCCTTCACAAAATCCCAATACTATATATATCCTTCCTTTACATTTCATTTCTTTTTTTCATTCTCTTCATCAAGAGCCAAAGCCCTAGCCTTCACCATCTCCAATTCCTCTTCATCTCCACCACCTCAACAACTACTCCAACACTTTAGCTTCATCTTCTTCCTCCTTCATCACCATGGAAGCAACCACAAGGGCATCAACAACACCAAAGGACTCCACCATCTTCTTCATCATCAACTTCAATCACCACCACCATCACTCCCTCACCTCATGGAGACCAATCACTCTCTTTGGTGAGTGATCTTACTCATCTAGACTTAGTCAATTCTTAGTATACATGTGTATTCATATCATGTTCAATTATGTCTTCAAAATCATGTTTATTTGGTCATCAAACCCAACCCTAGAAAATCTGTTCTGCTTGCTGTTTCCAGTCGATTAGTCGACTAGACCTATAGATTAGTCGACTAGGAAACCCTAGCTGAAACGTAACCTTTCTGGAGCACAGTTTTAGTCGACTTAGGTTATTTATTAGTCGACTAGAAACCTCGATTAGTCGACTACTCCCTTGACCCTAGTCGACTAACTTTTCCTGAAACCAAACCCAACTCTCTGTTACTCAGTATTAGTCGACTTGACTAGACTGTTAGTCGACTTAAGATGTCTGTTAGTCGACTACCCTTCCACCCTAGTCGACTAACTTTTCCTGAATCAGAATATCAACTCTCTGGAACCCAGTTTTAGTCGACTATACCAGACTGTTAGTCGACTAACCCCTCTATTAGTCGACTACTCTTCCACCCTAGTCGACTAACTTTGGCTGTTTGTCTTAGTTGATTTCTTTCTTGAATATGAACCTTACCCTCTAGCCTTATATCATGTATTGGTCTTGCTTGACTTGTCACTTGACAAACATCATCTTACCTTCTCTCTTTCTCTCTCTCCTCTTCACTCTACATAATTATATCACAGGTTATGGCGCATCCCGAGCTTCCGTGGATTTTGGATCTTTTGGCATATTGGTGGTTTAGGCGAGTAGTCTCGCCTCTATTTGAGTTTCCCGTTTCATCGGTCGATAAGTATTTCGCTTCTTATTTCCATATTCATGTATTGCACTACATTGCTTGTATTATGGTAGCTTCATCTTGTGCTTGTACCATGCTTATGATATGCTTGCTTCTTTATCGTATACCATGCGTGGCCGACCCTTCGTGGTCGTTGGGCTTTGAGTCACTTCCATGTTACTACTTGTCATTGCTTCAGACTTGTTAGTTGTATGCTTCCTTTTAACACATGTATATCACCTGACATCTAGTATGTTATCACCTGACCACCTGACATGCCACTATCTGGCAAGACCATCTTGTTATGTCATGACTTACCCAGACTTATTATCAATCCATTGTTATGCATGTTACTTGATATACATCACCATTTATCATGCTATCTCTTGACACCAAGCATGATACACCGATTCTTATAATTATCACGATAAAGGGAATGTAGTACCTGATTACTGTTATGTACTGATCACTGTTATGTATTCTTGTTATGATATTGCTCATTCCCAAAATCTGATAATTATGTTCATAAGCTATAAAAAGGATAACTTGTATGGGTATGGGAGGAAGTGATGGATGCCGGAATGATATCTTGCTTATAGTGGTGGGATATAAAAGTATGTATATATATATATATATATATACTGGCGGTAAGTGTTATGATATTACTGTTAGGGGGACTTTGGGCCTCCAAAGCCGGTTCCAGGTGTATGGAAACCACTATAAGAAGTTCTATCAGTTCTCCATCTACTTCCGTTAACAACCCTTGGCTTGCTTATATATGGATGTATGTGGGTTGGCCGTACACCAGGTCACATACCTAGATATGGGTCAGACAAGTAATAATAATAATAGATTCTGCTATGATTCCTGTTACACTTGCTATACATGTTATGATTTCCGTGTTGTATTCCTGTTTGGCTTTCATATGATTTGCAACTCTGATTCTATACGCTTGGGTTTCTGTGGCATGAGATAATGGTATATAGATGAGGGTTTCCTTGTTTGGATTATTCCTTCGATGTATTAGTCTCATGGGACCGTGACTTAAGCGTATACAATCACTTTTGCTGTAATCAGCTTTACTCTGGATTTCCTGTTTTATGATGATTATGCCATACCCGTTCATATATATATACTTCATTTGTGTTCTAACCCTCCTGTCTTCTGTACTTGACTCTTGTACTCACCCTTGGCTCGCCACCTGGCTTTTGCATCCTACTCGCCTGGGGAGTTTCACTGACTCCCCTGGATTCTCATGTCCAGGTCCTGGAGCCCGGAGCGTGTGGATTTCCCCCTTTGCTGCTCAGAGTAGCGCAGCGGTAGCGTGGATCCCCAGCAGGCCTTTCAGAGTTCCATCCTTCCAGGCCCCCTGTATGCCTCTCGAGTTTCCCCTTAGCAAACTCGTGAGTGCCCTTTTTCTATTCATACTTGTACATTTCCTTGTATACTTGTATGTGAGCGCCCTTTTATGCTGTTCATGTATGTATATCTCTTGTACTCTCGCATTTGCGCATATCTGTGATGTATTATTATCGTAATATTCATCACCTCTGGTGATAACTCTGTAATTGTATATATATATATGTGTTGGAATGTATAATGCACCATATGCTTCCGTACTCTGATTCTTGTCTGTACTGATGCTTAGCGTATATACGGGAGGGTAGTTCTGACCTACGTATATACGTTGCAGTGACGTCCCCGTATCGCCGGGATCGGGGCGTTACAGGTTGGTATCAGAGCTTAGGCTCTAAACATCTTCAGTACGTCCAGAAGGCAAATCAATGGTAAAGAGATTTGCAACTGGAATACATGAGTCTTGGTTATACATTCCAACTACAAGTGCAGAGTTATCTATTTCTTGACTATCTTTCCTTTGATTCTTAATTCCTCCTATCCTTTCCCTGTTTTGGTTTTATGAAGCCTTATACTATCTTAAGATATGACTAGACTAGAGAGGTAGTGGCTGGTTCTGCATGAAGCTATTATGTGATCCCTTCGGTGAATTCTATGAAGCTTGGTATTCTCCAGATTTATTCTAATCTGGCTATCTTTCAGAAGACAGCAGTCGGAATTCTCTTCAGAGTGATTGATGCTTGGTATTCGGGATTCTTAATTATCGGCCTTCTTTATTATGCTCAGGACTATCAGGGTTTTCTTTATCTTCGGTATTCTGGCTCATTTATTGCACAGCCACGACATCAGCAGTGTTATTTAGCATTATTCGAAGATTTATACAGCCGGAAGTGCGGAGGATGGTTATTGTACAGTCGACTTGAGAGCCCTACCTCTAGTGCTTCATATCTTAATTGGTATAAAATTCCACCGCTGTCCCCTTTGTATTCAATTTACCCCTTAACGAAATTGCGAGGACGCAATTTTTTGTAAGGTGGGTGGATTGTAATACCCCGTTCCCGGAATACGTACTTAGTTGCGTATTCAGATTTTCGGTCATATTTTTTCGATTTGTTTCCTGTATTTATTCTGTATTATGAATTCCTTATATGATTGTTTTGTCTTGGTTTTGGATTCGTGGATTCGGAGTCAGCCCTAGTCTGAACCGAAGGCCCGATCCTAGAGTATTACTCGATTTAGACATTCTGATAATTAGAATTGACCGATTTTAGTTTTAAATATCATTTTCTAATATTATATATTTTCTATGATTTTCTAGATTTTTCTGGAATTAAAACGAAAGTCTTCAAAACCGGTGTCGGCCAGTTCCGTTGACCGATTCCCGGATTTTTATTTCACAATCAGCTAGGAATTTCATGATGGTCCTTTAGGCTTTATTCCTTAGAATCATATTTTCTACCTACATTCTTTTTCTGAGGATTTTACGATTTTATGAAAATTCCATCAGAGTCGGTAGATAACTGGTTCCGGGATTTTTAGTTTCAAAACTATAAAGTATTTCTTAAAACGGATTTCACTATAATTCTTAGATTAATATTCTTGATTTTTGATAATTATTTCGGGTCGTTCCGAGATACTTGAATTTCGGACGATTCCGGTGTTTTCCCGGAAGATTTCCGCATCCGCAACTGAATCCCAGGAATCCGCCACTTCCATTATTTTCATTTTCCATTCCAAGAGTATTCCTTCCCTTTTCCATTTTCTTTCCATTTCCTATTTTCTTTCTTTCCTTTCCTTTAACTTCCACCACACACTTTTCCTATTTTCCAAAATTCTAAATTCTTTTCTTATTCCACCAACTCCCACCTACCCCCATTAAATGCATTTCTCTCTCTCCCTCATCCCATGGCCGGCCAAGTGGCCAAGAGAGGGACACTCACCTCACCTCCCCTTTTTGCAATTAAGCCCCTCTCTTCTATCTAAATTGCTCCCCCTTCACAAAATCCCAATACTATATATATCCTTCCTTTACATTTCATTTCTTTTTTTCATTCTCTTCATCAAGAGCCAAAGCCCTAGCCTTCACCATCTCCAATTCCTCTTCATCTCCACCACCTCAACAACTACTCCAACACTTTAGCTTCATCTTCTTCCTCCTTCATCACCATGGAAGCAACCACAAGGGCATCAACAACACCAAAGGACTCCACCATCTTCTTCATCATCAACTTCAATCACCACCACCATCACTCCCTCACCTCATGGAGACCAATCACTCTCTTTGGTGAGTGATCTTACTCATCTAGACTTAGTCAATTCTTAGTATACATGTGTATTCATATCATGTTCAATTATGTCTTCAAAATCATGTTATTTGGTCATCAAACCCAACCCTAGAAAATCTGTTCTGCTTGCTGTTTCCAGTCGATTAGTCGACTAGACCTATAGATTAGTCGACTAGGAAACCCTAGCTGAAACGTAACCTTTCTGGAGCACAGTTTTAGTCGACTTAGGTTATTTATTAGTCGACTAGAAACCTCGATTAGTCGACTACTCCTTGACCCTAGTCGACTAACTTTTCCTGAAACCAAAACCCAACTCTCTGTTACTCAGTATTAGTCGACTTGACTAGACTGTTAGTCGACTTAAGATGTCTGTTAGTCGACTACCCTTCCACCCTAGTCGACTAACTTTTCCTGAATCAGAATATCAACTCTCTGGAACCCAGTTTTAGTCGACTATACCAGACTGTTAGTCGACTAACCCTCTATTAGTCGACTACTCTTCCACCCTAGTCGACTAACTTTGGCTGTTTGTCTTAGTTGATTTCTTTCTTGAATATGAACCTTACCCTCTAGCCTTATATCATGTATTGGTCTTGCTTGACTTGTCACTTGACAAACATCATCTTACCTTCTCTCTTTCTCTCTCTCCTCTTCACTCTACATAATTATATCACAGGTTATGGCGCATCCCGAGCTTCCGTGGATTTGGATCTTTTGGCATATTGGTGGTTTAGGCGAGTAGTCTCGCCTCTATTTGAGTTTCCCGTTTCATCGGTCGATAAGTATTTCGCTTCTTATTTCCATATTCATGTATTGCACTACATTGCTTGTATTATGGTAGCTTCATCTTGTGCTTGTACCATGCTTATGATATGCTTGCTTCTTTATCGTATACCATGCGTGGCCGACCCTTCGTGGTCGTTGGGCTTTGAGTCACTTCCATGTTACTACTTGTCATTGCTTCAGACTTGTTAGTTGTATGCTTCCTTTTAACACATGTATATCACCTGACATCTAGTATGTTATCACCTGACCACCTGACATGCCACTATCTGGCAAGACCATCTTGTTATGTCATGACTTACCCAGACTTATTATCAATCCATTGTTATGCATGTTACTTGATATACATCACCATTTATCATGCTATCTCTTGACACCAAGCATGATACACCGATTCTTATAATTATCACGATAAAGGGAATGTAGTACCTGATTACTGTTATGTACTGATCACTGTTATGTATTCTTGTTATGATATTGCTCATTCCCGAAATCTGATAATTATGTTCATAAGCTATAAAAAGGACAACTTGTATGGGTATGGGAGGAAGTGATGGATGCCGGAATGATATCTTGCTTATAGTGGTGGGATATAAAAGTATGTATATATATATATACTGGCGGTAAGTGTTATGATATTACTGTTAGGGGGACTTTGGGCCTCCAAAGCCGGTTCCAGGTGTATGGAAACCACTATAAGAAGTTCTATCAGTTCTCCATCTACTTCCGTTAACAACCCTTGGCTTGCTTATATATGGATGTATGTGGGTTGGCCGTACACCAGGTCACATACCTAGATATATGGGTCAGACAAGTAATAATAATAATAGATTCTGCTATGATTCCTGTTACACTTGCTATACATGTTATGATTTCCGTGTTGTATTCCTGTTGGCTTTCATATGATTTGCAACTCTGATTCTATACGCTTGGGTTTCTGTGGCATGAGATAATGGTATATAGATGAGGGTTTCCTTGTTTGGATTATTCCTTCGATGTATTAGTCTCATGGGACCGTGACTTAAGCGTATACAATCACTTTTGCTGTAATCAGCTTTACTCTGGATTTCCTGTTTTATGATGATTATGCCATACCCGTTCATATATATATACTTCATTTGTGTTCTAACCCTCCTGTCTTCTGTACTTGACTCTTGTACTCACCCTTGGCTCGCCACCTGGCTTTTGCATCCTACTCGCCTGGGGAGTTTCACTGACTCCCCTGGATTCTCATGTCCAGGTCCTGGAGCCCGGAGCGTGTGGATTTCCCCCTTTGCTGCTCAGAGTAGCGCAGCGGTAGCGTGGATCCCCAGCAGGCCTTTCAGAGTTCCATCCTTCCAGGCCCCCTGTATGCCTCTCGAGTTTCCCCTTAGCAAACTCGTGAGTGCCCTTTTTCTATTCATACTTGTACATTTCCTTGTATACTTGTATGTGAGCGCCCTTTTATGCTGTTCATGTATGTATATCTCTTGTACTCTCGCATTTGCGCATATCTGTGATGTATTATTATCGTAATATTCATCACCTCTGGTGATAACTCTGTAATTGTATATATATATATGTGTTGGAATGTATAATGCACCATATGCTTCCGTACTCTGATTCTTGTCTGTACTGATACTTAGCGTATATACGAGAGGGTAGTTCTGACCTACGTATATACGTTGCAGTGACGTCCCCGTATCGCCGGGATCTATGATTTTCTAGATTTTTCTGGAATTAAAACGAAAGTCTTCAAAACCGGTGTCGGCCAGTTCCGTTGACCGATTCCCGGATTTTTATTTCACAATCAGCTAGGAATTTCATGATGGTCCTTTAGGCTTTATTCCTTAGAATCATATTTTCTACCTACATTCTTTTTCTGAGGATTTTACGATTTTATGAAAATTCCATCGGAGTCGGTAGATAACTGGTTCCGGGATTTTTAGTTTCAAAACTATAAAGTATTTCTTAAAACGGATTTCACTATAATTCTTAGATTAATATTCTTGATTTTTGATAATTATTTCGGGTCGTTCCGAGATACTTGAATTTCGGACGATTCCGGTGTTTTCCCGGAAGATTTCCGCATCCGCAACTGAATCCCGGGAATCCGCCACTTCCATTATTTTCATTTTCCATTCCAAGAGTATTCCTTCCCTTTTCCATTTTCTTTCCCATTTCCTATTTTCTTTCTTTCCTTTCCTTTAACTTCCACCACACACTTTTCCTATTTTCCAAAATTCTAAATTCTTTTTCTTATTCCACCAACTCCCACCTACCCCCATTAAATGCATTTCTCTCTCTCCCTCATCCCATGGCCGGCCAAGTGGCCAAGAGAGGGACACTCACCTCACCTCCCCTTTTTGCAATTAAGCCCCTCTCTTCTATCTAAATTGCTCCCCCTTCACAAAATCCCAATACTATATATATCCTTCCTTTACATTTCATTTCTTTTTTCATTCTCTTCATCAAGAGCCAAAGCCCTAGCCTTCACCATCTCCAATTCCTCTTCATCTCCACCACCTCAACAACTACTCCAACACTTTAGCTTCATCTTCTTCCTCCTTCATCACCATGGAAGCAACCACAAGGGCATCAACAACACCAAAGGACTCCACCATCTTCTTCATCATCAACTTCAATCACCACCACCATCACTCCCTCACCTCATGGAGACCAATCACTCTCTTTGGTGAGTGATCTTACTCATCTAGACTTAGTCAATTCTTAGTACACATGTGTATTCATATCATGTTCAATTATGTCTTCAAAATCATGTTTATTTGGTCATCAAACCCAACCCTAGAAAATCTGTTCTGCTTGCTGTTTCCAGTCGATTAGTCGACTAGACCTATAGATTAGTCGACTAGGAAACCCTAGCTGAAACGTAACCTTTCTGGAGCACAGTTTTAGTCGACTTAGGTTATTTATTAGTCGACTAGAAACCTCGATTAGTCGACTACTCCCTTGACCCTAGTCGACTAACTTTTCCTGAAACCAAAACCCAACTCTCTGTTACTCAGTATTAGTCGACTTGACTAGACTGTTAGTCGACTTAAGATGTCTGTTAGTCGACTACCCTTCCACCCTAGTCGACTAACTTTTCCTGAATCAGAATATCAACTCTCTGGAACCCAGTTTTAGTCGACTATACCAGACTGTTAGTCGACTAACCCCTCTATTAGTCGACTACTCTTCCACCCTAGTCGACTAACTTTGGCTGTTTGTCTTAGTTGATTTCTTTCTTGAATATGAACCTTACCCTCTAGCCTTATATCATGTATTGGTCTTGCTTGACTTGTCACTTGACAAACATCATCTTACCTTCTCTCTTTCTCTCTCTCCTCTTCACTCTACATAATTATATCACAGGTTATGGCGCATCCCGAGCTTCCGTGGATTTTGGATCTTTTGGCATATTGGTGGTTTAGGCGAGTAGTCTCGCCTCTATTTGAGTTTCCCGTTTCATCGGTCGATAAGTATTTCGCTTCTTATTTCCATATTCATGTATTGCACTACATTGCTTGTATTATGGTAGCTTCATCTTGTGCTTGTACCATGCTTATGATATGCTTGCTTCTTTATCGTATACCATGCGTGGCCGACCCTTCGTGGTCGTTGGGCTTTGAGTCACTTCCATGTTACTACTTGTCATTGCTTCAGACTTGTTAGTTGTATGCTTCCTTTTAACACATGTATATCACCTGACATCTAGTATGTTATCACCTGACCACCTGACATGCCACTATCTGGCAAGACCATCTTGTTATGTCATGACTTACCCAGACTTATTATCAATCCATTGTTATGCATGTTACTTGATATACATCACCATTTATCATGCTATCTCTTGACACCAAGCATGATACACCGATTCTTATAATTATCACGATAAAGGGAATGTAGTACCTGATTACTGTTATGTACTGATCACTGTTATGTATTCTTGTTATGATATTGCTCATTCCCGAAATCTGATAATTATGTTCATAAGCTATAAAAAGGACAACTTGTATGGGTATGGGAGGAAGTGATGGATGCCGGAATGATATCTTGCTTATAGTGGTGGGATATAAAAGTATGTATATATATATATATATACTGGCGGTAAGTGTTATGATATTACTGTTAGGGGGACTTTGGGCCTCCAAAGCCGGTTCCAGGTGTATGGAAACCACTATAAGAAGTTCTATCAGTTCTCCATCTACTTCCGTTAACAACCCTTGGCTTGCTTATATATGGATGTATGTGGGTTGGCCGTACACCAGGTCACATACCTAGATATATGGGTCAGACAAGTAATAATAATAATAGATTCTGCTATGATTCCTGTTACACTTGCTATACATGTTATGATTTCCGTGTTGTATTCCTGTTTGGCTTTCATATGATTTGCAACTCTGATTCTATACGCTTGGGTTTCTGTGGCATGAGATAATGGTATATAGATGAGGGTTTCCTTGTTTGGATTATTCCTTCGATGTATTAGTCTCATGGGACCGTGACTTAAGCGTATACAATCACTTTTGCTGTAATCAGCTTTACTCTGGATTTCCTGTTTTATGATGATTATGCCATACCCGTTCATATATATATACTTCATTTGTGTTCTAACCCTCCTGTCTTCTGTACTTGACTCTTGTACTCACCCTTGGCTCGCCACCTGGCTTTTGCATCCTACTCGCCTGGGGAGTTTCACTGACTCCCCTGGATTCTCATGTCCAGGTCCTGGAGCCCGGAGCGTGTGGATTTCCCCCTTTGCTGCTCAGAGTAGCGCAGCGGTAGCGTGGATCCCCAGCAGGCCTTTCAGAGTTCCATCCTTCCAGGCCCCCTGTATGCCTCTCGAGTTTCCCCTTAGCAAACTCGTGAGTGCCCTTTTTCTATTCATACTTGTACATTTCCTTGTATACTTGTATGTGAGCGCCCTTTTATGCTGTTCATGTATGTATATCTCTTGTACTCTCGCATTTGCGCATATCTGTGATGTATTATTATCGTAATATTCATCACCTCTGGTGATAACTCTGTAATTGTATATATATATATGTGTTGGAATGTATAATGCACCATATGCTTCCGTACTCTGATTCTTGTCTGTACTGATGCTTAGCGTATATACGGGAGGGTAGTTCTGACCTACGTATATACGTTGCAGTGACGTCCCCGTATCGCCGGGATCGGGGCGTTACAGGTTGGTATCAGAGCTTAGGCTCTAAACATCTTCAGTACGTCCAGAAGGCAAATCAATGGTAAAGAGATTTGCAACTGGAATACATGAGTCTTGGTTATACATTCCAACTACAAGTGCAGAGTTATCTATTTCTTGACTATCTTTCCTTTGATTCTTAATTCCTCCTATCCTTTCCCTGTTTTGGTTTATGAAGCCTTATACTATCTTAAGATATGACTAGACTAGAGAGGTAGTGGCTGGTTCTGCATGAAGCTATTATGTGATCCCTTCGGTGAATTCTATGAAGCTTGGTATTCTCCAGATTTATTCTAATCTGGCTATCTTTCAGAAGACAGCAGTCGGAATTCTCTTCAGAGTGATTGATGCTTGGTATTCGGGATTCTTAATTATCGGCCTTCTTTATTATGCTCAGGACTATCAGGGTTTTCTTTATCTTCGGTATTCTGGCTCATTTATTGCACAGCCACGACATCAGCAGTGTTATTTAGCATTATTCGAAGATTTATACAGCCGGAAGTGCGGAGGATGGTTATTGTACAGTCGACTTGAGAGCCCTACCTCTAGTGCTTCATATCTTAATTGGTATAAAATTCCACCGCTGTCCCCTTTGTATTCAATTTACCCCTTAACGAAATTGCGAGGACGCAATTTTTTGTAAGGTGGGTGGATTGTAATACCCCGTTCCCGGAATACGTACTTAGTTGCGTATTCAGATTTTCGGTCATATTTTTTCGATTTGTTTCCTGTATTTATTCTGTATTATGAATTCCTTATATGATTGTTTTGTCTTGGTTTTGGATTCGTGGATTCGGAGTCAGCCCTAGTCTGAACCGAAGGCCCGATCCTAGAGTATTACTCGATTTAGACATTCTGATAATTAGAATTGACCGATTTTAGTTTTAAATATCATTTTCCAATATTATATATTTTCTATGATTTTCTAGATTTTTCTGGAATTAAAACGAAAGTCTTCAAAACCGGTGTCGGCCAGTTCCGTTGACCGATTCCCGGATTTTTTTCACAATCAGCTAGGAATTTCATGATGGTCCTTTAGGCTTTATTCCTTAGAATCATATTTTCTACCTACATTCTTTTTCTGAGGATTTTACGATTTTATGAAAATTCCATCGGAGTCGGTAGATAACTGGTTCCGGGATTTTTAGTTTCAAAACTATAAAGTATTTCTTAAAACGGATTTCACTATAATTCTTAGATTAATATTCTTGATTTTTGATAATTATTTCGGGTCGTTCCGAGATACTTGAATTTCGGACGATTCCGGTGTTTTCCCGGAAGATTTCCGCATCCGCAACTGAATCCCGGAATCCGCCACTTCCATTATTTTCATTTTCCATTCCAAGAGTATTCCTTCCCTTTTCCATTTTCTTTCCCATTTCCTATTTTCTTTCTTCCTTTCCTTTAACTTCCACCACACACTTTTCCTATTTTCCAAAATTCTAAATTCTTTTTCTTATTCCACCAACTCCCACCTACCCCCATTAAATGCATTTCTCTCTCTCCCTCATCCCATGGCCGGCCAAGTGGCCAAGAGAGGGACACTCACCTCACCTCCCCTTTTTGCAATTAAGCCCCTCTCTTCTATCTAAATTGCTCCCCCTTCACAAAATCCCAATACTATATATATCCTTCCTTTACATTTCATTTCTTTTTTTCATTCTCTTCATCAAGAGCCAAAGCCCTAGCCTTCACCATCTCCAATTCCTCTTCATCTCCACCACCTCAACAACTACTCCAACACTTTAGCTTCATCTTCTTCCTCCTTCATCACCATGGAAGCAACCACAAGGGCATCAACAACACCAAAGGACTCCACCATCTTCTTCATCATCAACTTCAATCACCACCACCATCACTCCCTCACCTCATGGAGACCAATCACTCTCTTTGGTGAGTGATCTTACTCATCTAGACTTAGTCAATTCTTAGTATACATGTGTATTCATATCATGTTCAATTATGTCTTCAAAATCATGTTTATTTGGTCATCAAACCCAACCCTAGAAAATCTGTTCTGCTTGCTGTTTCCAGTCGATTAGTCGACTAGACCTATAGATTAGTCAACTAGGAAACCCTAGCTGAAACGTAACCTTTCTGGAGCACAGTTTTAGTCGACTTAGGTTATTTATTAGTCGACTAGAAACCTCGATTAGTCGACTACTCCCTTGACCCTAGTCGACTAACTTTTCCTGAAACCAAAACCCACTCTCTGTTACTCAGTATTAGTCGACTTGACTAGACTGTTAGTCGACTTAAGATGTCTGTTAGTCGACTACCCTTCCACCCTAGTCGACTAACTTTTCCTGAATCAGAATATCAACTCTCTGGAACCCAGTTTTAGTCGACTATACCAGACTGTTAGTCGACTAACCCCTCTATTAGTCGACTACTCTTCCACCCTAGTCGACTAACTTTGGCTGTTTGTCTTAGTTGATTTCTTTCTTGAATATGAACCTTACCCTCTAGCCTTATATCATGTATTGGTCTTGCTTGACTTGTCACTTGACAAACATCATCTTACCTTCTCTCTTTCTCTCTCTCCTCTTCACTCTACATAATTATATCACAGGTTATGGCGCATCCCGAGCTTCCGTGGATTTTGGATCTTTTGGCATATTGGTGGTTTAGGCGAGTAGTCTCGCCTCTATTTGAGTTCCCGTTTCATCGGTCGATAAGTATTTCGCTTCTTATTTCCATATTCATGTATTGCACTACATTGCTTGTATTATGGTAGCTTCATCTTGTGCTTGTACCATGCTTATGATATGCTTGCTTCTTTATCGTATACCATGCGTGGCCGACCCTTCGTGGTCGTTGGGCTTTGAGTCACTTCCATGTTACTACTTGTCATTGCTTCAGACTTGTTAGTTGTATGCTTCCTTTTAACACATGTATATCACCTGACATCTAGTATGTTATCACCTGACCACCTGACATGCCACTATCTGGCAAGACCATCTTGTTATGTCATGACTTACCCAGACTTATTATCAATCCATTGTTATGCATGTTACTTGATATACATCACCATTTATCATGCTATCTCTTGACACCAAGCATGATACACCGATTCTTATAATTATCACGATAAAGGGAATGTAGTACCTGATTACTGTTATGTACTGATCACTGTTATGTATTCTTGTTATGATATTGCTCATTCCCGAAATCTGATAATTATGTTCATAAGCTATAAAAGGACAACTTGTATGGGTATGGGAGGAAGTGATGGATGCCGGAATGATATCTTGCTTATAGTGGTGGGATATAAAAGTATGTATATATATATATATATACTGGCGGTAAGTGTTATGATATTACTGTTAGGGGGACTTTGGGCCTCCAAAGCCGGTTCCAGGTGTATGGAAACCACTATAAGAAGTTCTATCAGTTCTCCATCTACTTCCGTTAACAACCCTTGGCTTGCTTATATATGGATGTATGTGGGTTGGCCGTACACCAGGTCACATACCTAGATATATGGGTCAGACAAGTAATAATAATAATAGATTCTGCTATGATTCCTGTTACACTTGCTATACATGTTATGATTTCGTGTTGTATTCCTGTTTGGCTTTCATATGATTTGCAACTCTGATTCTATACGCTTGGGTTTCTGTGGCATGAGATAATGGTATATAGATGAGGGTTTCCTTGTTTGGATTATTCCTTCGATGTATTAGTCTCATGGGACCGTGACTTAAGCGTATACAATCACTTTTGCTGTAATCAGCTTTACTCTGGATTTCCTGTTTTATGATGATTATGCCATACCCGTTCATATATATATACTTCATTTGTGTTCTAACCCTCCTGTCTTCTGTACTTGACTCTTGTACTCACCCTTGGCTCGCCACCTGGCTTTTGCATCCTACTCGCCTGGGGAGTTTCACTGACTCCCCTGGATTCTCATGTCCAGGTCCTGGAGCCCGGAGCGTGTGGATTTCCCCCTTTGCTGCTCAGAGTAGCGCAGCGGTAGCGTGGATCCCCAGCAGGCCTTTCAGAGTTCCATCCTTCCAGGCCCCCTGTATGCCTCTCGAGTTTCCCCTTAGCAAACTCGTGAGTGCCCTTTTTCTATTCATACTTGTACATTTCCTTGTATACTTGTATGTGAGCGCCCTTTTATGCTGTTCATGTATGTATATCTCTTGTACTCTCGCATTTGCGCATATCTGTGATGTATTATTATCGTAATATTCATCACCTCTGGTGATAACTCTGTAATTGTATATATATATATGTGTTGGAATGTATAATGCACCATATGCTTCCGTACTCTGATTCTTGTCTGTACTGATGCTTAGCGTATATACGGGAGGGTAGTTCTGACCTACGTATATACGTTGCAGTGACGTCCCCGTATCGCCGGGATCGGGGCGTTACATTGTACACGGGGGTCTCTTCTTGGTGTAGAAGCAGTTGTACAAGGTGAAAGTTTGTTCTCTTGGTGTAGAGAGAAGGTGTACACATTTGACAAAGGTGATTTGTCAAGTGGTGTGCATGGTTGTGATTTGGGGTGTACAAAATCAAGGATAAAGGAAAATCTCAAGCGGGTGACTTGGGGACTGGATGTAGGTCACGAGGACCGAACCAGGATAAATCTCTCGTGTTTGCGTTTATCTAAACTTTTCTGAGATTTGATTTCCTTTACTGCAAGTTTATTTATTTGTTTAACTTAATTCTTCTTTGTTTAGTATTTGTGTTGACTTTGCAGTTTAGATCCATAAGTGCCAACAGAGAAAGTTCCGCATTTGGCATCATCTTGGGACCAACGAGATTCTTTCCTACCACAGCTCAGAAGGAGATGGAAGAGCAATTCATCTGACTTCAACAATGGAATCGATCTGTTGATGAATATGCTGCTGAGTTCTTAAGGCTGAGTCGTTTTGCTCCGTATATGATAGCCGACGAAGAGAAGCGGGCAAGCAGATTTCAGCAGGGCTTACAAATGTATATTCAAGTCCTTTTGATTCCCCAACAGCTGAAAACATATTCCCAGGTCCTCACTATATCTCGAGAGGTGGAGCGAGGACTGGAGAAAAAGAATCTTGATCAGAGGAGGAAACAGGCCATGAAGAGGCCATTCCAGCAATTGGGCGGAGGAGGTCCAGTCAGAACTGCAAAAGCCCCAATGATTAGACGATCATTTCAACCAGCCCCTCCTCAGACAACTCAAATAATTCCTGTTTGTAATTATTCCAGAGGCCAGGTCACTTGCAAAAGGATTGTCACAGGGCAAATGGATTATGCCTAGCATGTGGATCTGGTGATCACACAATAGAAGGCTGTCCCCATAAGAGAACTGGGATGATGAACCGAACCTTACCGGCACCTCCAGTAGCCATTGGACAGAGAAACCCAGGGCCGATGGTCAGAAGGGCCCCTCTCCCTCCACAACAACGGGTTTTTCGCCCAGCTCCAAGGGGAGGAAGAACAACTGCAGGTCGTGGAAGAGGACGGGCCTACAACTTGACAGTGGAAGAGGCCCAAACTTCTGGAGAAGTGGTGACAGGTAAGATCATGGTGCACTCTAAACCTGTCTTAGCCCTCATTGATTCTGGCGCTTCTCATTGTTACATATCAGATAGTTTTAATGCTTTGCACTCTATACCTGTTGAATATTTAGACCACCAGTGGGAGATTAGTACCGGTAATGGGTAGTCGTCTCTAATAGAATTTGTGTAGATTGCCCGGTGGAACTATGTAACAGGACATTAGCAATGGATATGCTCGTACTAGATACTAAAGGGTACGACGTAATCTTAGGCATGACTTGGCTCAGCAAATACCATGCGGTTATTGATTGTCGAAACAAGAAAGTTATTTTCAGAATACCACTTCAGCCTGAGTTCCAATTTGAAGGAGAACATAAACCTGCCAAGGGAAAAATACAGATGACTGCTGCTGAGATTCAAAAAAAGGGAGTACCAGTTTGGAATGAGTTTCCAGAAGTATTTAAAGAGATCTCAGGGCTTCCACCTGACAGAGTAATTGAGTTCTCTATTGATATCATTCCGGGCACAGTCCCAATATCTAAAGCCCCATACAGAATGGCACCCACTGAGTTAGAAGTTTGAAGAGGCAGTTACAGGAATATTCTGACAAGGGATTGATTAGACCAAGTACTTCACTATGGGGAGCTCCGGTACTATTGGCCAACAAGAAAGATGGTGGTAAGCGGTTGTGTATAGACTACAGAGAATTAAACAAAGTTACCATCAAGAATAAGTATCCCTTACCAAGAATTGATGATTTTTTTGATCAACCTCATGGGGCCCGAGTGTTTTCAAAATTGGATTTACAATCAGGTTATCACCAACTGAAAGTGAAGAGAGAAGATATTCCGAAGGCAGCATTCCGAACTCGTTATGCTTATTACGAACTTCTAGTCATGCCCTTCGGAGTGACCAATGCCCCAGCTGTCTTTATGGATTTGATGAACCGAGTTTTCTCGCCATATTTGGACCAGTTTGTCGTGGTGTTCATCGACGATATCTTGATATATTCAAAAAATGACAGAGAGCATGCAGAACACTTGAGAATAGTGCTATAGACTCTCCGGCAGGAACAACTTTATGCTAAGCAAAGCAAGTGTGAGTTCTGGTTAGACCGTATAGCTTTCTTGGGTCATGTAGTTTCAGAAGAAGGAATTTCAGTCGACCCTAATAAGATCCAGGCAGTAAAAGATTGGCCAATCCCAAGGACAGTAACAAAAATTAAAAGCTTTATTGGATTAGCCGGGTATTACAGGAGATTTGTCCAAGACTTTTCCAAAATCGCAACCCCATTAACAAAGCTCACCAGAAAAGGGGAAAGGTATCAATGGTCAGAGGAATGCGCAACAACATTTGAACAATTAAAAGAAAGACTAATTTCAGCTCCAATCTTGAAGACTCCCTCGGGAACAGGAGGGATGGTTATATATAGTAATGCATCCGGAAAAGGCCTAGGATGTGTATTAATGCAGCATGGTCATGTCATAACTTATGCATCTAGGCAATTGAAACCACATGAGAGAAATTACCCAACCCATGACTTAGAACTGGCGGCGGTAATATTTGCATTGAAGATCTGGAGACACTACCTTCTGGGGACAAAGTATTAATCTATACTGATCATAAGAGCCTTAAGTATATCTTCACACAGAAAGAATTAAACATGAGGCAAAGGCGGTGGCTTGAATTGATGGCCGACTATGACATAGACTTACAGTACCATCCTGGTAAGGACAATACAGTTCCAGATGCATTAAGCAGGAGACCAGAGGACAAAGTATTATTACAACTCACTCAACAGAAGGAATTGCTTCGGGAAATTATAAAGTTGGACTTAATGCTAATACAAGGAACTGATGAGTCAGGTCAATTAATGACCTTCCTGATTCAACCAACTCTTATAAATGAAATTAAGGAAGCTCAAAAGGGGGACCCCAGATTACAGAAATTCAGGGCTCAAGTAGAAGCTGGATTAAGGACAGATATCTGTATTCATTCGGATGGTGCACTTTATTTTGGTAACAGAATCTGTGTACCACAAGGGGAAATTCGGCAGAAAGTTTTAGCAGAGGCACACAGTTCGGCTTATTCCATACACCCAGGAGGAAATAAAATGTATCAAGACTTGAAGCAGAAGTTTTGGTGGAATGCCATGAAGAGGGAGATAGCCCAGTATGTGGCAAAATGCTTGGTTTGTCAGTAAATAAAGGTAGAACATCAGAGAACAGGTGGACTTCTACAACCATTACCGATACCGAATGGAAGTGGGAACATATCACCATGGATTTTGTTACAGCTCTACCCCGTAGTCCTAAGGGTAACAATGCTGTATGGGTAATCGTTGATCGCCTCACAAAAGCAGCTCACTTCCTACCTTTCAGAGTAGGTCAGTCAACAGAAGTTCTTGCAGATAAATATATGAAAGAAATCGTTCATCTCCATGGAATTCCAGTTAGCATCGTGTCAGATAGAGACACGAGATTCCGATCACATTTCTGGGAAAGTCTCCAAGAAAATTTAGGAACTCGTCTGAAATTTAGTACCTCATATCATCCCCAGACAGATGGACAATCTGAACGAACTATCTAAATCCTTGAAGACATGTTACGAGCCTGAATGGTAGAATTTAAAGGGTCATGGGAAGACTATATTCATCTAGTAGAATTCTCTTATAATAACAGCTATCAGGCCAGTATCAAGATGGCTCCATTTGAAGCATTATATGGCAGAAAATGTAGGTCGCCAATATGTTGGGATGAAGTCGGCGAAAGAAGACTTATGGGACCAGATATTCTAGTTCAGACAACAGATAAAGTCCGAATTATCAGAGATCATCTCCGGGCAGCACAGAGCCGACAGAAGAGTTTGGCAGACACTAATAGAAGACCGTTGGAATTCAGAACAGGTGATCATGTATTTTTAAGAATATCACCAACCAAAGGGGTAATCCAATTCGGTACTCGCGGAAAACTTAGTCCAAGATACATCGGCCCGTTTGAAATTTTGGATCGTGTGGGAGATGTGGCTTACCGATTGGCATTGTCACCATCTTTAGAAGGAGTACATAATGTATTCCATATATCACAGTTGAGGAAGTATGTCAAGGATGAAAGTCACATTCTAGATCACTCAGAATTAGAACTACAACCAGATTTATCCTACAAGGAGCAGCCGATGGCCATTCTGGATAGAAGTGTCAAAACATTAAAAAATCGGGCAATACCATTGGTACTGGTTTCTTGGAATAGGCATGCCCCAGGAGAAGCTACGTGGGAACGAGAGGATATTATTCGTGAACGTTTCCCCCAACTCTTTCCATCTTAGTTGGTAAAATTCCTTACCCCTATTCTTTGCAGCCTTCACATCCCCATTATCGGAATTTCGAGGACGAAATTTTTGATAAGGTGGATGGATTGTAACACCCCATCCTCAGTATACGTACCCAGCTATGTGTCCAGATTTTTGGAGCGTTTTTTTTATTATTTAATTGTTTATTTATTTATTTTCTGTTATTTAAATTCTTACTCATATAGCAGTACTGCATGATTTGACCTTTTTGGTATTCAGATTTGATTAATTTCAGTTTCAAATATTATTTTTTAATATTCTAGATTTTTCATGATTTTCTGGAATTTTTCTGAATTAAATTGTAAATCTTCAACACTGGTGTCGACCAGTGTCGCTGACCGACTTTCAGATTTTAATTTACAAATGGGGTTAAAATTCTAGAAACGGCCTTCACATTATTTCTTAAAATCATATTTTCTATCTAAATAAATTTTTCGAGAATTTTTAGAATTTATCGAAATTCCCCTGGATTTGGTGTCGGCCAGTATCACTGGTTGATTCCAGAAATTTTAATTACAATTGGATCAAATTCTGGATTTCGCTTTCATATTTCTTCTTAAAATTATATTTTCTTATTCAGGCATTTTCTGAGATTTTTCAGATTTTATCAAAAATCCGGCTTACCTGGTGTAGACACCGTCCTCAGTGGATTCCAGGATTTTTATTTTGAAAATGGAATTGAATTTCTGAAAATTAATTTCACCAAAAATCTTAAAATAATATTTTATTTTTGAAAATTTTTGGGAAACTTTTCAAGATACTTCATTTTTCGGGCTTTTCTCGAGTTTCCGGTGTTTTCCCAGATACCGGAATTCTATCCGGATATTTTACTTTTTCTCTCCTTGCCTGACGCGAGACCCACCAAATTTGGGTTCAACAATTAATGCGGAGACTCTCTCCATCCCGCATTTAATGTTATGTCCCTCAAGAAAATCAACCCAGATCAAGTCATCCATGCTTTTTGTCTTTTCTATCAACGCAACACTCGCGTTTTCCTTTTGGACGCGAATCCCATTTCCGCGTCTGGCTCCCTTTTGCCAGACGCAGATTTTATTGAGGGGGACGCAGCCCATTTGTTGGATGAAACGCATGTTTCATAAAGTGGAATGGCAACTTGTAAATATATCACTCCTTTATATATATATATATATACACTCCCATCCTCTCTCTCTTCATTATTTCTTTCCTTCTCCTTTTCAGCCAACAACAACCCACAAGAACAGCAAATGCACCTCCTTTGGCGGCCATCACCACCCACCATCTCCACCTTTCTCCACCACCATTTCCTCCACCATTCTCCCCTCCATCTACTCCACCATTCCAACAACAACAACAACCACAACACCATCTTCATCACCATCTTCTTCCTCCATTACTAACCAAAACAACCCATCTTCTCCACTAACTTCACCACCATTTTCACCACCACCTTAACCACCACCAACCATACCATCTTCTTCTCCTCGTCATACTCTTTCCAACGAACTACTCGTCGCTCTCCGAACCGCCATTTTCAAAAACTCTATTTTTTCATTTGAACTACACTTGCACCAACAACAACCCTCTCTTTTGGGGCCTTGGCACCCATCTCCGGCCAACTCCGGTCGCCGCCGGCGACCACGGCCAAGCCACGGTCGGCCTACCTCCCCCTCCTCTTCTTTCTTTCTTTCCTTTGCTTTTCTTTCTTTCCTTCCTTCTTTCTTTTCCTTCCATTTTTCTTTTCTTTTCTAATCTTCCCTAAACCTGCGTCTCCCCCCTCTCCCTTTCTTGCGTCTCTCACTTCTAAAATCACCTAGAGGGGGGGGGGGTGAATAGGTGATGGCTATATGAAATATGACAATAATGCGGAATTAAAAATTCTACTTAACAAATTGCTCAAATTAAAAGACTAGCAATAATAAACACATAAGTAGTGCAAGAAATAAAGGAGTTTGAGTTAGAGAGAAAATTCGAGCAAACGCAAACACGAGTATATGTTTCCGAGGTTCGAGCCACGCTCTACGTCCCCGCCTTCACACTTGAAGGATTTCCACTATGTTGATCCCACTGGATCGCCAATAAAAGGACACACTTGTCCTATCTCTCGTGATGCCGCAACACCACCCGAAGCACACTCGCTCGCTTGAGGCCGATGCCTCTACAACTTCGCTCAAGAAGAAAGATGATCACACTTGATCACAAATAGCTCACTAGCACAATCCTATAACCAAAATGTAGAAGTAGAACTTGGGATGTGAAGTGCAAAAACTAGAGTGGAAGTAGAGGAGTAAGCTTCAAGAGGTTGTTTGGAAATTTTGCTTTGGAAATCTTTTTCTAAAATGAAAGCTTGAAAAATCACTTGTAAAATTGTTGTAAAAATTGTTGTCATATCATGTTGAAGTGACCACCTATTTATAGGGGATGAAAGACAGGGTAAAACTGGTGGAGAAATTCGTTGGGTGAAGATCCCAACAAAAACAGTCAGGAAAATATAGCTGTTGGAGTCTGTCAGACTTTTCTGACAGCTGCCGGTCGACCCGGGCGGTCGACCGTCACGGTCATATTTTTGACCGTTGAGGGAAGTCGGTCGACCGTCCCGGTCGACCCAAACAAACAGAGAGCACTATCAAGTGCCGATCGACCCGAGCGTCGGCCGACGTGCACACATGCACAGCGTGCACATCGGTCGACCCGGGCGGTCGACCGGCCTCTGTTAGGTCTGATAAACAGACTCTGCAGAAATCAGAAAAAGGAAATGGGTTTTGATTTTAAGGTTTAAGGATCTTTATAAAAGAGGTACTAGACTTATAAAACCTAAGAGTATGATCATAGATCAATACTCAAACATGTTATATCATTTGATAGAAAAATCCTTTTTAACAAAAACTTGTTTTTCCAAAAATCGTTTTTTCAAAACTTGATATTTCTAAAACTAATTTCCAAAACATGTTAACTCTAAAACCTAAGTTGGAAATAATCTGAAATAGAAATTCTTTTTGAAGCCATGAAGCAAACTAAAATGTGTGTGAGTGACAATCCCATAAATCTACTTCTAACATCTAGGTTTTGACAAAAAGTCTAGAAGAAAAGTAAAATACAAATCTTAAACTTTCTTCAATGTCTTGATTCCGCAGCTTTCTATTGTGCTTGGCTTGGGAATGCAAATCTTTAGCGGCGTCAAAACTTGTGAGTCTTGATAGTGGAGCCGTCAAATCAACTTGTTCTATAACCTGAATTCTTTTAAACAAAATTGTAAATACATAACTAAATATGGTTTGTATCATCAAAATATACATCGAGATATTGGGCTAATGGCCTTTGGGCCAACAATCTCCCCTTTTTGATGATGAACAAACATATATAGTTATTACAAATATTTGGGTAGAGACTTCAAGTGAAGCTCCCCTCAACACATGCACTACAAAAAATACATAAAAAGCATGCATATAAAAATATAAAAGGTACTTAGGCATAGATGAGCGACACAATAAAGCAATAATACAAGTCCATGACAAAAATAACTCATGCCATAAAAGATAATCATGTTCATACATGTTCAAACACAAACACCTAAATATCCAGTACATGTCCACAATACTAAAAATAACACAAAAGATGTCCAACGCAAAATCAAGTACAAAATATAAGTCTCTCTCATCAATACTCTCCCCCTTTTTGACATCATCAAATAAGGGGAAATCACTTAGCACCACCATCGTCCTCAGACGAGCTCTCCCATCATCGTCTTTCAGAGAGCTCTCTGCAGCCACCCTCAGCATCTTCTCATCACCATCATCGTCCTCTGAAGAAGAAGAAGAAGCTGCTGCCTCTCTGGATCAATGCCTGCGACACCTGGTGGAGGTAGAGCTGCGACATTTTTGCATTATTCCTTGCTTGAAGGATTCCGTACTAGTTTTAAAACATTTTCATATTAACTAGTGCAAATCTTTATATGGTAGAGTATATGATAAGCTTACTCTTCAATTGGTATCATTGGATAATTTCAATTGGTATCAGAGCCTAACCCTAACTTTGGTTTAACCACCTTAGGGAGATTCATTCATTTGGCTATAATTTTGTTGCATTTATATTTGATCGTGCATTCACTTGTATTCATGGCATCCCTTGACTTTTCTAGCATCAAGTCCCCACCTAAGTTTGATGGCTGAACTTCCCTATTTGGAAGGTCAAGATGAACTATTTCTAAAGTCCCTAGGTGTTAGAGTAGCTAGGGCCATAACTAAAGAATTTGTAGAACCTTCACCGATGAGAGAACATGGTCCGAGGACACCCCAAGGACTATGAGGCCAATGCTAGGGCTCATATTCATTAACCAAGCTCTAAATGAGGATGACCTATTCGCATCATTAATTGCAAATCCGCATTTGAAGTTTGGAACATTTTAATTGTGACTCATGAGGAACGTCACAAGTCAAAAGATCTAAGATTGACTTGTTGCGTTCTCAATATGAGAATTTCTATGTTGATAATGAGAGCATTGATGACTGTCTCACACGTTCACCAGATTACTAATCCTTATCTTCTCGGTGAACTTCAACTTCCCCTGTCACTCACTTTTGTTAATTGCTAAACGCGGAGTTCCCCGCATCCCTAATTTCTTAAACGCGACTTTGCGTTCTTGTTATTTGTTTAACGCGATTCTCGTTCTTATGTAACGCGACGCGGAGCACATACTCGTGTCTGCGTTCTTCCTATTGTAAACCGCGGGTCTCAGACCCTGCGTTTGTGGCATCAACGCGGCGCAACCCCCGCGTCTGTGACCGCTGCGTCTTCAATCTCACTTTTTCTGATTCATCCTTCTCCTCCTTTTTTTTATATATATTATTGGTTATCGCGGTGCGGTTTATCTGGACTCCAGAACATGGGATTTCCCGACATTTCTTAAAGTTTTAGGCGAGTGTTCTCGCTTTCTTCGGATTTTTCCTTGCTTTGCTGTCATGCTGACTATTTATATTATTTTGGCACACTTGCATGTATCATGCTATCTCTTGTCGCCTGCCTAATCACCTCTCAAGCATATGTCCCATGCACCTGTTATGCTACTACTTGATACTCGCCGTTTATGACATATTGATACTTGGCTTACGATTATCATATTCGCGGGAATCATGTGACTTGAAATTATAATACTTATGTACTCTCGAACTCCTAATCTTGGCATGCACTTGCTTTCCCCGTGAATGATAATCACATAATAAATCATAAAAAGAAACCTTGAATCGGGTCGGGGGAAACTTACGGCTATCAATATATGTTCGGTTTACAGTGGTTTTAGGTATGTTGTGCAACACATTTCCGGTTTGACCTGAGGGCCTCCAGCGCGAGGAGCGCTGCGCTCCCTCCTTCCTGGTACCATCTTGATAGGGCATCCCTAAGACCCTACTGTACGCTTGCGGCAGGTTCGTTCCTCCAGCAACGGAACAATCCTGGGCCGGTGGTCGGGTATGCAGGGACCCACTGTAAACTGTTCGTTGATACCCCCGTTGGTTTCCCTAACAGCCTCGATTTACTCATATGTGGATGTAATGTGCTGGGACGCTATTACATATACCTAGACATATGGGTAGAACGGTAATAAGTATAAATATTGTAAATGCACCAGCAATAGATTTATTCAGCCCTCATCACTTTCATTTTATGCCTCCATTTCTTGCTTACTGTACATGTACTCTCGACACAGTTCTTGATGCTAATATTGTTTTGATCATATCAACACACATATACCTATCTCTACACGACACTTGGCGTTCACCTGTCTATTTGTTAGGGAGTTTCTGACCCTGGACTTGCATGTTCAGGTTCTGAAGCCTGGATTGAAGCGGAGCCCTCCACTGAAGATCAAGCTTATCTCTCGGAGCAGGCTGACTTGTCCTAGCTCTTCTGTTCCTGAACCTTCTGCTAGCTCGGGGATCTTCTTCTCAGCCCGTGAGCACCTTTGCTGTACAAATTGTAAATTTCACTTTGTACCTGGCTGATATATGTACATGTACCAATTTATCACGCTTGTGATAACTTTGTAATCCTTATGTGGAATGTATATTGCCACGTGCTTCCGTACTCTGATTCTTGTTTGTACTGATGCTTAGCGATATAGTGAGGGTATTCTGACCTGCGTATATACGTCGCAATAGCGTCTCCGTACCCGCTGGATCGGGCGTTACAAGTTACCCGTTGGATCGGGGCGTTACATTTGTTATTAAAACAAGTGGGGGAGTAGAATACTCTTAATAGGACTATCACATATGTGAGTATAGAGCTGGGTCAGCTCTTTGGAATCTCTATAGAGGTTGTTATTCTCTAAAGATACTCTCTAAAACTAAGAATGTCCAGGGCCAAAATGGACACAACCGAGAACCTAATTTGATTTTGAAAAGTTACTGTGTGAAGCTTGTTGAGTTGGATTATAATAACGGCTGACAGTTCAAGACCTAGTTTACTGATTAGCAAGTAAGTCAGATAAAAGCTTTTGCTATGGAAGGTTCAAGACTAGTTCACCTATCCGAATGTAGTTTCTTTTCTAAAGCATCTTCACTATAGAGTCAATCTCTTTGTGTTCAATCCTTGAATCTCCATCATTGTGGGGAATTGTTGGGAAAATAAAGAATTAAAACATGAATCTTTGAGCTGAATTAAGACAAGATCCATTGATAAATTCAACTGGATAATGGTTGAAGTGTGTTCTCCTTCCATTGAGGATGAACGTGGTATATTTACATGTTTAATTCCCTTTTTATAATGAATGAGATATTCAAGTTTAAAGATTGTCAATTCAAAAGCTAAAGAAAACTAAAGGTAGCTAAAAGCATTTAATCCCACATTAGTATAGGATGGACAATTGAATTGTATAAATAGAAGAAAATGGGAACAAAGGGCGTGCTTTGGGTACTTGGAGTTTTCGCGTGCGATTGGCGTGAAACCATGCCCACACGTGCGTGCGTGTGCCGCCATCGTCGCCCGCTGACCCCGCGCCGGCAGCGGGCCCGGGCCAGGGTGCGAGTTCAGGCTTGAATCCAACCCGGCCTATTTTTTTTGAACCGGGCCACAAGGGTTTGGTGCTAAAAGCGGGTATCGACCCGCTCCGCTACCTGCCCGCTGCACTGCAACGGCTGATCGCTGCAGCGGTTTCTGTCTGGAACGGTTTAGACAGGAACCATTACAACTATTCATGGATGACTCTGCCCTCAACGGACTCCAGGAGCGCTTATAAATAGCACTCCTTTTTGTGATTCTAAATACACTGAAAACATTCTCTTCTCTCCCTCTATACTGATTTCAGATTTTGAAGGAAAATTTGAAAAAGAGATTCGGTCTGAAAGGAGAAAGTACAAGAAATTCACAGAATCAGTAATAAAGAATTGTTATCTGAATCTGTCTCTTCCTAAGACATAAATTCTTCTCTCTCCCTCCTCTCTACGGTGAATAATCTTCCAAAATTAAGCCAAATATTCTTCTAGAATTTGTCTCGTCCTACTACATTGAAATCCTGTGAAGGTACTGATTAACTGTGATTTGACCGTACGGTGATTTAGTAGTGCTATCCAAATACCGTGAAGGAGGTGTTGTATCTTGGAAAATCAATATCCAGTAACCCGTTAGCACCGAAGCGGGGACGTAATTGTCTTAATAAGATTCGTTATATGTGTACCTTAATCCAATTGCTGTATAAGTGAACTAACACTCTTTATACAGGGGTTATACTGAAATATTTATGCTCATAAATTTACTGTATATTGAGACTGACTAATACTAGTCTAATTGGTGCTTAACAAAGGAAGATAATTGAAAGGTGATTATGTAATTAAGGAACGTTCTATTGAACGAAAAACCTCCCACCTGATATCACCAACCTGGCCAATTATAGATCAGTGATATTGATTAGTTGTCAGATCGATTCCTTCACCTAACATATGGGTTCGAGGCTCCCCTATGTATAGGTTTGTTAGAAATTAAAGTCCACAGAGAATGCATTGAAAGCATGGGTGCTTTAGGTATCGACTCTCCAGCTTCATTAATTGGAGGCATTAGGAGGCAGCTAGCTAATATGCATGAGGAGCTGGTTCGCCAACTCTGAATTCACGTTACAAAATCATGAACTCATCTTCAAGTGCAGTTAGTGTAACGCCTGTTCCCGCAAATACGGGGGACACTATGACGATGTACATACTCTGGACGGAAATATCCTAGCATACGTACGCTAAGCCTCAGCACAAAAATAAATACAGTATATACAAATATTCTAGCATTAACTAAGTACAAGAATACTATAAAGGGATTATTAATCACGATAAATATCAAAACAAAAATAAATATGAAAGTACTGACAGAAGAACAAAAAATACCTATAAACTAAAAAGGTGACGGGTCTCCTAACAATATCCCGGGAAACACCAAGTACTATGATACCATAGATCTCCAACCTGGGCATGCAACTCAGGATTGTCAGAAAGTGACCTAATAAGTGATAAAATAAAAGAAGCAGTAATAATATACTATAGAAGTAGTTATAACCACAATAATGTATAATACATGATTCATAACAGTAATACAATAATATCATACTAATAATCGATATTAATAAACAATTAATATATTTCCATTGTAACATTATTAATATCTATCGTGTTACAACTGTGTTACCTCATCAATATTATATTACAATGATTAAAAACTATAACTTGTTTATTATAATATCATTAAGAATTTAATTAACTTATATCAAGTCTTTATTACTATTACATTAGTTATACTATTAGTAACGATAGCATAATGATATAATGATGAATATGAATATTTATACATGAAGTACGTAGAAAAGTCATACTATCGTGAAAAAAAAAAAACATGGAACATGAATACATGCAATGCAGAGTATAAAGTGTACAGAATATGTTCTCACATAAAGTGCACAGTATACATATGACATGATGGTATATAAGATAGTAGAAAGTGTAACAAGTTAAATGGATAATAATATACCGTATCGAGCATGTCATGTTGTCTATGCAATAAAACAATCAGTACCATCTAATATTTTAATCAATCTCTTCCAATGTCCTATACCACTGGCAGTTCATGCGGAGCCCATACTCCAGCCTTACTCATCCGAACATAGCATACGGGTACCATTATTTGAACGAGAGAGAATGTCACTATTGTTTATACTGATTATTATGTTAATTGAAAACTCAGTATTTAATGAAAGTCTAGTCAGGTGGGTTTGGCATACCCAGGATCACAGCCCTAAATAGAGCCCTGGCTGCTGTGCTAGGGCCCTCTGCTAAGAGTGGTACAGGAAATGGGAAACGGGGGCTCATGGAGCTATAATTAGTAGCCAGCACTACCATCCCCTGCAGTGGGATAAAATGGATGCAAGACATCCACCCCATGAGATCTAGTCAACTGTTCAATTTTTTCCAACTCGTGTTATATTTATTAATTTAAACTACACAGTATAAGGAACAATAATGTGTGTGGTACATGTAACACGATAACTGAACATGAGCTCTATTGATAGCATGAAAGGATAACATGAAACAGAAAATGGGAGATGTGGGACTCTAGAGGTGGCCCTACCACACAAGCATGTGATGTGACACTTAGCTCCACAATCAATATCACAGCAACATGTCCAGTAACAGGCCAGTAACATTATATTATATCAAAAATAGGATCCAGGAAACAATCATGTACTGTATTAAATATTCATGTTACAGGAATACAAGAATATTCATGTAACGATAAATTATGTAACAAGAACAATGATTCAGGTAACATGAAGACAGGAATAATCAAAGCATGTATATAGGTGAATCCATGTAACAGTGATATAAGAACATGAAATAGTTGTGTACAGAGTATCTGTATAACAGTATCTAGTTAAATACCGTTATCCCTGTATCAGTGGTACATGGACATGAAACAATAGTGTCCAGTGTAATAATATATGTGTATTAGTGATACAAGTACATGAAATGATATTGTCCGGTGTAATAGGATATCCGTGTCCATTGTACAAATACATGAAATAACGGTGTCCAGAATCATAACAAACATGCTTGAATGTGAATGTACAGTATCCAGTGCACGTGCTTCAGATACTATGGACAGTGTCAGGTTGAGGTGTATAACATGAACTTGTGTTAATAATATATACATATACATACATGCATGCATACATACATACATAACATGCAATATATACATATATATATATACATATACATACATATATACTATATATATCAGAATGTTTATTACGATATTACTATATTCGATATCACAAGATAATTATATACAAGTATCTATTTTCCAACTCCTCGAGACCATGTTGATATCATCAGTTTATTTATTACTTTATTTATTAGAATAATTAACTTATTAATCTGGAATTCCTTAATCCTTTGTCTAATATTACTAGATACTTACATAATTTACCTATATTTTATATTAAATCAAGATAATAATAAATTATTATTTTATTGAACATATTCAAGAGTAATCATGCATATTCTAATTATAGTATTTTTATGATATAAATAATATTTTAAGTGGGTTACCGATAATCACGATTTCTTAAATAATGCAAGCAATTAAAACATGATAAATATAATTTATAAAAGGAAAACACTCATATAGCTAGTACATGAACGTAGCTCATTTTTCTATGATCGTAACTACTCGAGAATCGTCTAAATCAGACTCCGGATGCTCCAGATATCGCCCAAACACTAAAATCATTAAAAATAAGTTAAATATGTAATAAAGAGATTTAAATTATAAATATTATAAATAGAAGGGGTTTTATGAAAAATTATCTTCTTTAATTAGAAGCTAGTTTGAGTTGTTAACAAGTCGGGTTTAAATCCGGAACCCAAACCCAATAGCTTAAGTGAGTGGGTAGTGGGTTAATGGGTTATCGGGTCAGGTTCGTTGGGTTATGGGTGTGGGTTATGGGCTTGAACCAAAATGAAAGAAAGAGAAAAGGAGAACGAGGAGAGAGGAGAGGAGCAAAGGAGGTGGCGGCGGTGGCTTGGTCAGGCCTGGTCGGCCTGCCGCGGTGGAGTGGCGACCACCGGCGGCAAAGGCGACAGCCCAGGCGCGCTAGTAGTTAGGTGTTAAGAGGGGGAAGAAAGGAAGGGAGAGAGAATTAGAGAGCCCAGGAGAGAGTGTTTTATAGAGAGGGAGGAAGAAGTAAAGAAGAATAAGAAGAAGAAGAAGAAAGAGAAAAAGAACGAGAAGGTAGAGGTTTGGGGTTGTGGCCTACCGCCAGTGGCCTGCAGAGGCCGGCGATGATCTGGCAGTGGGGCTAGTGGAAGAAAGAGATAGGAGTGAGAGAGAGGTTGATAGAGAAAGATAGAGAAAGATAGAGAAGATAAGAGTGGAGAAAAGAGGGAAAGAGAGAGTAGAGGAGAGAGAGGACGGCCTGGCAGCCTGGCCGGCTATAGCGATGGCATTGGCCGCCAACAGTCATATACAGAGAGGGGAAGAGAGAGGGTGAGAGAATATTATAGAGAGGAAGAGAGAGAGAGAGAGAGAGATGATATGTGAGAGAGAGTAAAATAAAGAGGGAGATTAGATAGTGAGAGGTAGAGAAATAGAAACAAGGAGTGGTGGTGGCATAAGGCGTGGCTTCAGGGGAAAGAAAGAAGATAATTAGGGGAGAAAAAAGAAAGAATAGAATAAATTAATATTATTTAATTAATATTTTAATTGGATCAAAATCTGATTAGCTCAGAACGGTTCTTAAAAAATCTTTAAATAGAGAATATTATCCTGAGAAATAGCATAAAGTCATTTTAAGAAATTCTGTCTGGTTTACAAGTTAAAATTCCTGGAATCTATTGCCGATATTGGGCGACACCGATTTGGCGAATTTCAATTAATTAAGAAAATCTCCAAAATACACTAAAGTTGAAAATATAATTTTGAAGAACAATTGGAAAACGATTCTTAGAATTCAACTCTATTTGTGAATTAAAAATCATAAATTCAATTATTGGTATTGGTCGACAACGAATTCGGAGATTTTTCAAAAATCCAGAAAAATTCAAGAAATTCTAAAAAAAACTAAAATATTGAAAAATAATATCTGAAACTAAAACCAATTCAAACTGACTAGCAGGAAGGTCAAATCAACTTAGTATGTCATATTGAGTACTAATACTATGTCACATATATTTAGGGTCGGGGGATACAGTTGCTCACTAGTTATCATTAGAAGAGGAGCAATTGAGACAGAAAAGTGGAGAAAACTGGTTGAAGCTGGGCGATAAGAATTTTAGCCTTTTCTACTTAGCCATCAAAGTAAGGAATGTCCGAAACAACACTAAGCATTTGATAGATGGTAATGGGAATCATATCATGAACTTGGAGAATTAAGAAAACTACTCCCTAGTATTGTGTTACGCCCCCGCTTTCCAAAATACGTGAAAAAGGAGTCGCGATGAGAGTCGGTGACGTATATACATGAGGAAAATACCCCACCATATATGCTAAGCCTAAGTAACCTGAACAAGCTAAAAAAGTCTATCAATATCACTACAATACTACATATGAATGCCCACACAAGATATCACATGAATACAGAAAAGAATAATGACTGATAGCAATGTATAGAGAACAAAAAAAACTACAGAATCAAATGGAATGAAAAGGAAGACAATAATATCAGAATATGAAGAAGGAAACTCCAGCTCCTTGCAACATGTCCAGTCTCATCGAACACCTAATCAATAACATAAACATCTAGTATTTGGATGTACAAAATCCAGGGTCGTTGAAGTGACCTAATGAGTATATAAGAAAAAGGGAAGTGCTCGTGTATATAAACAGTGTGTACAAAATAACAATAAGTCTAAAGCTAAAATAAAAGATAGCTGGATAGCAATAACATGAAACAAGGCTACAGATAAATAATAACTAATAAAACTATAAACAAACAACTGATGTCAAGATGTATAACCTAGCATATGTAACTAGTCTGGTATACAATCTAGTCATGTGTATAATCAATGTCTATCATAACTTATATGAGTTTAGTTAGGTGAGTATAGTCAATTATAGTACAAAATAATAGTTTATCAATATTAATTATGTCAGCGAACCCAATTGCCACTAGTAATAGACATATCCCATACTACGCCTACTACACCGTGTCAATCAGGATCCTAAATTATTGAAACTGATCTGTTGGAGACATTGTCTATATTTTAGGTGGTTCCATACATACCCAGAACCACGGCCCAATCACCTTGCGCTGAATCAGTTCCTACCGCTAGTTCCAACAACAATAACATAATAATACTTACAGTATCAGGAACATATAACAGATGGGATGTCAGTCATTTCCCCCAAACCCTGCAGTGGAACCGTATCTCGACTATGCAACCTATATCCTAGGTCCACTTATACAGATGTTGTCTCCTCCATCAATTTCCAATCCAGGTGTTAGTTATCTTTTTATATTATTATTTAGATCAATCAATATCCATGTTAGATCGATTACTGGAATAATATGATGACAGTAACAATACCAATGGTGGTACAATAACAATGTAGACAATATTACTGTACAAACAGTAGACAATAGAACAATACATGTGTTACGATCTGACAATATTCTCCAGTAACTTTCAATAACATGAATACAATAACAAGCTCGAATACTGCTCAATAAATAATCTCATGTGGAATTGATCAATATCTCATCCATCTGCACTAAAATACAATAGTAATTGATCCATAACCAATATTCTAATACAATCATCATGAACATCAAGTATCAATCATGTCAAAGTATCTGATATGGTAAACCATCACCTCAATAAATCAATACCCAGCTATCACATACCGTCGGTTTACTCTAATCCTTTATATTATCAGTATATCCATCTTCTAATCACCAATATATCAGAGTCTCGCATAAACAGTCAGCTATGTCTACTCATACCTCACCATCGAATAATAGTAAGATCATCGATCAATCATCATATGTTCTCACTTCTATTCAAGGTCAACCACAATATCTAACATAAATAATATACATCTCAGGTCAACTACAAATCTAACTAAGTCCATACATAGTTCTAAGCATCAAGGTAGATTCAGTCTTCTAGTAAAATAACATCATATTTTCAGTCCTCAATATTTAAAAAGATTCCTATCTAAATAATCACCTAACAATTGCCTCATAATACTTTACATGAAATGTACCACTCATCCACAACATGAATTAGGCTAATCACTAGGTCCAGTCAGTCACAGTCAAAGATATATCACAAATAATCCTGAATCTGAAATGGTAAACAATCTATATGAAATGATAGGACAAGAATATCTCAGTAACAGATTACTAATCTACTATATATCCACGTGCTCTATTATTCATACTATTCAGTCTGCACTCCTTTAACTTTAAGTCATATCCAATCCAGTAGAGTCTAATAATAATCCAAGCATCAACATATCTAATAAATCAAATAATGTTACCATTGATAAAGTGAGTCACCACATCTCAGTGCTAAGATACTAACTCTGCATATATATATATATATATATATATATATATATATATATATATATATATATATACACATATATATATATATATATATATACACATATATATATATATATTATACACATATATATATATATATACACATATATAATATATGGGTTACTGTACCTCACTGATGGCTGAGAGAGTTTCTCAGCCGCGGGACGTGGCAACATAATAACCACGAACTTGTCATTAATTTTGGCGGACAAAAACCTGAGAAATCCCGCCTAAATTACTCTCAGTCACCTCAACTTTGTATTTGACGAAAAATACCCTTCTCACAACTTTTTACCTTATGTAAAACATTTCCTTTCAAAAAAATTTACAGATCTAAATTTCACCAATCATTCTGAAGAGATTAGTTCTATTGTTTCACAAATTTGTTCTGTTTTTTAAAAATATATTTGCTACATATGGCACCAAAGAAATCATCCACCGAAAAAGGTAATGGTGAAACAAAGCAAATTTTTTTTAGGGTTTGTGGATTTAATAGTTATAATTTTTTTTCAGATTTGATTCCGTTTCTGTCACTTTTTTTTTGAAAACTTGGGACCATGGTCGCAAATAAGAGAGAGATTCTGAAACTTGAGACCATTAATAAATTTATAAATTTATAAATTTGTAACACAGCGACACAAGGTTCAATTTTTTTCAAGTTTTTTCATTTCCTTCTATTTCTACCATGGTCGCAGTTGTTTGAAAAAGCGATGTAGATGTATGAGACCTTGCTCATAGTGTTTTAAAAAAAAAATTTTCATACACTTTATGTTGACCTGGGTCGCAGTTGTTAAAATTAGAGTTGCAGATGTGTGCGACTTAGATCGTAGCGTTTTAAAATTTATTTACTTATTTTTTTTTGACTTTGCGTTGTAGATGAATGCGACCTTGTTGCAGTATATGAAACATCCTTTGTTTTTTATTCCCTATTTTGACGACCAGGGTGGCAGTTGTTTAAATTTGTGGTTTAGATGTTTGCGACTTCGGTCGAAGTTTTTTTAAAATCATTTGTTTTTCTTTCCCTTTTTCTGACGACATGGGTCGCAGTTGTTTCAATCTGCGTTGTAGAGTTATGCGACCTTGGTCGCAGTATATTAAACGTCATTTGTTTTTCATTCCCTTCTCTGTCGACCTGGGTCGCAGTTGTTTATATTAGCACTGTAGATGTCTACGACCTTGGTCGCAGTGTTTTAAAAATAATTTATTTTTTATTCCTTTTAATTTTTAAATAAACATTAAACTAAAGTTTTTAATGTTTCTTCATTTATAGGTAAACAACAACTGAAGGTTCGTCCTCTGAGATCGAGCCTAAAACCTATGTACAAGTTCATTAAGAAATTCAAAAAGCACATTTAGGGCGATTTCGTAGATGCGATCAAGAAGACCCCATTTGGCCCAATCTTCATGGCCTTCTACAATGAGAAATTTGGGGGTGAAAAGGTGTAAAATCAAACATTGCTGTACTGAAAATTTTAGACTAGTATGATAGGGATACAAGGACCTTTAGAATTGGGGCAAACAAATTGAGTTAACAGTGGAGATGTTGCCCTAACTTTTGGTCTACCTATCATTGGGGCGGATTTTATTATGAATAAGACCTGTACAATGAAGGACAGAGGGGTTTATAATATTATTTCCCTAATATAAAGAAGATCACGAAAGTATCTATTGAAGAAGCTTTGGATGATCTTCTGGTCAAGAAAAGGAGGAGTGAATTAGATGTGACCAAGGATGAACAGCTTGAGCAGTAAGTGACTTTAAATGAAATCATAAGAGACATTCAAAGACTTGCAGCTCAAGACTTTACTACAATAATCATACTATACATGTCGGCCACTCTATTCTTTTCTGGCAGTAAATGCACGGTGCCGTGGTATATTGTGGAACAGATTGTCAATATGCAGCTGATGAGGACAATATGCTGGGCTAAAGCTGTTTGGCAATTCCTGATTGAGTCAATGGACATCTTCAAGCACACCACGTACGAGCTACAAGGATGCTCCGTGCAAATTATTGTAAGTATGAATATCAAATTTGGCCAACATTGTATGAAATTTCCCGATATCTTGTGAATATTTGTGTAAACTAATTTAATTATGCATTTTGCAGTATTGGCTATGTGAGAGGGCTCTTATTTTTGAGCCGAGGCCTGGTTTGGAGCAAAACCCCACGCACAGTAAGATGGGACCTCCAAAACATTAGCAGATCTCTGCTTGAAGTTGATCTAAATGAGCTTGACACACATATCGTAAGTTTTAAAATATTAAATACCATATACTGTTGATTAAAATTTTATACATTTAAATGGGACCTCGGTTGCAGTTCTTTTTATGTGCAGGACAAATGTGTGCGACCATGGTCGCATTCTCTTGATAAATACCGTATACATAAACTGCGATCATGGTCGCACTATTGAGCTGCAAGTGTTTGCTGTTCATTTTATGTGCAGAACAATTGTGTGCGACCATGGTCGCATTCTTATCATAAATAGTTATAAATAAACTGCGACCATGGTCGCAGTTAAATTATTTCATTGTTTTAGTTTTAAGTTAAATTTTTTTCTTTTCAGATTTTGTGTCGAATGGCCAACATCTCTAATGATGAAAGAAATATGGTTGGCCTTCCTGTTGAAGGAGAAGAGGAGGAGGAGGAAGAAGAAGAAGAAGACAAGAACATACATATAATGAAGCTAACATCCCGGCGGAAACGAAGCCAGAAGCGGCCGAAATAATTGAGCAAGAACAAACGAGTGAGCAAGAACCAACTATTATAGGTTATTTTCTACCACCACGGGATGAACAAGCTGAAGAATTGAAGTTTTGAGGAATTAAAATCAGTACTTGAGAGAATATGTTTATCAGCTATAAAGAAAATTTGAAAAAATGGAGACTGAGAACAGACTCAAGGCTGAATTAAAGAAAAAAAGAAGAGAAAGAGAGAGAAGAAAAATTAAAAAAACAGTAGAGGAAATTAAAAGTGAAAGAAGAAGAAGAAGAGCTGCTGAGAGCAGCCGCTGCTGCGAAGGAGAAGGAGAAGGAGAAGAGAAGGAGGGAAGAGGAGGAGCATGAGAGGAGAAGGATGAAGAAGAGGAGAAGAAAAAGGAGGAGAGGAGGAGAGAAGAGGAGGAGCAGGAAAAGGAGAAGAGAAGGAGGGAAGAGGAGGAGCATGAGAGGAGAAGGAGGGAAGAGGAGGAGCAGGAAAAGGAGGAGAGGAGGAGGGAAGAGGAGGGGCAGAAGAGGAGGAGGAGGAGGGAAGAGGAGGACAAGGAAAAGGAGGAGAGAAGAAGGGAAGAGGAGGAGCAGCAGAAGAGGAGGAGGGAAGAGAAGGAGAAGGAGAAGAGGAGGAAAGAAGAGGAGGAGCAGGAAAAGGAGAAGAGGAGGAAGTTAGAGGAGGAGAAGAAGAGGCAGGAGAAAAAAGAAGAAAGAGGGGGAAGAGAGGAAGGAGAGGATGAAAGAAGAGGAGAGGAGAAGGAAAGGAGAAGAGGAGAAGAAGCATAAAATGATGATGGAGCAGATGGAGAAGCAGGTTGAAGAGAAGAAAAAAAATTGAAAGAGGATGAAATCAAGGGTTCTGAATTTATAGTAAATATTTCTGGGGAAGATTTCCCCAGTTTTTCTTTAAATATAACTCAACAGATTCAAGAACTCTAAAAAGATAGAGCTTCTGAAGAAAAATTCAAGAACAGACTCTGGCTAAGAAGCAATCCTTAAAAGAAAAGTTTTGGATTACTCTAAAGGAACAATAGAAAGGGGAGTCAAAGAACGCAAGCGCGCTGAAAGAGATCGCGATGACTCTGACTTCGTTTATCCAAAACAGAAAAAGAAAATTAATGAACATCCTCTTCCACAGCCTGCGGCTCAGACTTCTGCCACTGGTTTCGGCAACAAATAGATTTCCCACACTCAGCCAAAAATCAGGAATTGACTGAAACCACAGCATACAGAATTCTGCATCCCCATCAACAAGCTCTTATAAAAAATTTCTTGGACAAGGCCTTCTCTGAGTAAGTTAATTAATTTTATTATAAATCATATCAAAAACTATTAGATATTTATATAAGAACAATATAATTATTAACTTTGTTTTGAATATCTTGCAGTTCTACTGCGTATCAGGATACCGACAACGGAATCATTGTTGCCAAAAATGACATTGAGGACCTGATGTTCAGTAGAGAGTTAGATGCGAATATAATTCATTTCTACATGCAGCATCTAGAGAAAAGAGGAGGATTAAAAAGTATATCTTTCGGAGCGAAGCTTGAGTAAACTTCTATTTTCTCCTTTACGGTTAAATGAAATATCAATTTCCTAACTAATTTAGTGAATTAAATTTTTGAACGTTAAATATTCTACTAGTAGTCTTTACTGCTGTTAAGGCATAACGAATGTACTGCGACTAAAGTCGCAGTCCATGATTAAAATAATCCACACGAATATCAATTTAAAATGAAGGTTACGACTTTGGTCGCAGTTGCTGGCGGCAGTCTTAATCAACAACAACAACACTGCGACCTTGGTCGCTATGCATGTTAATATAAAAAGACGGGTAGCTACCAAATGTACTGCGACCTAGGTCACAGTCGATGATAAAATTAATCACCACGAATATCATTTTAGTAATGAAAGGATGCGACCTAGATCGCATTTCCTGGCGGTCTTTATCAATAACAACACTGCGACCTTGGTCGCTCCATATATTAATATAAAAGTCAGGGTTCATAAGAAATGCTTAAAATTAAACATGGATACAGGTGATGGCGATCAAGGTCGCAGCGTAAAGTAGGTTAATCAAAAACACTGCGACCATGATCGCAGTCTGTTGTCTTGACGTAATAACATCTAATTTTCATAATATTTTTTTATACTTTGAATTCATTTTGAAATTTATTTTTTTTGTTGTTCGCAGCACGATGTTGTATCTAAAAGTAGAGATCTTGAAGATCATTTCATCAAGCAGCTGTTGAAAAACTGGACAGTTGATGTGCAGTACATGTTCTTCCCGATCAATCACAAACACAGCGCTAACGATCCCGGATTTCACTGGACCTTGTTGGTATTTGATTACCATACAGAAGAGTGAATTTTTTACAACTCTTTGGTCCCAGCTGAAAAAACAAGTAGTACATTAAAGCTTTATCAAAGAGATGCAAGAATAATGGTGAGTTGAAATTTAATATTTCGATTACTGGATACTTGCATTTAATTTGATTAATATCGATATTTTTTTCTATTGACATTGCAGAAAGAAAGGTTATTACAGATTTTTGAAATTGATTTCAATAAATTAATGAAAAAACAAATATAAAATACACAAGATGCTCCCAACAAGCAAACAGGTATTTAATTTTTTGACAACTACTTACCTATCATATTTTTACTTTTTTTTAGTACAGAAATCTAATTTCATTTAATGATTACTCTGTACAATTTTCAGTGTTGATTGCGCTGTATATGTATGCAAGTACATGGAAAGTATAGCATTTGGTAGTCCATCAGCTATTGATACTGTTACGGCTGCCGATGTACAGAGACTAAGAAGTGAGCTTGCATACATGATACTTGCAGATAGAGAGAAAAGTTGGGATGAAGAAACAGAAATTATAAGAAGGATGGTATTTGAAGACTAACAGTTGACAATTCATTGATGTACCTCAATTTTTATTTATAAATGTAAAAATAAATGCAATTCATTAATCTGTTTGTTTTATTAATTTAATTTATAAACATTTTTATACATTTATTTATTATAAAATCCATTGATTATTTCCAATCTACATCTGTTACACCGTGCATTTTACTAATTCGTATTGATATTAGAAAAAACATGAGTTCAGAAGTTATATTACGACCAAAGTCGCAGTAATGACCTGTTTGAGTTACAGCGTTTCCTTATATTGCGATACTATAATCGAGACAGCGATCATGGTCGCAGTTACGTAATCATTTATCAGTTCCCAATGCGACTGTGGTCGCACTTTCATAATCGTAGAGACCAAAGTTTTGTACACATAGCCCTTTATATATGTTTTAATTTAATTAACTTCATTAATTTATGTTATTGTAAACATAATCCTCTCTGCATTTTTCTACCATAAGATATTAAAACAATTAAAATCTTCACGTGTTCAAAGTACAAAGTAACTTGATATAAGAATGCATTAACTATTTTCGAGAACTGAACAGTCACCTGGAAAGTATACAATTTTTAGGAAAAGGCAGAAAATAAATTTGGGACATGTTCACGTCGTTTGAGAGCTTAAACATTTTGGAATTCCGGGATTAAAATATATAAAGGGTCATCATGATAGGATTATAAACATACTAAATAGGATTTGCTCAAATTCGTTACTTTCAATATTCGAAAACAGATTCAAAAATGTCTTCTCCACCGTCTTCACCGGAAAGAAGCCAATCATCTAATGATAATTGGATGTATAGTTCTGAAGCGATCCCTCGCTACGGGTCAGAGGATGAGCTTGATACAGACAACCCGTTCTGGGAGTTCATTGATGAACCAAAATACTGCCATGAAGAGGAAGAAAGCAAAGAGGAGATTGTTGGTAAAGAGGTGGAAGAGACGGAAAGCGATATGGAAGACGAACACAGTCATAATCTTGAGGACGAATCTGATTATGATGGTGATGACGAGAAGGAGTAGATTAGAACTTTAAATTTGTATTTTGATTTTTTTTAAATATATAAGCCTGTTTTCTAATGTTAATTGTGTGAATTATAATTTTTACTACTTAATCTTGGTTGAAATGTTGTACATTTGTCACAAATTTTATTCATGTTGTAGATCGAAATGGATGTTACAATTAAAAGATATATATATATATCGTCAGCCAACTGCGACTCTGGTCGCTGTCATGAAACAAGTGTAGACATCCAGACAGAACGTTCAAATGGGCAAATATGAACATGTGATCACGGTCGCAGTGTTAATTTATCTTCAGTGGACTGAAGAACAACATAGGGCGAAAATGTCGAAATGGAAGTTAAAATTAAATGAAAAAGGGAACGCTACGACTGTTGTCGAAAACAGAAAAAAAATACCGTCAGGCAACTGCGACTCTGGTCGTAGTGATGGAACTATTGTAGATAACGAGAAAGTCAATATTCAAATGTGCAAATATCGATGCGACCATGGTCGCAGTGTTACTTTATGTTCAGTGGAATAAAAAAAACATAGCGCAAAATTGTCGAAATTATATTTGTGCGGAAAATTTCAACTATATTCAGATGTTATAATAATATACCAAGAGACGGGGCAATTTTAAAAGCAACAAATCAATTTCCCCGGCATAGAAGCACTGCGACCACGGTCGCAATTATCCCCGTACACTGCTTATCTTTAAGACCAAAGTCGTTGTCTACGTTAAAGTAAATAAAAAGTAAACTATATAGGCCAAGTTTTGTAACAGTAAAACTCTAAAGTACAACTACTTACAAAAATAGTACAGTAGAAGTCAAAAATGATATTAAAATCTACTTATAATGACACGCCAGTGGCAGTATGCGACATGAATCTCTCTGCACTGTGCGACCCTAGTCGCAGTTCATGACTGAAACTGTCAAAATGAACACTTTATTCCTTCTAGGTGGACGCAACCCAAACTACTTCTTCTGCCATTAAAAAGGAAAAGTAAGAATTTTAAACATAAATCATTAGAAAGAAGTGTATAACAGGTTTAATTTAATACCAGTAATGGACAACTAGTCCTGTAATGGCCCAGCTCTTGACAGTTACCACATCTTCGATGCTTCACTTCCTTCTGATATAGAGAATCTTCAAAATCAGACTTAAGCCTGGATGCAGCTCTAGGCCTCCCATTCATTGGTACAGGACCAATTGGATCACGTATATTCAATTCTTCACCATCTCGCAGAACGACGACGGATCCACTAGAACCAATAGTAGTTTTAGGCTGTGATGACTGATAATTTCCTGACATGACTTTGTATTCACTAGTGGTTTCTTCAGCAAATCTTTCTAAAACTGCGTCCAACTTTGAAAGATGGATATCAGAATCGGCGACCATTTCAAGAATTGCATTAAATTTTGAACGAAGTGTCTACAATCTAGCCGTCCGTGGAGTGCCTTGACTGGGAAAAGGCCTGATGCCATTTTCAATTGCAACATTTTTGTAACGAGCATCCAACCTCCATCTCTGAAGTATATATGATTCTGGTATATGTGAAACGTGATTGCGCCACAAAATACACAGAATATGTCTACAAAGGATACCCTCTATTTCAAATAATGAGCAACTACAAGAAACATGAAGTTCCTCAGGCTTCTCATAACTGACCTTTTCCCAGCTATCTTTTGATTCTGAAAAATCACCAACCAGATATTTTGATCCAGGTCCGTCGTGTTCCAACTCTTCTGAAAACAGTGTCGTTACAACTGCCCATTCCTTTTGGAACAACTGAAAAATCTTCGGTGTATACAACTTCGAAACCTGTATCTCATATGGATTCGATGTACAGTTAGGCACAGAATTCAAACCCCGAAAATCTTGTTGAGATTCAAAAGTACGACGGGCAGCAACAGCTTTATCATATTGGTGAACAAATTCTACTAGTTTCGTGTTTGCATTAACAAAACCATCAAAGAAGGAATTAATACTCTCGGACCTCGGCTGATTGTCATTCCAGCACAAAAAACATCCTTGAGATATGCATTAACCCAGTGTCCATGCAGTCTGTGCATCTTCAGCAACCAACTGTCTTCTTCTTCTTCTAAATGATATTTTTCATTCATCAGACGCCATCGCTCCTCGCATGTGCTTATATCATGGGAGGTGTACCAATCATGGATATCAGAGACCATATCTTCTCCATACTTATTTGTCATCGGGATTTGTTGCTCGGCAATATGTTTTCGTACATGCCAGAAACAGTACCGGTGCCGAGTAGTTGGAAAAACAATCTTGATGGCGTCACTAATCTGAGCATCCTGATCAGTAATAATCAACTTCGGTGCAACTCCATGAATGCACTTGAGCCATTTTTGGAATAGCCACACAAACGTATCCCTCTGCTCATCAGCAAGCAATGCACAACCAAACAAAATTGACTGCCGATGATGATTTACTCCTGTGAATGGAGCATATGACAAGCTCAAGTGATTAGTCCTGTATGTTGTGTCAAAAACGATCACATCACAGAACCTCAAATACGAGGAAATAGCTCTTCCATCAGCCCAAAAATGCTTCTAAGTGTGCCCGCGTTATCAACTTCACTTGCAAAGAAAAATTCTGGATCGATCTCAGCTTTCTCTTGGAAATATTTGATGATCGCAATAAACTCATGGTCAATGTTATTTCTACGTTGACGAGTAAAATCAATAACTTGTTGCGGGCTCACTTCTTCACAACCTTCTCCCTGGCTCATTGCATTCACAACACGGGAAATATTTGAAGGGCGTATTCCCACATCAATCAAATTGCTCATAATGCTTCTGCTAATCTTCGAACGATGAGTCTGGTGAGAGTAATGGTGATGTACCTTATCCGGGCTTGATAATTCATGTGAATGAGAATCAACAAATTTGGTGACAACCCAATATCTTCTGTCAAATAAAAAACGAAGACGAACATGCATCTCAGCAGGACACGCTACTCTAGTGTCAATTCAATGATGCACCGTAAGCCCCTCTTGTCTTTTGTCACACAACTTCTTCACACCTTCTTATTGCAGCAAAATTTTCTGCAAATAACTTCATGAGGAGGCCTCCGTGACTTATCTATTCCTTTTCTTCTCACGCCAAAACCTCTGTTCCTTGCATAAGAATTGTAGAAATTGTATGCTTCCACATCCGTAAGAAACTGTTTCCCTAAAAAAATATTTGAGCTTCCAGACATTTCTCCATGTGCATTCAGATCCTACAAAAACAAATTGACGAACTACATAAATATAAATATTTTTTAAATATCACACGTCTGGACTTTAATTTCTAAAACTGCGACCAAGGTCGCAAATGTAATGAAATCTATATAACTTCTTACTAAACGACTGCTACCGTAGTCGCAGTTTTCCATATGAGCAGAATTTTTAAAAAACTGAATAATAACTGTGCAACAATCTAATGAATGTATAAAACGGATATAATTCACATAGAAACGTGTAAGAATTAAAACAACAAGGAATGCGACTTAGGTCGCAGTCACAGAAATAGCTTTCACAGCCGGAGATTATTTTCAAATCAAATTGCGACCGTGGTCGCAGTTCTAAAAGTTTAGAACAAGTGATTATTATGTTCTGTAAAACGAATTATAGGTCGAACAAGTGATTATTTCTCCATGTGCATTTAGATCCTACAAAAACAAATTGACGAACTACATAAATATAAATATTTTTAAATATCACACGTTTGAACTTTAATTACTAAAACTACGACCAAGGTCGCAGATGTAATGAAATCTATATAACTTTTTACTAAAAGACAGCGATCGTAGTCGCAGTTTTCCGTATAAGAAGAATTTTTAAAAAACTGAATAATAACTGTGCAACAATCTAATGAATATATAAAATGGATATAATTCACATAGAAACGTGTAAGAATTATAACAACAAGGAATGCGACTTAGGTCACAGTCACAAAAATAGCTTTCACAGCCGGAGATTATTTTCAAATAAAATTGCGACCGTGGTCGCATTTCTAAAACTTTAGAACAAGTGATTATAGGTCGCAGTACCATATACGCTACAGAGAAAGATTCTATATTTAAGAAATTGCGGGAAAAAATTGACACAATAAAACCTGTTGATCGGAATGCAAAGATGTCAACCCTTCAATATTTTCAATATTCTGAGTGAAAGTTGAACCAGATGATATATCCTCCATATTTAGATCGAGAGATAGAGATCGCTTACGACTGCGACCAGAATTGGCAGGGGAAGTAGACTGCTCAGACGTCGACATTAAATAAAAAGGATAAAAATTGCTCTGAAAAAAAATGATATTTTCAGAGAAAACTTTATCGCATGCTAGAAAAGGAGAACCTAAATCTAACAAAGAGTGGTAAAGAAATAGGGGGAAAATAATAATAAACAATAACCTAAATCTTATAAAGAGCGGTAATAAAAAGGGGAAAAAATAATATAAACAATAACCTAAATCTGACAACGAGCGGTCAAAAATTTGGGGGGTGGGGAAATAATAATAAACAATAACGGAGCGAGTAGCTTTTAACAAGGGGTATTTAGTAATTTAACTTGTTCCTATAAGCGGGCCGCAAGTTAGTGCGGTGACAAATATTGAGCCACGTCTCCGCAGGCTGAGTGAGTCTCTCAGCTGTCGGCTGATATACATTTTTCTCATATATATATGTATATATATATATACATATATATATATACATATATGTATATATATATATACATATATATATACATATATACATATATGTATATATATATATATACGCATATATATATACATATATATATATACATATATATATATATGCGCACACACACACACATCAACAATATATAAATTTCATTCTCCATCACCAGATCCAGTCTCACCCTAATATTGTCCACTGATCCAATCTATCAATGAAGCAATCTCATTAATTATTCTTCAACTCTACAATTAAATTTTCGTCTAGTTATTACTAATAAGGAGAATCAAGACTAATACTCATCTGCCGATAATAATGGAACGAATCGACAATATTGTTGGTAACAAAGTAATGATATATCAATAAAATAATATCAGAGCATCATAATGTAACAATAGTGACTAGAATGAACAGAAAATGCAGAATAATTTATACATGAGCATGAAACATTAAGATAAAATGCTGAAATTGAAACAGACCAATAAACAAACACTCACATGAAATAACGTAATTTTGGAACTGAATCACCTTCTGGTCTCTACTGACCAAACTGATACGAATCTCTAGATCATCTCTTGGGTCAGTTTTCGAATCGCCAGCATACTGGGTCCATAATGAACATAAATTTAGATCTGGTCTGGGTCTTTAGTTACCGGGTTTGGAGCGCACAAACAGATCTACATCGCTGTAACATATAACCAAACACATATGCCACACATATACGAGTATATATATACATACATATAATCATGCATACACCTAGGCATACTACTCACACACTTATAATCATGCATATATTTATACATACATCCATACTCTTATATAACATATACAACAAACATGCACAACTCCATGCACACGTAACACATATCCATAAATGTACCATCACATATTAAAAAATGATACATACATAAATACATACATAATAACATAGAAATAGAGAGGAAGAGAGGGCACACTCACGGTACAGGAGGAGACATGGCTAGGAGAAGACTGCGGCGGAGCTCGCTGGAGGAGGCGGAAGCCGCGGAGGGGGAGAAACTCACGGCCGGCCATGGAGAGTTCGACGACAGAGGAGACAGAGGCTGCGAGAATGTTGGGGGTGTCGCGAGCTGCCGTCGGGGTCTTGCTAGAGAAGAAAGAGGAGGCCAAATGATGGGTTGGGGCTGCCAGCAAAGGAAGGAGGAGAAGATTAGGTTAGGATTTTAGTTTAGGATTAGATGTTTGTATAGGAAATGTTAATTGGTTATGATTATATAGTTAGGATTAGAATAATTTAAGAATAGATGGCTAAGATTAGGAGATAATGAGAGATTAGGTTAGTTAAGATTTTATTTAATTAAGATAACTATAGAATTTAGTAGTTAGGATATATGAGAATTGAGTTGGTTAAGATTTAGATTTGATGGATAGGATTAGATAAAATTATATATATATATATATATATATATATATATATATATATATATATATATATATATATAGAGAGAGAGAGAGAGAGAGAGAGACAGACAGACAGACAGAGAGACAGAGAGAAACAGAGATATAGGGTTAGTGATTAGGTAATTAAGATATGGAATTACATAGTTAGGATTTAGGATTTAGTTGATAGGATAAGGATTAAAATAAATTAAAAATTATTTAGGATTTTATTTTAAAATAGAATTAGTTGAGATTGTGATTTTGAAAATAGGATGTAGATTTAGGTAAGTTAGAATTAGATATAATTTTTGTTAGGATTTGAATTTGAGATAAGTATAAATTTAGATATTGGGTAATAGGTTTTGGTTTGAATTTTGGCTCAAACAAAAGAAAAGTAGAAGGAAAAGAAATGGGCTAATGGCATGGGCCAAGGAAAAATAAAAGAAAAAATGGATATGGGCTAATGGGTAAAGGTAAAGCATATGGAGATGGATACTTAGGTTTGAATTGGGCTTAGGATAAAGAATAAGAAAATGAAATAAAAAGGAAGAGAAAATAGGGGGCAAGAAGTGAGCTTGTCTAAGAATAATACACAAAATAAATATCAATAATATTAATAATAAGAATAATAACAATAATACACAATGATATTTAACAATAATAATAATTATAATTACCATTAGTAATAACCATAATAATAATACATAACAACAATAGTAATTAATATAAAATACATGCAATAGAAAAATACTATTATTCATTACTAAATCTTGTATTTCAAAAACAGAGGTATTACACATTGTGAATCTTTGTTTACTCAAGATGATTATCTGAGTAGTTTTCCTCAACTTCCAGTGAAGAACGTCCTTATAATTGAAACTTATGAATGGATTTCTAGAGTTATATCCATTGAGGAAATTAAGAGAGCAATGTTTCACATCCATCCAGATAATGCCCCAGGCCCTGATGGTTTCTCTACAGCTTTCTTCCAGCAGAAAATGGGAGTTAGTGCGTATGGAGGTAACAAAGGCAATTAAGCATTTCTTTAACATTGGTTTCTTACTCCAAGAAATCAATCACACTTTCCTTACCTTGGGTCCAAAATCGCCAAATGCATCTTGCTTAGCTGATTATCATCCTATTTCCTATTGCAATGTTCTATATAAATTCATATCAAAGCTTTTGAAAAATAGATTGCAGGTTGTTATTGGAGATCTTATATCACACAACCAGTGTGCTTTTTCTGAAGGGAAGAAGTATCACTGACTGCGCCTTGCTGGCTCATGAGTTTATTAGAGACGTCAATAAGCCAATGGGTAGTTGTGGTTATGCGAGCCGGCAACAACCAATTGAGGAACCCCAAACAACTGAGAGATGTACCAGAGAAGCACCCAAATGACAAGAACCAATAAACAAGAGAGAAAAACAAAACACAATATTTAACGAGGTTTGGCAATTTGGCCTACGTCCTCGGGACAAGAGAGAGATCATATTGATTCAACAATCAATTATAGGTTACAATTCATGAGGGTTCTACCCCTTTATTTATAGCTAGAGAATCCCAGAGTTTTAGAAAACTATAATTGGATTTGACTCCTGATCAGAAATGAAGTCCGAATCCCAACAGGAGAAGCAGATTCGTCTGTCCAGTTGACCGACCAACCCTTTTCTTCGGTCGACCGTCGCCAACAAAAATATGATGCATGCTAGTCGGTCGACCACACCGATCGACTGTTCCTTGCCTATGCATGTTGTGCATGCTGGTAGACCAGGCCGTCGGCCGGCCTCTGTTATGGCACGCTGTGAACTGCGTTCTCGCTCCTTTTGAACTCTGATCTCTGCACCAACTCTTATGATGAGTTAAAAAACTCTACCATCAAGTTTATCTCCTCTCTCCTTATAATTCTCCACCTCGGTGAAGATTTCTCAAATCTAAGCCGAACTCAACATAGTACATGTCAACTCGAACGGGGCTGCACCTATGTGGCTGCCTACGTACTTGCCCAAGGAATCAAACCATCGTAGTTCATCCAAAATAAGCTCCACCAAGCTCACGCAACTGGACAGATATGGATATCGGTGAGATTCTCCTTTGTGTGAATTTTCAGTAACTCAATGTCACCTCATCAAGAATCTCCCGAATAAAGTGTAACCTGATGTCAATATGCTTCGTTCTTACATGATACACCTGGTTTTTTACCAAATAGATAGCACTCATACTATCACAGTTGATCATCAACAAATCTTGATCAATCACCAAGTCATTGAGCAACCCTTGAAGCCATATTGTCTCTTTCATAGCCTCTGTCATGGCCATGTAATCGGCCTCTGTAGTAGACAATGCAACGGTAGACTGAAAATAGAGCACCAACTCACTGGTGCTTGGGACAATGTGAACATATATCCCGTTGTAGACCGGCGTTTGTCAAGGTCTCCTGCATAGTCATAATCAACATATCTGACACACTCCTGCTTACTTGTAGAATCCTTCTCGAATACTAAACCAATGTCTATGGTACCTTTGATGTACCGTAGAACCCATTTTACTACCTCCCAATGACCCCTTTCGGGATCATGCATGTATCTGCTAATTATCGAGACAGCTTGTAACAAATCAGGCCTTTACACACTATTGCATACATTAAGCTACTAACTGCGCAAGCATACGGTACGCGAGTCATGTACTCACGTTCTTCAACAGTAGTAGGAGACATAGTGGCTTTTAACTTGAAATGAGAAACCAATGGTGTACATATAGATTTCATATCGCTGTTGATGTTAAACCTCTGAAGTTTCTTTTGCAAATACCCCTTCTGTGTCAAGCTACCCTTGCCACTCCTTCTGTCTCGCTAAGTTTCCATTCCTAGCATCTTCTTCGCTTCACAAGATCCTTCATCTCTAACGTGGAAGACATGTCTTTCTTCAATTTATCTATTATTGATCAGTTCTTAGAAGTGATGAGAATATCATCTACATACAATAGTAGATAGATGTACTTACCACTGGGTAACTTATTGTAATAACACACATGAGTCATAATAGCTACGTGTGCACGTTTTACCTCTTATGAAGCTGTCAAAATGCTTGTACCACTGCCTAGGAGACTGCTTTAATCCATACAGCGGTTTCTTCAGCTTGCATATCATATTCTCTTTTCCTACAGTTTTGAACCCCATAGGCTGAGACATATAGATCTTCTCTTCAAGATCACTATGGAAAAAGGCGGTCTTACATTGAGCTAATCAAGGTCCAACTCATACTGTGCTACAAGCGCCAGCAAAATCGGAATCGACGAGTGCTTTATAACAGGTGAGAATACCTCATTGTAGTCAATGCCTTCTCGCTGTGTGTATCTTTTAGCTATCAATCTGGTTTTATAATGTATAGTTTATCTTTGAGAGATCCCTATTTCTTTGCATATACCCACTTACAGCTAATTGCCTTCTTTCCCTAGGGCAACTCTATCAATTCCCAAGTGTCATTATTATAAAGAGAACTCATCTCTTCCACCATGGCATCCTCCCACTCTTAAATTCTGAACTGATTTCAGCTTCCCTATAAGTAGACGGGATAGCCTCTTCAACGACTAGGAGACCATAGGCCACAATAATATCTGTAGTGAGCCAACTAGGCTTACATGGATTTCTTCTAGTTCTTTCAACTGCAATGGATTCATGAACATCACTCATAGCATGTCTTTGATCCCCATCATCATCATCAGGATCCTGATCGGATACATGATCACTATTTTGTGTCACCAAAGGTATGATCTCCAATGATATTGATCTTTCTAAAGACGATGAAGTAGCATCACGCTCCACCTGCTGTGATATCCCTTTGGTCTTCTCAATCTCTACCTGCTGAGAGATTGTAGGCTTCAACATTGAAGCCTCATCGAGCATGACATCTCTGCTGAGGACAAACTTCTGGTCCTTAGGATCCCAAATCTTGTAGCCTTTTATTCTTTTCTTGAATCCTATGAACACACCTTTCTTAGCTCTTGGGTCTAACTTGTCTTTGTTAACATGATAATAGGTCAAACATCTAAATACTCTTAACGAATCATAATCCTGAGCAGCTTTTACTGACCAAACTTCCAGAGGAGTTTTACCTCCTATCGCAGACGAAGGCAACCTGTTAACAAGATAGAAAGCATATGCCAAAGCCTCAGCCAAAGATTCTTTGATAATTTGGCATTGGATAACATACATCAGACCTTCTCTAGCAAAGTCATGTCCATAATTTTGGCTACCCCATTTTGTTGCGGTTTTTCCCTTACTGTGAAGTGTTTTACTATGTCCTCATCACGACATAGCTTTAGGAAAGGATCACTCTTATACTCACCTCTGTTATCTGATCGAAGCACCTTGATCTTTCTTCTCGTGCTTTTCTCCATATAACTTTCTTCCCGTGCTTTTCTCTATATTCTTCTTCCACTCCACAAATAATTCTAGGACTTCTTCTTTGTGCTTCATGGCATATACCCAATATCGCCTAGAATAATCATCTATAAAAGTCACAAAGTAGTAGTTACCTCCAACTGATGTTGTCTTGATAGGTCCCCAAACATCGGTGTGAACATAATCTAGAATCCCCTCGGTGTAGTGAGTCGCTGTGCCGAATTTCACCTTGGTCTTCTTTCTGAAGACGTAATGTTCACAAAACTCTAATTTGCATGTTCTGGCATCTTTCAACAGATCTTGCCTTGCAAGAGCTTACAAAGACTTTTCACCTATATGACCAAGCCTCATATACCACAGTTGTTGGCCCAAAGGCCCATCACTCTAGTTTTGATGATGATTAACTCATGTAGTTATAATACTAATGATCTTGTGCTTATTTAGTTTCAGATATTTGATCAAGATCGTAGTAGGTTTTTAGCTTCAACAAAAGATTTGAAGTCAAGTTTTGAAGCGAGAACGTGTTGATTCAAGAGCTGGCGCATCCAGATCGCATCAAGTACTCAAGAGGAGTCTAGCTCATGGATCAAGGTTTGGACCAAGTCAAGAAGGAGAAGAAGATTTTAAAGAGAAGATTTCAGGAGACTTGTGTCACGTTTGTAAGTGTCAAGATTTATTTTTAGATTAAATGTAAAAGATAGAGTAGTTGTGGATTGCTCAAGTTCATATACACACACACAAAATTTATATGTGTTTTCATAAGATAGTTTTGTGTTTAGAAAAATATCGTTTTGGATTTATCAAAACTTATTTTAGAGCTTATTGTCAAAAACATAGATATTTCATCTCATATGTGTAGTGGATCATATCCATACACACTAAGCTTCAAAAGTGTTTAAAATATCTTATTTTTGTATTTGGAGAAGTTTCGAAAAAATCATTTTTTATTTGGAGATTGATTTTGAAAAATACGGATTTTTGTTTAAGGCAAAATTTTTATATTAAAAAAATGGTTCAAAATGTTTGTAACATATGTTGATTTTTGATCAAACATGTTTATATATCAAAGTGTTTCAATGAACCTATTATATAGAATTTATGAGAATTTATGAGATTTTATTAGAGTTAAAATAACAAGGTTTTTAATCACAAAATTTCAGCCAGACTACACTGGCGGTCGGCCGGACGGTCGACCAGACTAGGAGTCGGTCGACCGGCCCGGTCGACTGATGTGCACAGACGTGCACAGTCTTTTGGCTAGTGGACCGATCGACCGACCCAGTCGACCGTCCAGAGAGCTCTGCTCTCTAGATCTGGCCCCGGTCGACCGGTAGGTCAAAGCCCAGGATCGGTCGACCGGGCGGTCGACCGGTAGGCTGCAACTTTCAGAAATTTGACCGTTGGCCGGTCGACCGGCCAGTCGACCGACAGCAGCGTCAGCTGCTGATTTGGCCTGCAACGGCTAGTTTTTGGGAGCCTATAAAATAGGGCTCCCTTAGGCTGTTTTCAATAAGATTTTTGGAGAGTTTCAAAGCCAGTTTTTCTACCTCTCTTAAGGGTTTTCTCCACTTGTTTTAGGGCTAATACTTTCATATCAAAAGGAGAGTTTTCAATAGTATTTTCAAAAGTGATTTCTTGAGTTTTTCACCACATCTCGATCCTAATTTTTCTCACACATACTTGAGCTTTCCGTTACTAAATCTATCCTCTAGGGATCTTTGTTGTGAGAGTGTTTTAGGTGATCAAAGTGTTGAGATCACCAAAGTGTTCATTCTTGTATTTGAGGTGGCGAACTTGCGAGTTTGTGTTGTTTCGAGTTCTTATGGGAGCTCGGTGTAGAGGTACGGCCTCGGCAAGCTAGTGTGCTTGCGTGTGTTGTTCTTACGGGAATAAGAGAGGGACTAGTGAGTCCAAGAGTTCTCGTGTGAACTCCTCGTAGGTGTTCCGGCACCGAGTGGTCCAGTGGGATCGTTTATAGTGAAAATCCTTCATAGTGTTGAAGGCGGAGACGTAGAGCAAGGGTGCTCGAACCTCGAAACAAATCTCCCGTGTTTGTGATTGCTCTCTCTATCTCTCACTTGTGTTTATGATTGAGGTTAAACCTGCACACAAAATACAGTATTTCAGAACTTTATAACAGTAGTGCAAGTTACTCAATTCTACCGCAATAGCAAGTAGCTATGCGGGTCGTGATCCACAAGGAGGGACTAGCGATGGAAGCTTTTTAGTAAGTCTTCTTTTAAGATACAAAGTTTGGTTAAAGTTCTTCTTTAGTTCTTTAAAGAAAAAGGAAAAATTGAGTTAAAATTGATTAGAAAGAAAGCGTAGAATAAGAAGGTGGGAAAATGAAAAATGGATTATATACAAAGAAATTGAAAATGGTGATAAAAATGGTTGGAGATTGTGATATTGAAACTAAAGAATAAAAGAAAAGAAAGACAACCTAAAAATTACTTACCTCTTCAGTGCTCATATATCTTAGATCCGTTGTGACGACTTACCTTGTCTTTGAAGGCAATCTAGCATGGCGTATAGGATCTTCCCCATTCTCGATCTACACTACAAATAAAAGGGCAAACTAAACTAGCAAGAGAAGGGTTATTCATCACCATAGGCCATCAAGGGCACTTGCAACGGCTAAGCAGTCTCGAGGCTATCGGATTCTCTTAGATTGCAACATATCAGAGGAGAGTAAAAGAAAACAAGAGTAAAAAAAGAAAAAGAACTTTGATTCGATTCAAATAACAATGAAAGAAGAGATCACTTATACTGGTATCACCTGCAGTACAAGCTTGCTCTCATTTCTCCATGAAAGTCGTCTCTCCTCTCAGTTACATAAAGAAAAGTAAAAATTACATGAAAGAAAATAAAAAAACCTAAGTTACAAACTACAAATTAGCCTAAATTCTCTTCTCTGCTTGGTCGTCCCTCCTTGCCTTAGAGATTGTAGGTGTTTATAGAAGAAATGCAGAGGTTAGAGGAGTACGAAGATAGGAAAAACTGGCTATTTCTGAATTTGAATCCTCCCCTTATCTTCAAACTTAATTTGATGTGGATATTCAGTTCTGATCTACAGTTTGTTGGCGTGTTGATTGCTGAATATCACTTATCAAATGATAGAATTAGAAATAGTGATCGACATAAGAGTTGTAGCTCTGTAAGTCTTCTTTCTCGATCATCTTGAATCATCAGATTTGAGATTCGGTAGCGAAAGTTATGATTCAAATACTGAAATATATCCAGTCAGAATCTGAGTCAAACTTGCTTCATCTCATCCGTTGATCTTCTCTCTATCCATTTATCTCTCTGTATTTGATATTATCTTTGATTGATCTTTAGCTAACCAAAATGGATTTATAGAAATTTGAATTTTATTAGTTTTCATTTGGTGTTATCTTTCTGATTTTCTCTGATCTTCAGCTGAACATTTGTCCCAATTCTTGATTTGTTCTAACTAGATTTGGGATCATCCTCAGCTAACCAAATAGATCCAGTTAAATCTGATTTTAACTGGTATTTATTTGGTTTAATTCTCTTTCTCTTTATTACCTTCTACAAAATAGACATTTAAGACAAAGAAATTAGCAGATTTATTACACGATAAATGTAAGAGTGTAATGAAAAGAATGCAAAATATGTGTACGATTAGTTTATATCTTGCATGCTTACGTTACTTATATCTTTATATATTTGATATATCTTGTGTCTTAATTGTTATATGCTTGGGATTGTTTGCTCACACTTGTATTCAACTAAGAAAGCCATAGTGACACCTCAACTCTTAATCTAGCGGAATCATGAGGAGATAGTCCAGAGCCCTTCACCGGAATTCGGCTGCACTCTTTTGTTATACTTGGTGTGTTTAGCTTAATAGTTTTTAGTTTGCTTAAATAGTTTTTAATTCTACATTATTCATCATTAGATTAGCCAATCACCTATTCACCCCCCTCTAGGTGACCCACAAGTCGTATCAGAGCTTAGCGCTCTTGATTTGGGTCTAACAACCTTGAGTTAAAGATCCTCATTCTAGCTAATCATGATACTTATTTACACACACATGGATTTCATGACACCTCCCATGTTTGATATTCTTAACATCCACATTTGAAAAGTTAAGATGTCAATGTACCTCAAAGTCCTAGGTATTCATGTTCATTTTGCCACTATTAAAGATTCATATTATTTAAATGGCAAAAACCTTGAGGCTAATGCAAAAGCCATCCATGCTTTAAGATCTACCCTAATGATGAACATTTATCTAGGGTTGCTAATTTTGATTCGGCTTTTGTAGTATGGAACACTCTAGTCTCCCTTGGTGAACAAAAGCAATACTATACGGGGAGTGACTCGGATGATGGAAGTGATGCTTCCAACATATACTACATGGTCCAAGGTGATAACCCCCTTGAGGTAAATTCTGAATCCGAGCTTGATGAGGATGTTGACATGTCATATGATGAGCTTGCTTTATTTTGTCAACAAATTCTTGAAAAATATGATGTATTTAAGAAGGATAATAAAAGATTGAAAAATAAATTTGAATGCATTTCAATAGAAAATGAACTTTTGAAAAAGGAGAATATTTCCTTGTCTTCTAAATTAAATGATAATTGTGAAGGAAATAATTCCTTGAAAATTAAAATCACTTTGGTGGAAAAAGAAAAGAAATTGTTTTGGAAGAAAATAACTCTTTGAAACGAAAGATTATTTCAAAAGAAAAAGAAAACATTTCTAAAAAGAAAAAGATTATTGATTCTCATTATGATCCTTGCCATGCTCTTCATGCTACTATTGATAAAATGAGATTCAAGTCTTAAAACATTTGAGCTCAACTTTGAAGAATTGTGCATTCAACCATTCTAGATTGAAAATCTTGTTTCAAAAGAAACAAGCTCCACGTGTTCATGTACATAACTCACGGCATACATATGCACACTATGCACATCATGATCACACTCATTCTCATATGCATGTTAGAGTGTACAAATGTACACATTGTGGCCGCGAAGGCCGTCTTGCAAGATTTTACTTTGATAGATTAAATTCTATAAATTTTGCTAATAAAAATGTTTGGTTTCCTTATGATGCTAACCCCCGTGGACCCAAATAGAAATGGGTACCAAAATCTCCACCTCTTGTATTTGATATAGGTGTGGGATCTCACATGACGTGAGAGGTATGGTGCCTTGATGGTGGATGCGGTTCAAGCTCAAAGGTCATATTTATAGATGCATCACCTTCAAGGAAGTTTGGTGGGAGGACCACCATGATTTGAAGACTTAGAGAATAGTTCATATGGTTTGGTAACTATCTCTAAACTCCCATTTAGTTTACATGCATTTATATTGATAATTTTAGCTTGTTTTCTTTTAGATCATGTTTTTTATGTAATGTGGTGAATACCTGTTTAGATGTAGTTTTCATTAAAACTTGTGTCTATACTTGTACAAGTAGTGAGTTACACTTGATTATTATATATTTGTGATTCATTGCTCATTTGTACTCATTACATGTAATGTATAACCTAATTTTGATGATTCTTTCATTTATACTTATTTTTCCTATCTTTGTGTATGTTTTGCTTCATGTATAAGTTATTCTTGTCTAAAACTAATAAATATATATATGTATACCCTGAGTCACTTGCCTTCATGCAAATTCTACTATGGACTCATTTGTATTTGGGATATGTATGTATATTTTTAGTTTTGACAGAACATAGATATACCTTGAAGTTTCTTTTTAATGAAAAATAAATTTTTATGATTCTCATATGCTTTGGTGTTTTGAGCTTTATTGATTATTTTCATGAATGTGCTATTCATATGATTCTTGTACACTCATATTACTTTTTATTTACTCATATACTTGTCTTATGAGCACATTTTTTAGCTTTATCGATTTCGAGTGTCAATTTTTGTGTACTTAGCAATGTTTCATGATATATATATGATTTGTTTTCATGTTGAAGGATCTTTAACTAGTTTTTCAAAAATTATTTTAAACTAGTTATTTATTCTTCATTTGGTAGTGTTTTCAATATACAACTATTTTTAAATCCTATTTTTGAAAACTTCTACCCTTAAAGGGCGGATAATTGGGAGACCATGCCTTATATGCGTTACATGACTATCTTTTTATCATGTGCATGAAAGGGAGGTAGCTATGAGATATACATGATTTTAATGAAAACTCTATTCTTGTATACTCATATGTGTTTCTTATATATGTATGCTTCAAATTTCAATTAATATCAATTTCAATTGGTATTTCCATTTTCAACATATATATGATTTGATTGTGCTTGTTTTACAATATATTTACATGTTTAAAGCATAAATTATGTTTATGCTAAGCTTGACTAAATTTAAATGTTAATTGGTATCTTAATAAGCATATGCATTATTTTTAATGGGTATTTCAATTGATATCTAAATATACTTCATATTTTACATTTAAATTGGTATCAAAAATCTACTATTGGTATCTTAAAATTTTATTTATCTACAATTGATATCAAAACTGTAATATTGGTATCTTAAAATTTTGTTTATTTACAAGTGGTACCAACTTTTGTTTTATCAACTATAATTTGATTTCATTGTATCAAACTTCGTTTTGTTGACTTAAGAAATTTCAAATTTTGTTTTAAAAGTGATTTTTAAAATTTGTTTTTATACATATTTCCTATATGCAAGGGGAGCTTAACATTTTCTCTATATATAGATTCATGTTGAGTGTATCTCACATTGAGGAGCTTGACATCTCTTCTTTATGTGGTACACGGGTGTAGGGGGAGCTTAACATCTTCGCGTATACATTGTATATTATGCTTTATGTGGGTTAGGGTCTTGTCATCCCTTCTTCATGTAATGCATGTATGCAGGGGGAGCTAACTTTACGTCTCTCCTCTCATGAATGTATATCGCATATATATCTTTATTGTTTGATTTTTTTTCGCCCCTTTGTTGATGAATTGACAAAAATGTAAGTTCACCTAGAGGGGGGTGAATAGGTGATGGCTAATCTAATGGTCACTTAATGATGAATGATGCAAATAATGCGGAAGCTAAAAACAATTATGACCAAATTAAAACTTTTTACACTAAACACTATGTATAACACAAGAGTGTAGCCGAATTCCCTTTGCAAGGCTCTGGACTAAACCCCTCTTGATTCCCCTTGAATGGGTTGAGGTGCCGCGTTGGCTCTTGTTGAATACAAGTGTTAGCAACAATCCCACGCAAGTATATAACAATTAAGCACAAGGTATATCAAGCATGTAAAAGTAAAGACAATGTAAGTAATGCAAGATATAAAAGAGACAAAGAGAGAGAGAGAGAGTGAGCAATCGCAAACACAAAGGTATGTTTCGAGGTTCGAGCACACTTGCTCTACATCCCCACCTTCGTCACACGAAGGATTTCCACTATGCAAGATCCCAATGGATCTCTCCTCGGTGCCGCAACACCTACAAGCCCTCGGACTCCCTAGTCCCGTACACACGCAAGCCCCACAAGCTTGCCGAGGCCGCACCTCGAACCAAAGAGTTCACAACCGAACTCCAAACCACCACGAGCACACTTGCCCGTCTCCTCAAAGTACAAAGATGAAATCTTTGGTGATCTAACACTTTGATCACCTAACAAAAAGCTCTCACAACACAATCCTATGGATAGATTAGACAATGGATAGCTCAAGTGATTGTGAGAAAGCAAGGATGAAAGCTATGGTGAAAAACTCAAGAAATCACTTTTAACACTCTTATAAAATCTTCCCTTTTGATTGGAAGTATTAGCACTCTATTTTGTGGAGAAAAACTCTTCTGAAAGAATGGGAAAAACTGACTCTAAGAGTCTCTAAAATCTTGGCTTCAAATAATGACAAGAACCTCAATTTATAGGCTGCCAGAAAACTAGCCGTTGGGATCTGTCAGTACTGCCGGTCGACCAGTCCGGTCGACCGCCAACGGTCAAAAATCCGACCGTTGGAGCCTCCGGTCGACCGTCCGGGTCGACCGAGCAACTGGAAGAGAGTTGAACTCTCTGTCGGTCGACCGGCGCGGTCGGCCGAGATTTCCAGAGAGCAGAGCTCTCTGGAGCGGTCGACCGGCACGGTCGACCGTCCACCAGTGCACAAAGGCATGCACGTCTGTGCACGTCGGTCGACCGGTCCGGTCGACCGACTTCAGGATTAGTCGACTTATAAAGGTCGTAAGTCGACTTATCCGAAGCCTGAAACAGTTTTCTGGGATTAAAAGTTTGTCTTTTTGGCTCTAATAAAATCCCATAAAATACATAAAAATCTACAAAAATAGTTTTACCAATATACTTTGAAATACAAACATGCTTGCACAAAATCAAGGCATGTTATAAAAGATTGGACTATTTTTGTAACTTGGAAATATTTGGCTCATGATAAAAACTGTATTTTTCAAAACATGTTTTCTAAACTTTGTTTTTCCAAAACATCTTCAAAATACAAAAACAAGATATTATAGTTCATTTTAAGGCATAGTGTGTATGGATATGATCCACTACACAATCAAGATGAAATATCTATGTTTTTGGTATTAAGCATAAAACTTAGTTTTGGTTGAAAGATAAGTATATGAAAGACACCAAAAACCAAACTTGTATTTTTCCAAAATGAAAAATATTTTCTAACTAGAAAATCTTTTATGAAAACAATTTTATCAAGAGTGTGTGTGCATGGTATACTTGAGCAATCCACCAACTATCTATCCTTTACATTTTACTCTAAAACAAAAACAAAATCTTATATCTAGACACAAGCCTTGATCTTGAAGCCTTCCCTTGAAGTCTTCTCATCTTCTTGACTTGGTCCAAGCTTGATCCAAAAACTCCTTGGATCACACCGTGCTAGCTCCAAATCTTGACATTTTATCCTTTGTTGAGCTATGCACCTACTAAGATCTTGATAATGAATCTGTCACTAATTAAACACAAGATCATTAGTAATCATAACTTCATGAGTTGATCATCATCAAAACTAGGGTGATAGGACTTTGGGCCAACAATCTCCCCCTTTTTGGTGATGACAAAACTCATGGAGTTATATATGCATGGATTAAAGTTAAGCTTCAAAGAAGCTCCCCCTTAACTCATGCATAACAAATAAATAATATATATGGCAATGAGGCACATGAACATGTATGCAAGTATGGAGATAAAACATGCAACAAGCATAAATCGAAATCTTTTTCTCCTATTGCAATACAAAAATATATGCATAACTAACAAGGAAGACAAATACTTCTCCCCCTTAAGCAATGAAAACATGCATATAACTCAAAATACTTCTCCCCTTTTTTGTCACTCATCAACAAAGGGTTCAAAGTAAAGGTAAATCAAAACAAATTTTACTCCCCCTTTTTGTCAAAAGCAAAGAGATCAAGAAAGGGGTAATACAAATCAATCAATAAGAATTTATATGCGATATACATTCATGAAGAGGAAGACGCTAAGTTAGCTTCCCTACACATATGCATTACATGAAGAAGGGATGACAAGCCCTAACTCACATAACACATATTTTGTAATGCATAAGAGGAGATGTGAAGCTCCCCCTACACACGTATATCATATAAAGAAGAGTTGTCAAGCTCCTCAATTTATAATATACTTAACATGAATCTATATGTAGAAGAGATGTTAAGCTCTCCTTGCATATAGGAAATACAAATCAAAAATTTTGAATTTTTCTTTTTAAAATTTTCAACTTTTTTTAATAAAACACATTTTGAGATATCAAATCAACATAATTTTTTTATTGTGATATCAATTTTTGAAAACATATTGCATAAGCTTTAAAAATTTGAAGTTGAATTAAGCTTAGCATATAGATCACATGTATGAAAGATAATACCAATAGAAATTGATATAATTTTAAATTGAAAGCATTCATACATACAACCAAAAATGAGTATATAGAAATCATATTGATACCAATTGAAAATATCCAATGATACCAATTTAAGAGTAAGCTTATCATATACTCTACCATATGAAGAATTTGCACTAGTTACTATGAAAATGTTTTAAAAGCTAGTACGGAATCCTTCAAGCAAGGAATAAAGCAAAAATATCAATAAATCTCAATATTCCTTTAAATCATCACACATTTTTTTTTAAAAAAAAAAATTATATTTCAAGATATATGTATGTTTTGACAACACAATAAGTATACATACATATCTCTTAAACACAATTGAGTCCATATAAATAGATTTGCATTAAAGGCAAATGACTCAAGAGGTATACATGTATATCTTAAGGTTTGGCAAAATACACATATACATGAAATGAAAACACATGATCATAAATCAAATCCAAAAAGTGGGAATACAAGTTTAAAAATGTATGTATCATCAAAACTAAGCAATACAAGTACATTTCATGGGTTCAAATAAGCGTTCAAGCACAAATATAAATAGATGTATTTGTGGCCCACAATATGTACAAGTATAAATCCTAGTGTTGACAAAAACTAACATATAAACTAATATTCAAATCATGAAGCATCAAATAAATTTTGAGAAAAATAGAATCATGTGTCAATCTTAAAAATTAATAGAAGAATAGATAACTAGTTTAAATTGATTTTGAATAACTAGTTAAAGATCCTTCAAATAAATCAAATCTTATGTTTTTCATAAACATAACTAGATACATAAAAATTTTAAGCACTCATGGTCTATAAAGCTCAAAATATTTTTAACAAAAGTGTGAGTGTTAAATGATCATGTAAATAGCATTTTTATGAAAATAGTCAATGAAGCTCAAAAAGATCATAAGTCACATTTTTAACAAAAACACGAAAAATCATTTTTCATCAAAACACTAATCTTCATGGTATATGTATGATTAATCCAATCCTAACAATACACATACATATCCCAAATCTAAAAGAGTCTATTAATGATGTTTGCATGAAGGCAAGAGACTCACGGGTATACATGTATATTTATTAGATTTGAATTAAACATGCATATACATGAAGTAAAGCATAAAAATAGGCAAAAACATGTATAAAAGAGAATCATCAAAACTAGTCTATACATATGCATATAGTGGATACAAATGAGCATGAAGTTCAATTATGTATGAGTCAATTGTGGTTCACTATTCATATATGTATAAATGCAAGTTTGACACATTCTACATCTAAGCATGTAAATACCACATGAAGCACACAAATACATAAAACATGAACATGCTATGAATATTAGGAATTTAAAAGCATGTACATAAAAAGTAGAAGTTTAGAGATTGTTACCAACTCCAAAGCTCCTAAAATGGTGGTTGTCCCACCAAAGCTCTTTGATAGTGATGCATCCAAATGTATGTCCATCAAGTCCATTGCATCCACTACCAAGGCACCAATCCTCTCACGTCTTGTGAGAGCCCTCACCTACATCAAAAGCAAATGGTGGGGGTTTTGGTACCCATATTTTCTTGGGTCCTTTGGGGTTAGACTTGTAAGGAACCCAAAATCTTTTATAATTAACAAAATTTAAAGAATTAATATTATCATAACAAAACTTTGCTAAATGGCCTTTGCGGCCATAATGTGTACATATGTACACCTTAGTATGCTTATGAGTGGGTGTATGATCATGGTGTGCAACATAAGCATGTGAATGTGCATGAACATGTGGAACTTGTTTCTTTTGAAATAAGGATTCCAATCTAGTATGATTGAATGCACATGAGCTCAAATTAGAGCTCAAATTATCTATCTTATTTTTCAACATATTTATCTCATTGGTGGTGGCATGTAAAGCATGATGAGATAAAGAATCATTTTTCTTTTTCTTTTTAGAAACAAATTCTTTTTCCTTTTCAACAAATTTTCTTTTCAAAGTAATGTTTTCTTGAAAAACAACTTCTTTTTGTTTTTCCACCAAATCAATTTTATTTTTCAAAAACATATTTCCTTCACATAAATCATTCAATTTGCAATCAAGGAAACATTCTCATTTTTCAAATCTTTATTCTCTTTTTCTAAGCATGCCATTTTATCTTCTAATGAATCTTTATCATTAAGCATGGCATCAAAATTCTTTTTCAAATTCTTGTTCTCTTTTTCTAAACATGCAATGTTAGATTAAAAGAATCTTGTTCTATATGCATGCAAGCAATGTTCTTTTTCAAATTTTTATTTTTCTTTTTAATCATGTCATATTTCTCAAGAATTGTTTGGCAAAATGAAGTGAGCTCATCATATGACATGTCCTCATCATCGGATTCGGAGTTTACCTCAAGGGGGTTATCCCCTTGGACCATATAGCATACGTTGGAGGTGTCGCTTCCAACGTCCGAATCGCTCCCCGTATAGTATAGATCCTTTTCGCCAAGGGAGGTGAGGGTGTTCCATACTACAAAAGCTGAATCAATATTAGAAACTCTAGATAAATAAACATCATCTAGGGTAGACTTTAAAGCATTAAGGGCTTTTGCATTAGCCTCAAAATTCTTACCATCTAAAGAGTATGCATTATTAGTAGTGGCAAGATATACATGAAAACCTAGGGCTTTGAGGTACAATGACATCTTAACCTTCCAAATTTGGATGTTAAGAATGTCAAAAGTGGGTGGTGACATGAAGTCCATGGTGTGTGTACAAAATATTGTGATTAGCCTAAAAATGAGGATCTTTGACTCTAGGTTGTTAGACCCAAATCAGAGTACCAAGCTCTGATACCAATTGTAAGTTCACCTAGAGGGGGGGTGAATAGGTGATGGCTAATCTAATGGTCACTTAATGATGAATGATGCAAATAATGCGGAAGCTAAAAACAATTATGACCAAATTAAAACTTTTTACACTAAACACTATGTATAACACAAGAGTGTAGCCGAATTCCCTTTGCAAGGCTCTGGACTAAACCCCTCTTGATTCCCCTTGAATGGGTTGAGGTGCCACGTTGGCTCTCTTGGTTGAATACAAGCGTTAGCAACAATCCCACGCAAGTATATAACAATTAAGCACAAGGTATATCAAGCATGTAAAAGTAAAGACAATGTAAGTAATGCAAGATATAAAAGAGACAAAGAGAGAGAGAGAGAGAGAGAGTGAGTGAGCAATCGCAAACACAAAGGTATGTTTCGAGGTTCGAGCACACTTGCTCTACATCCCCGCCTTCGACACACGAAGGATTTCCACTATGCAAGATCCCAATGGATCTCTCCTCGGTGCCGCAACACCTACAAGCCCTCGGACTCCCTAGTCCCGTACACACGCAAGCCCCACAAGCTTGCCGAGGCCGCACCTCGAACCAAAGAGTTCACAACCGAACTCCAAACCACCACGAGCACACTTGCCCGTCTCCTCAAAGTATAAAGATGAAATCTTTGGTGATCTAACACTTTGATCACCTAACAAAAAGCTCTCACAACACAATCCTATGGATAGATTAGACAATGGATAGCTCAAGTGATTGTGAGAAAGCAAGGATGAAAACTATGGTGAAAAACTCAAGAAATCACTTTTAACACTCTTATAAAATCTTCCCTTTTGATTGGAAGTATTAGCACTCTATTTTGTGGAGAAAAACTCTTCTGAAAGAATGGGAAAAACTGGCTCTAAGAGTCTCTAAAATCTTGGCTTCAAATAATGACAAGAACCCCAATTTATAGGCTGCCAGAAAACTAGCCGTTGGGATCTGTCAGTACTGCCGGTCGACCGGTCCGGTCGACCGCCAACGGTCAAAAATCCGACCGTTGGAGCCTCCGGTCGACCGTCCGGGTCGACCGAGCAACTGGAAGAGAGTTGAACTCTCTGTCGGTCGACCGGCGCGGTCGGCCGAGATTTCCAGAGAGCAGAGCTCTCTGGAGCGGTCGACCGGCACGGTCGGCCGTCCACCAGTGCACAAAGGCGTGCACGTCTGTGCACGTCGGTCGACCGACTTCAGGATTAGTCGACTTATAAAGGTCGTAAGTTGACTGATCCGAAGCCTGAAACAGTTTTCTGGGATTAAAAAGTTTGTCTTTTTGGCTCTAATAAAATCCCATAAAATACATAAAAATCTACAAAAATAGTTTTACCAATATACTTTGAAATACAAACATGCTTGCACAAAATCAAGGCATGTTATAAAAGATTGGACTATTTTTGTAACTTGGAAATATTTGGCTCATGATAAAAACTGTATTTTTCAAAACATGTTTTCTAAACTTTGTTTTTCCAAAACATCTTCAAAATACAAAAACAAGATATTATAGTTCATTTTAAGGCATAGTGTGTATGGATATGATCCACTACACAATCAAGATGAAATATCTATGTTTTTGGTATTAAGCATAAAACTTGGTTTTGGTTGAAAGATAAGTATATGAAAGACACCAAAAACCAAACTTGTATTTTTCCAAAATGAAAAATATTTTCTAACTAGAAAATCTTTTATGAAAACAATTTTATCAAGAGTGTGTGTGCATGGTATACTTGAGCAATCCACCAACTATCTATCCTTTACATTTTACTCTAAAACAAAAACAAAATCTTATACCTAGACACAAGCCTTGATCTTGAAGCCTTCCCTTGAAGTCTTCTCATCTTCTTGACTTGGTCCAAGCTTGATCCAAAAACTCCTTGGATCACACCGTGCTAGCTCCAAATCTTGACATTTTATCCTTTGTTGAGCTATGCACCTACTAAGATCTTGATAATGAATCTGTCACTAATTAAACACAAGATCATTAGTAATCATAACTTCATGAGTTGATCATCATCAAAACTAGGGTGATAGGACTTTGGGCCAACAAAAAAGAGGGAGAAGAATTTTGAGAGGTTATATATGCATGTTTGTCTTCTTGATTATGCAAAAGGGGAGAAGAATTTGGTGAGTTTATTTCATTATTTATGCATATATGTTTTTGTTTAGTTTATGTACTTTATTGAATATCTTTATGTTTATTGCTATGCATGAGTTAAGGGGGAGCTTCTATGAAGCTAAACTTTAATCCATGCATATATAACTCCATGAGTTTTGTCATCATCAAAAAGGAGGAGATTGTTGGCCCGAAGGCCCATCGCTCTAGTTTTGATGATGATTAACTCATATAGTTATAGTACTAATGATCTTGTGCTTATTTATTTTCAGCTATTTGATAAGGATTTTAGTAGGTGTTTAGCTTCAACAAAAGATTTGAAGTCAACTTTTAAAGCTAGCACGTGTTGATTCAAGAGCTGGCGCATCAAGATCGCATCAAGTACTCAAGTGGAGTCTAGCTCATGGATCAAGGTTTGGACCAAGTCAAGAAGAAGAAGAAGATTTTCAAGACAAGATTTTCAGGAGACTTGTGTCATGTATGTAAGTGTCACGATTTATTTTTAGATAAAATGTAAATGATAGAGTAGTTGTGGATTGCTCAAGTTCATATACACACACAAAATTTATATGTGTTTTCATAAGATAGTTTTGAGTTTAGAAAAATATTGTTTTGAATTTATCAAAAACTTATTTTAGAGCTTATTGTCAAAAACATAGATATTTCATCTCATATGTGTAGTGGATCATATCCATACACACTAAGCTTCAAAAGTGTTTAAAGTATCTTATTTTTGTATTTGGAGAAGTTTCAAAAAAATCATTTTTTAATTTGGAGATTGATTTTGAAAAATACGGATTTTTGTTTAAGGCAAAATTTCTATATTACAAAAATGGGTCAAAATATTTGTAACATATGTTGATTTTTGATCAAACATGTTTGTATATCAAAGTATTTCAATGAACCTATTTTATAAAATTTATGAGAATTTAAGGGATTTTATTAGAGTTAAAATAACAAGGTTTTTAATCCCAAAATTTCAGCCAGACTATACTAGCGGTCAACCGGACGGTTGATCGGGCCAGGGGTCGGTCGATCGGCCAGTCGACCGATGTGCACAGACCTGCACAGTCTTTTGGCTTGTGGGCTGGTCGACCGTCCAGAGAGCTCTGCTCTCTGGATCTGGCCCCGGTCGACCGTAGGTCAAAGCCCAGGATCGGTCGACCACGCGGTCGACCGGTAGGCTGCAACTGTCAAAAATTTGACCGTTGGCCGGTCGACCGGCTGGTCAACCGACAGTAGCGTTAGCTGCTGATTTGGCCTGCAACGGCTAGTTTTTGAGAGTCTATAAAATGGGCCTCCCTTGGACTGTTTTCATTAAGATTTTTGGAGAGTTTCAAAACCAGTTTTTCCTACCTCTCTTAACGGTTTTCTCCACTTGTTTTAGGGCTAATACTTCCATATCAAATGGAGAGTTTTCAAGAGAGTTTTCAAGAGTGTTTTCAAAAGTGATTTCTTGAGTTTTTCACCACATCTCAATCCTAGTTTTTCTCACACATACTTGAGCTTTCCATTGCTAAATCTATTCTCTAGGGATCTTTGTTGTGAGAGTGTTTTTAGGTGATCAAAGTGTTGAGATCACCAAAGTGTTCATTCTTGTATTTGAGGAGGCGAACTTGCGAGTTCATGTTGTTTCGAGTTCTTGTGGGAACTCGGTATAGAGGTGCGGCCTCGGCAAGCTAGTGTGCTTGCGTGTGTTGTTCTTGCGGGAACAAGAGAGGGACTAGTGAGTCCAAGAGTTCTAGTGTGAACTCCTTGTAGGTGTTGCAGTACCGAATGATCCTGTGGGACCGTTTATAGTGGAAATCATTCATAGTGTTAAAGGCGGGGACGTAGAGCAAGGGTGATCGAGCCTCGAAACAAATCTCCCGTGTTTGCGATTGCACTCTCTATCTCTCACTTATGTTTTTATCTTGCATGCTTACATTGCTTATATCTTTATATGCTTGATATATCTTGTGCCCTAATTGTTATATGCTTGGGATTGTTTGCTCACACTTATATTCAACCAAGAGAGCCATAGTGGCACCTTAACTCTTAATCTAGAGGAATCTTGAGGAGATAGTCTAGAGCCCTCCACCGGGAATTACACTCTTGTGTTATACTTGGTATGTTTAGCTTAATAGTTTTTAGTTTGCTTAAATAGTTTTTAATTTTGCATTATTCATCATTAGATTAGCCAGTCACCTATTCACCCCCCCTCTAGGTAACCTACAACAGCCTGGTTGAATCATTATCTAAATCTGTAGAAATTAACACTTGACCTGTAATTGTATTACCCTTTAAGTAGTAAAGATTATTTCAGTTGGCACCCTTCAAAACCACCATTGAGCCTTTCGTCATCTTGAGAACATCATCTCTTATAGATATCTCAAGACCCAATGTTGTCAAAACACCAACTGAGATGAGATTCATTTTAAGTTGAGGTACATACCTCACTTCCTTTAATTCCCGCACCATCCCATTAAACATCTTGATCTGGACTGTACCTATTCCTTCCATGTTACGTGGGATCACCCATGATAACTGAATATCCATCTAGCTTTTCAAAGCTAGAAAACTAATTCCTATTTGGGCATACATGATAGGTAGCTCTAGTATCTAAGATCCACTCAGAGTCTCCTGAGTAATAGGAGTAGTAACGAAAAAAGAGAATATCAAAGAGTCTGAGTCCGATCCACCTGCCTATGAAGTACTGGCTTGAGTACTACCCACCTGTGCGAGATTTGTCTCAGTCATTGACTCCTTCTTACCCTTGATTTTTGGACAATCAATCTTCTGGTTCCCTATCTCTTTGTAGAAGACTGATCGGCAAAAAGCAAGCACAAAAATGAGTAAAAAAAGTGTGGGTCGATGTTACTGCTTTTGCGATTCTTCCATAGTAGCGAAGTGACTATACGGGTCGTATCCACAAGGAGGGATAGCGATGAAAGCTTGATGCGGCTTCTTTGTTCAAGAAAAGAGAAAGTTCTTTGTTTCAAATAAAGAATTGAAAAATGAAAACAAGTTGATTTCAAGAATTGTTTGAGAATTATTTGGTGGTTTGTAAAGTTGGATTTTCTTAATGGTAAAAACGCATAGCTAACTTTCTACTAAATGCTCCCACTAATCCCTAACTTCTTGAAAATGTAGCCTCACGATGGATCATAGGCAAGCATACCCCTTATGCATAGGAACTATTCACGTGAAAATCGAGTGAAAGTTCTTCCTATAACTTAGCTTAACACGGTAAAAAACTTGGACATTCCCTAATCAAGATCCAATTAAAGGCGAGAATAGGGGAAGACACAAGTGCACTAATGGTATCAGCAAAGTTAAAAGAAAATCTCTAACTTACAACAAACAAGTAAAGCATGCAATCCATAGATCATCAAAAACCCGTTAAGCATGAAATATAAGAAATTGAATACTTGAATGTAAGTTAGAGTTAGAACCCTCCTCTTAAGATATCATAGATTTTGTTTGCACAAGGCTTAGTTGACACTATTGACTCATTTGGTTTATTAATCAATTTTTTAGAGATTAGTGGGTTAGTAATTAGTTAGCCATGAAATGGAAGAATCAGTTAGACATGGTAGTAAAAGAAACAACAAAGGAAAAGAAGTAAAGAGAAAAGGAGTTACACTACAACAAGGAAGTAAAAGAAAGAAGTAAAGAGAAAAGGAGTTATACTACAACAAGGAAGTAAAAGCAAATGGAAAACACAAGTAAATAGAAAGAAAAAAGAGAAGAAGTTACTTGTATTAGCTTGTCGCCTTCAAACACAACTCTTACACACTCTCTCTCTTTCACTCTAATGGCTAAACTAAAACTAGAAGAAGAAGGAAATTAAAACAACTACAATCCTAAAAACAAGATTACAATAATACTCTAAACTCTGGATCTAGTTCTCTTCAGACCCCAGGGCGTGTATTTATAGGCACCAAGGGAAAGGGGGCCAGGGGGACGACCCCTGGCCCAAAACCCGGGCGCGCCCGCGCCCGTACGGTCGCGAAAATGCGGCTCAGGCCGCGTTTTCGCGGCCCTACCAAGGCGGCGCGCGCCTGGCTTTAGGCAGTGCGTCGTCCTGTCTGTCCCCTGTCAGGTGGATCTTTTGATTTTTAGATTTGATGCCCTGCGCTGACAAAATCTCTACTCTAAAGTCAATGGCTACTTGGTAGGCCTTTAATTACCCATTAAATGGTGATTTAGGGTCTTCTTCATCATTTGTACACCATGGATCTAGGATCAAGCAAGCAAAGCTTTATTAGCAGAATTTTATATCAAATAAATATGCGGATGTGATAAAAATTATGCAAAATTAGAGACTAATCACACCCCCACACTTATCTTTTTGCTCGTCCCGAGCAAAACAAAAATAAGAAAATTATTACACCACTTTCGCAGGTAACACGATTGCACTGAGCATGTACAACAAGCTTTTAAATCTCTAGGTTTTCCCTAGAGGAGGAGTGTTGTCTTCTGAGGGTTTTCAGCGGATTGCACCCACAAAATCCAGTAAGTGAAAAAATATTTAGTTGTTAGCAAACCTCTTTCAAGAAAAAAAATTTTCAATCATCTAAGTAAAAATGACCGAATGATGTAAGAATTAGATTCAACCCTCGTAAGTCCTCCTATACTTTAGCCTTCATAAAAGAAGAAATTATGATTTTTCTTTAAATTTAGAAAGAATCTTGTACTTCTAACTCATTCTGTTATTTTGCTTTAGATAGATATGCATAATGTGTAAGTGTCATGTGCTTGAGATTTTTCAACTCAACTTTGAATATCATTTAATTTTATTAATATTTATCTATTATTCTTGGTTTCATTAGGCTTTCTACTTTATTCATGTAACACATATCAAACCGATGACTCCCAAATCAGATGATTTTAGGGCACCAGGTAAAAAAACACCCCTCATGCCAAATATGCAAGTAGAGTAGGCCACGAAATTAAGATTTACTTATATATTATATATTGATTATTTTTTTGGTGTGAGTAATCATGCTTCTTAAGGTACAATTATCCAGCATTTTTTTTTCAGAGTTGTGTCTCTAAATCCCAAGCATGTGTGTGTGGTTTATGCATATTCTACTAAGGCTAAATAAAGGTATGAGTTATTTTCCTTATCCCTCTCAACTCTTAGTCAAACCAATCTTTCTTATTTATTTAGGCAAAAATAAAAATTCATTAATAAGATTCCCTTAATTCCTACAACCTTTTGGTATTTTTATAAAGAGTATGAAATTTCTTTTCAATCTGGAGATTTTTTTTGGGAAAGATGAAAAAGAAAAAGTGTTAGCACCTCCCACACCTATCTAATGCATTGTCCTCAATGAATGTTTATGTAAATGCAAATGCAATAAATAGGGTGAAGAAATGATGTCACCATCTTCGTTGACTCGGGCCGGTTAAGTGCGAATAGGCTAAAGAAATGTCAAAAAATGTAGAAGGGGTAAGCATATAAAAAATAAGAATTTTGGTTTGTTGGTTTGTTCTGTTTTGGTTTGTTTTTATTATATATATATATATATATATATATATATATATATATATATATAATATATATTTAGTTACTGTGGTTACGTGTATGATGGGGCAAAAAGAGTCAGCACACTATTGGAGTCATAGGCTCAGTGGTCAATAAGGGCTTCAGTCTTTGCCCGTTCACTTTGAATTCCATGTTGTTCATATGGTCTACAATAATCATAGCACCGTGTGGGAAAACGGTGCGCACAATGAACGGTCTAGACCAACGAGTCTTCAGCTTCCCTACGAAAATGTGAAGCCTCGAGTTGTACAGCAGAACTTTTTCTCTCGGGGCAAAGTTTTTTCGGGTTATGATCTGGGCATGGAAAAGTTTAGTCCTACTTTTGGTGATCCGAGCATTCTCATAGGCTTCATTCCGTATCTCCTCTAATTCTGAGATCTGCAGTCTTCTTAGCTCATCGGCCTTACTCAGATCAAGATTGAGTTGCTTAATGGCCCATAGGGCACGGTGTCCTAACTCGACTGGTAGATGACAGGCTTTTTCAAATACGATTCTATAAGGAGACATCCCCAGGACTGTCTTAAAAGCAGTGCGATAAGCCCACAATGCATCGTTGAGTTTGACTGACCAATCCTTTCGGTTTTGTCCGACAGCCTTTTCTAAAATGAGCTTGATCTGTCGATTGGTGACTTCGACCTGCCCATTCGTCTGGGAGTGATACGGAGTAGATAACTTGTGATTGATGGAATATTTTCGCATTAGAGCTTCAAAAACTTTATTGCAGAAATACGATCCATTATCACTAATTATCGCTCTGGGGGAGCCAAATCGGGAGAAGATGTTTTCTTTGAGAAATTTAACAACCACTTTGTTGTCATTGGTCTTTGTTGGCACAGCTTCTACCATTTAGAGACGTAATCGACAACAACCAAAATGAACTGGTGGCCGAAAGAATTAGGGAATGGTTCCATGAAGTCGATACCCAAACATCAAAAATTTCAACTTCCAGGATCGGGTTCAGGGGCAACATGTCTCTTCTTGAAATTTTCTCAATTTTCTGACAATTTGCGCATGACTTGCAAAAATGGTACGAGTCTTTGAACAAAGTGGGCCAATAAAACCCACTTTGTAGAACCTTCTCTGTAGTCTTGCAGGGACCGAAGTGTCCTCCGCATGCAAGTTCATGGCAAAAGCTTAGCACGCTCCTCTGTTCCTCCTCTGGTATGCATCATCGAATAATCTGGTCAGAACAATACTTAAAAACATACGGTTCTTCCCAGAAGAAGTACCATACTTAGGAAAAGAAACGACACTGGTCTTGCTTTGTCCAGTCAGTGGGTAATTGTCCAGTGGCAGGTAATTGACTATGTCCGCATACCAGGTTCCTTAAAAATGTCCAGGATGTGCTCGTCTGGGAAATCCTCGTTGATCGGAGCTTGTATGATAGGTGTGTTAGGAATTCGTGATAGATGATCAGCGACCATATTTTCTATACCTCATTTATCCCGAATTTTCAGGTCAAATTCTTGAAGCAAAAGGATCCACCGAATCAATCGGCCTTTTGCTTCCTTCTTGGTCATGAGGTATTTCAGTGCCGAGTGATCAGTAAAAATCACCGGTTTTGAGCCTAACAAGTAGGGCCAGAACTTCTCTAACGTAAAGGTAACGGCCAAGAATTCCTTCTCAGTCATTGTATAATTCTGTTGGGCGTCATTCAAGGTCCTACTCGAGTAGTAAATCACGTGCTGCCTATTGTCGATGAGCTGTCCTAGAACAGCGCCAATAGCAAAATTAGAGGCATCGCACATGATTCCAAATGGTTGGGTCCAATTAGGAGCAGAAATAATAGGCGCAGAAATAAGTTCTTGCTTAAGCTTCCCCATGACTTGAAACATTCATCGTTAAAATCAAAGGGCACGTCCTTAGCGAGCAGGTTGGTTAAGGGCCTAGCGATTTTGCTAAAATCCTTAATGAACCGTCGGTAGAACCCAGCATGCCCTAGAAAGGATCTAATATCCTTGATGCTTTTGGGTGGTGGAAGCTTAGCAATCACTTCTACTTTAGCTTTGTCCACTTCAATGCCTCTCCTAGAAATCTCATGGCCTAAGACAATCCCCTGTCTCACTATGAAGTGACATTTCTCCCAGTTTAGAGTTAGATTCTTCTCCTTGCATCTCTGCAAAACTAACTCTAGGTGATGAAGACACTGATCAAATGAATCTCCGTAAATGGAGAAGTCATCCATAAAAATCTCAAGGAAACGTTCGACCATGTCGGAGAAAAGACTAAGCATGCACCGTTGGAATATTGCGGGAGCATTGCACAATCCAAAGGGCATGCGTCGGTAAGTAAAGGTTCCGAACGGGAAGGTGAACGTGATCTTTTCTTGGTCTTCTGCAGCAATAGGGATTTGATTGTATCCTGAGTACCCATCTAGAAAGCAATAGTACTTGTATCCAGCCAGGCGTTCAAGCATTTGGTCGATGAAGGGTAGCGGGAAGTGGTCTTTACGGGTGGCTGCATTCAACTTTCTATAGTCGATACAAACACGAACTTTAGTAGGCAATCTTGTTTGTACCAACTCGTTTTGCTCATTTTCAACCACCGTAAAGCCAGCTTCCTTTGGGACCGCATGAACAGGGCTAACCCATTGGCTATCAGAAATAGAATAAATGATCCCATTATCTAATAATTTCAAAATTTTCACTTTTACTGCCTCTTGTATGAGTGGGTTAAGCCTGCATTGTGGGTCGCTCCTGGGGGTTGCTTCATCGATTAAATGGATTCTATGTTGAACTATGGCTAGACTTATCCCCTTGATATCCTTCACCGTCCATCCAATGGCTTCCCTATATCTTTTTAGAATAGACATTAAGCTGTCCTCTTATTGCTCAGTCAGATGGGATGCTATGATGACTGGAAAGGTGTCTTTTCCGCCCAGGTAGGCGTACTTGAGGTATTCAAGTAAGGCTTTTAGCTCTAGGGAAGGTGTTGCTTCATTGGAGACAATCTCTGGACTTGCAATCCTATGATGAGGTACACTTGGGCTTGACGCCCAATCCACTGCTGAATCTACGATCTGGTCTAGATTAAAATCCTCAGCCTCCAGATCAAACTCTGCCTCAGTTTCTATCTCCATGCTTTCCTCATGCTCAGTGGTCAGATTTTCAATAGAATTAACCTCAAAAGTCTGATCATTGATATCCTGGGGTTGTCTTCCAAGATTAAAGATATTGACTTCCTTCGTCATGTCTCCAAAGGTTAATCGCATGGACCCGTTCCTACAGTTGATTATGGCATTGGCTGTAGCAAGGAATGGGCATCCTAAGATGACCGGAGTTTGAGACCTCGGATTTGACGCAGGTTGGGTCTCAAGCACAATAAAGTTAACGGGGTAGATGAAATCCCAGACTCAGATAAGGACATCTTTGATTTCTCCCTTCGGGATTTTCACAGATCAGTCAGCTAACTGAATGGTGACTCGAGTTGGGCTTAGCTCTCCCAACCCAAGTTGCTGGTATACTGAAAGAGGTAGCAAGTTGATACTTGCTCCCAGGTCAAGGAGTGCTCTGTTAATTTCTGTTTGTCCTATGATGTAGGAAATTGTGGGACATCTGAGATCCTTGTATTTCACCGGAATGGGACCAAACAGAATTTTGCTTATATTGGTTGCCAAGAACACTTTCTTGGGCACATTGGTCTTTCTCTTCTTCGTACACATATCCTTAAGAAAGTTGGCATAAGCTGGGACTTGTTGGATAGCGTCAAGAAGAGGCACATTTAGTTTGACCTGGTTAAACATCTCAAGCATCTTCTCCATGTGCATATTCTTATTGTTGTTCCTAAGCCTATTGTGAAAGGGTGCTACAGGCTTATGAACTTGCTCAGCAGTTTTGTCCTCGTCAGATGTTTGAGGAGCAGTTTGGGGGGAACTAGAAGAGGTGGAGGCTGAAGTAGGATCAGTATGGACTGGATTTTTCTGTTGGTAGACCTGGTTGTCCACCTTCTTTCCAGATCGAAGTGTGTGAACAGCATTGCACTGGTTGATCGACGGATCCTGAATTTTATATGCTTGATTGGAGTTTTTAGGGTTAACTAGCGGCTAACTAGGTAAGTACCATTTGGTCTTTCACTTAGAGAACTACCTAACTGACTCATTTGTATTTCCAATCTCGATATAGCCTGTGAATGGTTGTTCAGCATTTGTCCCTGATTTTGCATAAAAGCGGTTTGGGACTTCATAAAAGCTTCATGCTCTCCTCTAATTTACTGAATTTCTTTTCCATTGGTGAACTTTGAGAGGAGGAATATGGAGCTTGACTGGAGAAATTTGGTGGAGGACTGGGATGGTGAAAATTGTTGGAGAAATTAGGCCTAGGAGTATTGTTCTGGGCCTAAGAGAAATTTGGGGAATTCCTCCAACCTGGATTGTATGTTTGTGAGTAGGGATTATGCGGCGGCCATGAGTAGGCCGCGTTCAGGTGTTCCAGTGGCACTTACTGGGTATGGAAAATAGGGAACTCTTCAAAGACATGATTGATGCCTGACAGTATGAACAACCCGGATTGTGAATTGGTGGTGGGTTGATTTGGTTAACATTGGCTGGCTCTTTTATTTCTAGAGCATCTATTCTCCTCATTAGGATTGCAATCTTAGCTTCTGCAACTATGGATGATTCTAAAGATAGGAGCCTTCCTCTTGAAGCTATAGATTGTGAATTTCTTGGTTTTTTCAAGGCTGGCTCCCATTGCAGGATTTTCTCAGCTAAATCCTCAATAAATCCTAACTCTGGTTCTCATCCTTTTGCAAGAACCCTCCCTAACACATGGTTTCTAATAGGGTTTTCGTCTGATAATCTAAGCCATCATAGAGAATCTGGCACTGACGCCATTTCTCCACACCATGATGAGGGCACTGAGCTAGGAGATCTTTGAATCGCTCAAAGTATCTCCAAAATAGTTCACTCGGTTCTTGCCTGAATTGCATGATATTCTTTCTAATGAGGGCAGTTTTGTGGATTGGGTAGAATTTCTTCGAGAAGGCCTTGACGAAATCATCCCACGTCGTGACAGAATCTACCGCCAAACTGTACAACCATTTCTTCGCTAGGTCCTTTAGGGAAAAGGAAATGATGTTGGCCCAAAAGGTTACACTCTCCATTTATTGAGTTTTGATGATGACAAACCAAATTAGTGCTATTTGGTACTAATAAGTTTGTTTAAGATAAGTTTCAGGTTAGTACCATATTTGGAGGCTATTGCTTAGCTATTGCAAGAAATTCTAGGTTCATGAAGCAAAGAAGGCTTTTTGCACATCAAGGAAGGAACATAGAAAAGAAGGCACTAGCAAGGCATTGAATGGCTCAAGACTTGAAGATTGCTCAACAAGATTTGTTTTTAGTTTTATAGGTTTAGAATTTTGTCAAAGAATGATGGATAGGTTTGAAGCTCAATCACACACGTTTTTGCGCACATATTGTTTCTAAGATGATTTTCTATAAAATGTACAAAAATATTTTGATACAAAATCCTCTGCCTACAAATCAATTTATATGTTTTATACTTAGTACTATTAAAGATATTTTTCATAAAAATCAAAGTCTTTTCAAAATTATGTTTTAAACCTGGTTTTTGACCTGAGCCAGTCGACCGGACAGTCGACCGGACCTATGTCAGGTTTGGCCGGTCGACCGGCCCAGTCGACTGTAGTTCTGGGTGTGCATGTATCAGTGTGCACGTTTTTGCAGTCGACCGGACGGTCGACCGACTGTAAGTCAGTCTGCTCTCGGGTTTCTTAGGTCGACCGGGCGGTCGATTGCTGGCCTACAACGGTCAGATTTTTGAGTAGGCGGTCGACCGACCGGTCGACCGGACTAGCCGTTTGAACAGTAACGGCTAGTTTTCTGAGCTGTTTATTTTTGTCTTTTTCTCACTTAAGTGAGTTTAAATGACCTGTTTTGGGTTTAATACATTCTGATTAGCCTTAAAAATGTTTTATCTTCTAACCCTAGCCCTCTCCTATAAATAGGGGTGTTTGGGGAGAGATTGGATTACCTAATTATTACAAGAAAAATTCAAAAGTTTAAGGCATTCAAAAGAGCTTGGTTTCTTGGTTTTTGTGCTGAAATTCTCTCTCATTTTCTGAAGTGTTTTCAAGAATTCTCTGATTTCATTTTCTTTTCTCTTTGCACACAAGAGCTTCATTCCTACTCATTGTTCTCTAAGGACCTTTGTAAGGGAAGAGAATTTTGAAAGAGAAAGTTTGTGGTCTTTTGACTACCAAGAGAGAACTTGTCTTGAGATTGTGGAGTTGGGTACTCCGGTGTATTTGTGACATCTTTGTGATAGTGGAAGTGGTTGGAATCCTTCTGGGGAAGGCGGGGAAGTAGAGCTGGGTGCTCGAACCTCGATAACAAATCATTGTGTTTGCGTTTGGTTTACTTTCCTTGTTCTTGCACTACTTTCATTGCTATTGTTGCTTGCTTTTGTTTGTCATTACCATATTCACTTGTTGTCATTCATCTTGTCAATCATTGTCCCATACAACAAGGCTGCATTGCGCACCTCCAACTCTTATTTACGAGGAATCAGGAGGAAGGAGTTCAGAACCCTTCACGGGGCATTCGGCTCTTAGTCTTGTTTTGGGAGATTGTTGCATTATATTTTTAAATTGTGCATTGATTAGCATTATCACCTATTCACCCCCCCCTAGGTGATTTTCAATTGGTATCAGAGCTTGGACTCTAGGTTTGGCTTAACATCCATAGAGAGATCCTTAAAATTTGCTAATCAACATTTTCATTCATACATTCATACACTAGTAAACATGGCCGATAACATTAAAACCCCTCCTAAATTTGATGGACTTAATTTCCCTATTTGAAGGTTAGGATGACTATATTTTTGCAATCTTTGGGTAGCTTAGTGGCCAAGTCCTTGACCAAACCCTATGTAGCACCCGATAGTGATGAGAGCACTTGGACCGACTTCAACTTTAGAGAATATGAGGCTAACTCCAAGGCCCAAAATTCCCTCTTAACTGCCTTGAATGAGGATGACCTTACACGGGTAATTCATTGCCAATCCGCCTATGAGATTTGGCAACACTTGTTAGTCACGCACGAAGGGACTTCACAAGTCAAGAGAGCTAAGATCGATCTCTTAAGGTCTCAATATGAATCTTTTAAAATGCTTGATGAAGAATCTATTGATTGTATGATTACCCGATTTACTAAAATCACTAATGGTCTTTCTTCCTTAGGTGATGACATCTCCAACGATCAAAAGGTGCGGAAAGTGATTTGGGCTCTTCCGTCTTCATGGGAGATAAAGGCTACCACCTTAAAAGAATTGAACGACAAGGACGAGATGGACCTCATTAGTCTCATTGGGAACCTAAAGACCCATGAGATGGAGAAGAAGGCAAGAGAAGAGGCCACTACTTCAAAGAAGAAATCCATAGCCTTCAAGACTTCATCCACCAATGATGACGATGAAGAAGACGAAGAAGAAGATGAGGAGCTAACTCTACTTGTGCGGAACGTCAAGAGGTTGTATCGGAAGAACAAGCTCAACTTCCGGAGAAAATTTGAAGGCAAAGAGGAGAGAAGGATCATTTGCTATAATTGCCGCAAACCCGGACATATCATGGCGGATTGCCCGGAGTTCAAGAAGAAGATGACTTCCTCCTTCAAGCCAAAGAAGCCGGAGGAAAAGAAAGCATACAAGGCAACGTGGGATTCGGAAAGTGAGTCCGAAGAAGAGGTGGATACGGCAAACATGTGTTTCATGGCAAACACTCCTAAGGTAACCCCTCAATCTCTTGATGATGAAGATGATGAACTAAGTAAGGAAGTTCTTGTACATGCCTTTGTTGAACTTTCTGAAACTTATGACAATAAAAAGATTGAATGTTTTAAATTACAAAAAGAAGTTGCTTTTCTTAAAAATTAACTTGCTATGGTTTCTAAAGAAAAAGATGATCTTTCTTCTAATCTCATTTCTATTCAAGAAGAATTTAGTGCCTACAAGATTTCTTGTAAAGCAAAATCTCCTATGATTGATGAAAATGAAATTTCTTCTTTTAAATCTAAAATAAATGATTTTGAAAAAGTTTTAAATGATTGTGCTTTTAACACAAAGAAACTTGAGGACATGTTTTCTAAAAAGCACACCTCTCATGCTAAAGATTCACATGCTAAGATTCCTCATGCTCACACTACACATAACACTTCCCATGCTAAATCTTCCCATGTTCACAATTCTCATGCTCACAAATCACACACTCACTATGCTTTTAAATATGGTAGAGTGTATAGATGCTCTTATTGTGGTAAGAATGGATATTTGGCTAAATTTTGTTATGACCAAGTAAATAGGACCAATAATCTTGTTTGGGTTAATGAAACTAACTCTTTAGGACCCAAGAAAATGTGGGTACCAAAATCAAGGCCTAAATTATTTGATGTAGGTACACACCAAGGCTCCAAGACGTAGGGAGCGGTGGTACCTTGATAGTGGTTGTTCAAGACACATGACGTGGGATATCAACAACTTCATAACCCTATCAAGGTACATGGAAGGTGGCTCCGTCACCTTCGGGGATGACTCCAAAGGAACTATCATCGGTATAGGTAACATTCAAATTGGTGCATCTCCTATTATAGAGAATGTTATTTTAGTTGATGGTTTAAAACATAATTTGCTTAGCATTAGTCAACTTTGTGACCGTGGACTTAAAGTTGTTTTTGATGATTCTTCTTGCAAGATTTTTGATGTTAAATCCGATGTTTGTATTCTTACCAGTTTTCGTGACAATAATGTTTATATCATTGACATGCTTAATTTAGATTGTTCTACTAAATGCTTGAATGCTTTTGATGAAAATTCTTGGCTTTGGCATAGAAGATTAGGACATGCATCTTTTGACCATCTTTCTAGGATTAATTCAAAGGAATTGGTGAAGGGTATACCTTGCTTGAAGTTTGAGAATGACCGCATTTGTGGTGCGTGCCAACTTGGGAAACAAACCAAGTCTTCCTTTAAATCAATCAAGGATATCATGTCAACTAGGCCTTTAGAATTAATTCATATGGATCTTTTTGACCTACTAAAACTAAGAGTTTAAATGGTAGTAGATATGCATATGTTTTTGTTGATGATTTTTCCCGTTTCACTTGGGTTTTCTTCTTGGAACACAAAGATCAAACTTTTTCTCATTTTAAGAATTTTCGAAAAAGAGTTAAAAAAGAAAAGGGTTTTTCGATTTTGAAAATAAGAAGTGATAGAGGTGGTGAGTTTGTTAACCAACTCTTCATAACTTATTGTGATGAAAAGGGAATTAAGCATGAAATGTCTTGTCCTAGAACTCCACAACAAAATAGAGTTGTAGAAAGGAAAAATAGAACACTTCAAGAGATGGCTAGGACAATGATAAGTGAGTATGACCTCCCTCAATATCTATGGGCCGAGGCCGTAAACACCGCATGCTATATATCAAATCATATTTATTTATGTAAAAATTCTTCCAAAACATCTTTTGAAATGTATCATTCTAGAAAACCTAATGTTGCATATTTTAAAGTTTTTGGATGCAAGTGTTTTGTTTTAAATACTAAGGAAAATTTGGGTAAATTTGATGCTAAGGCTTATGAAGCTATCTTTGTTGGATATTCTTCTACTAGCAAAGCATATAGAGTATTTAATAGATCTTCACATACTATTGAAGAAATCATGCATGTTAAATTTGAAGAATCTAATGTGGTTGTTGAGAATGTTGTAGAGATTGAACCATTAGGTGAAGACATGGAGAGACTATCCTTAAAGGACTCACCCGCTCAAGAAGATAAGCAAGAATCAATTGGTGATGTTCAAGAGGATAAAGAGGAAAGCTCTCAACCGCTTCCTAAAACTTGGAGATACGCTACAAATCATCCTAAGGAGCTCATCTTGGTGATGCATCTAAAGGAATCACAACGCGCTCCAAACTCCATGACCTATGTGGTAACTTTGCTTTCATTTCTCATTTTGAACCCAAAGGCATTCTCGAAGCCGAGACGGACCCATATTGGTTGCTTTCCATGCAAGAGGAACTCAATCAATTTGAGCGCAACCAAGTTTGGCACCTTGTTCCTAAGCCCCACGATAGACCAATAATTGGTACTAAGTGGATCTTTAGAAACAAGATGGATGAGTCCGGAAATGTCATTAGGAATAAAGCTAGGTTAGTGGCCCAAGGTTACATTCAAGTTGAGGGAATTGACTTTGAGGAGACCTTTGCACCCGTAGCACGGCTTGAAGCCATACGGATGACACTAGCTTTTGCATCTTTCAAAAATTTTAAACTTTTTCAAATGGATGTGAAAGTGCATTTTTGAATGGTTTTATTAATGAAGAAGTTTATGTTTCTCAACCTCCCGGTTTTTTGATCATGTTCATCCCGATTTTGTTTTTAAACTTGATAAAGCTTTGTATGGATTGAAACAAGCTCCAAGAGCTTGGTATGAAAGGCTTTCTAGTTTTCTTATTTCAAATAATTTTATTAAAGGCAAAGTAGACACGACTCTCTTTACTAAGCATGTTGATAATGATATATTAATTGTGCAAATTTATGTAGATATAATTTTTGGTTCTACTAATGAGCTTTTATGCAAGGATTTTGAAAAGGTCATGCAACTTGAATTTGAAATGTCTTCAATGGGTGAGCTCAATTTCTTCCTTGGACTCCAAATCAGCAATTGCAAAACGGGACGTTCATAAGTCAAGCCAAGTACGCAAAGGAACTCGTAAAGAAGTTTGGACTTGAAGGCTCAAAGACTTGCAACACTCCCATGGCAACTACAACCAAGCTTGATAAAGATGACCAAGGTAAAAATGTTGATATTAAATTATATAGAAGCATGATAGGAAGTCTTTTATATTTAACGGCAAGTAGGCCGGATATCATGTTTAGTGTGTGTCTTTGTGCTAGATTTCAATCGTGTCCTTAAGAGTCCCATCATATTGCGGTAAAACGCATTATTCGTTATATTAAGGGCACTATTGGGATGGGTCTATGGTATCCGAAAACCGGAGATTTCTCAATGACGAGTTATTCGGATGCCGACTATGCGGGTTGTAGAGTAGATAGAAAGAGTACTAGTGGGACATGTCAATTTCTTGGTAATTGTCTTGTTTCATGGTCCTCTAGGAAGAAAAATTCCGTAGCTCTCTCAACCATCGAGGCGGAGTATGTTGCCGCGGGGGCTTGTTGTGCACAAGTCCTTTGGATGAAACATACTCTCCTTGATTATGATTTGCATTTTGACCATATAAAAATATTTTGTGATAATACTAGTACTATACATATGACAAAGAATGCAAATCAACATAGTAAGACCAAGCATATTGAGATTAGATATCACTTTCTTAGAGATCATTTTGAGAAAGGAGATATAGTTATTGATTATGTTTCTACGGATTTGCAATTAGCCGATATTTTCACTAAACCACTTGATTTTGCTAGATTTTCCTTCATTTGTGGTGAACTTAATGTTTGTGTTATTGAATAAAAATATTTTCACAACCCTTTTTGATGTATGACAAAAAGGGGGAGAATGAGTTTTTATGATAGAATTATGAGTTCATATGGTTTTGGTTCCATATGAGATTATATATATTTTTAGTTTTTGATGTGTTTTTCATGAATTCTTGTAATTTGAGTTTAAGTGTTTTGCAAGTGTTTTATACTTTCATGGTTTTGGTTTCATATAGTTTACTTGCAAATTACAAATTACATTGTTTAATATAGCATAATTTGAGGGGGAGCTTTCTCCTCCCCTATATTTTTTTGTTTATAGCCTATTTGTTTTGTCATCATCAAAAAGGGGGAGATTGTTGGCCCAAAAGGTTACACTCTCCATTTATTGAGTTTTGATGATGACAAACCAAATTAGTGCTATTTGGTACTAATAAGTTTGTTTAAGATAAGTTTCAGGTTAGTACCATATTTGGAGGCCATTGCTTAGCTATTGCAAGAAATTCTAGGTTCATGAAGCAAAGAAGGCTTTTTGCACATCAAGGAAGGAACATAGAAAAGAAGGCACTAGTAAGGCATTGAATGGCTCAAGACTTGAAGATTGCTCAACAAGATTTGTTTTTAGTTTTATAGGTTTAGAATTTTGTCAAAGAATGATGGATAGGTTTGAAGCTCAATCACACACATTTTTGCGCACATATTGTTTCTAAGAAGATTTTCTATAAAATGTACAAAAATATTTTGATACAAAAATCCTCTGCCTACAAATCAATTTATATGTTTTATACTTAGTACTATTTAAAGATATTTTTCATAAAAATCAAAGTCTTTTCAAAATTATGTTTTAAAACCTGGTTTTTGACCTGAGCCAGTCGACCGGACAGTCGACCGGACCTATGTCAGGTTTGGCCGGTCGACCGGCCCAGTCGACTGTAGTTCTGGGTGTGCATGTATCAGTGTGCACGTTTTTGCAGTCGACCGGACGGTCGACCGACTGTAAGTCAGTCTGCTCTCGGGTTTCTTAGGTCGACCGGGCGGTCGATTGCTGGCCTACAACGGTCAGATTTTTGAGTAGGCGGTCGACCGACCGGTCGACCGGACTAGCCGTTTGAACAGTAACGGCTAGTTTTCTGAGCTGTTTATTTTTGTCTTTTCTCACTTAAGTGAGTTTAAATGACCTGTTTTGGGTTTAATACATTCTGATTAGCCTTAAAAATGTTTTATCTTCTAACCCTAGCCCTCTCCTATAAATAGGGGTGTTTGGGGAGAGATTGGATTACCTAATTATTACAAGAAAAATTCAAAAGTTTAAGGCATTCAAAAGAGCTTGGTTTCTTGGTTTTTGTGCTGAAATTCTCTCTCATTTTCTGAAGTGTTTTCAAGAATTCTCTGATTTCATTTTCTTTTCTCTTTGCACACAAGAGCTTCATTCCTACTCATTGTTCTCTAAGGACCTTTGTAAGGGAAGAGAATTTTGAAAGAGAATGTTTGTGGTCTTTTGACTACCAAGAGAGAACTTGTACTTGATATTGTGGAGTTGGGTACTCCGGTGTATTTGTGACATCTTTGTGATAATGGAAGTGGTTGGAATCCTTCTGGGGAAGGCGGGGAAGTAGAGCTGGGTGCTCGAACCTAGATAACAAATCATTGTGTTTGCGTTTGGTTTACTTTCCTTGTTCTTGCACTACTTTCATTGCTATTGTTGCTTGCTTTTGTTTGTCATTGCCATATTCACTTGTTGTCATTCATCTTGTCAATCATTGTCCCATACAACAAGGTTGCATTGCGCACCTCCAACTCTTATTTACGAGGAATCAAGAGGAAGGAGTTCAGAACCCTTCACGGGGCTTCGGCTCTTAGTCTTGTTTTGGGAGATTGTTGCATCATATTTTTAAATTGTGTATTGATTAGTATTATCACCTATTCACCCCCCCTCTAGGTGATTTTCAAATGAAACGTAACCTAACGGCATCGTCTCCTAGCTAGGGAATACGCATCATGAGGTATACTTCTTCAAATTCCCTAACAAAGAAGTATGTGTCCTCTGATTTTAAACCATGAAACTTTGGGAGAGTATTGATGAATTGAGGCTTTAGTTCAAAATTATTTCCATGCCTCAGGCAGTTTTATACAAGATGGTAATGAGGTTCTGATCGGGTAAACCTGTCCTGAAGAGACACCATCACAGGTTCTGGATGCAAGGGTAAAGAAATTTTTCTGGTTAATCTAAAAGATATAGGATCTCTTACCCACTGTTGCATGCAGCACACCACAACAACGTAAAGATAACAAACAATCAAAAAGAATAAAATAAACAAATGAAAGAAAGAAAAATAACCACAAGCCTTAGGCTAAGGTACCTGGACCTAGACGACTCCTAACTGGTCGATTCTCCAGAGAAGGTTGTTGCAAGAACTCGACTACAAGCTAATCGGTCAGGAAAGAATAAAACTCGGTGGGAGGTATCTGGGCGTGAGCCACGGGCCTTAATTACGCCAAACCATGGAGCTTTCGAGGCTTTGCCTCTCAATCTACTTTCCTTAGACACCGATTTTGCAGTAGTATAGTTCTTGCAATTTTCACCCTCAATTAATCTCTTAATGAGTCCGAGATGTCCCTAGGGCCAATGTCTATCAATTTTTAGTTAAGGCTTGGGTTATGTGAGTGCACTTGGAATTAATTTTGGGTTAAGGAAGGGTAATAAAATCCCTACCTTATCTTGTTTATTTGAGATTTTGCCCTTAATGTCAATTGTGCAAGTGTACAGTTTATTCACAATAAGGTAACACTCAAAGCGATAAATCACTCCAAAATGTTTGTCCTATTCTATATGAATGCACCTGATTGAGATTTTACCTGCACAAAAAAATACAGAATTTTAAAACTTTTAAAACAATAGTGCAGGGTGCTCAATTCTACCGCTATAGCAAGTGGCTATGCGGGTCGTGATCCACAGGGAGGGACTAGCGATGGAAGCTTGTTTAGTAAGTTCTCTTTTATGCTATAATTAATAGTTGTTAAAGTCAGGTCAGAAAGAAAGTGGTAGATTAAGAAGATGGAGAAACTAGAAGTGATATTTACAATGAAATTGAAGAAGTGTGAAAGAGATTGGGAATATTGTGGTGTTGGTGATTTACACTAAAATTAAAAGAAAGACAACTAAAAACTAAAAACATACTTACCTCTTCGGCGTCTGCTTACCTTTGAACCGTATCAACGATGTACCTTTCTTTGAAGGCGAGCGAAGCATGGAATATGAGATCTTCCCCATTCCCGATCTATACTACGAATAAAAGGCGAGCTATACTACCATAGAAATAGATGTTCATCACCATAAACCATCAACGGCACTTGCAAGGAGAAGGAAACTTCAAGGCTATTGGTTTCATATGGATCCACAAACACAAAAGAGGGAAACAAAAACAAAACAAGAATAGAAGAAACAGAAACTTCAATTTGATTCAATTAACAATGGAAGAAAAGATTTACTTACACCGATGTCACCTCAGTACAAGCTTGATCTCCTTCCTCCATGAAAGTATCCTCTCCTCTCAGTTACATAATAAAATAAAAATTACATGAAGAAAATAAAAACCTAGGTTACAATCTAAAAAATTAGCCTAAGAAAAACCCTAAGTTCGTTTCTGTACTCCACGCCCTTCTCTGTTGCTCTGCAGGGGTATTTATAGGAGATGGAAGACGTAGAGTCCCGGTACAACTCTCCCACAAAAACTGAACGTCAACCTTATCTGTATTGCCGCGGAAACGCGGCTATGGCCGCGTTTTCGCGGCCATTGTGTGGTCCCTGGCCACGCGCTTTCGCGCGTGGCCTCCTCTGGTCCGTTCATCTGGGTATATCCTTTTTAGATCTGGCATACCGACTCTTTATTTTGAAAATTTGGGATAACTTGGGAAGCAAGTTACCCTAAATCCAAATCTTTCAAATCTTTTAAACGATTTTGTTATCTTTGCACTGTTCTCCCCTTATCTATAGCCTTGTCCTGCAAGCAATTAGGGTTTAGTAGAAGTCCATCCCTTTCCTCTTCTTTTAGTAATTGCAACTTTTGCACATGGGCTTTTTGGGCTTCTGGGCTTCATTTAGGCTTTATTTCTTTATTTAAATAAATACTCAAGGCCTGCACACATTAAATAATAAAACATTAGTAATAGTGCATAATTATAGGAATAAATATGGAAATATGATAGTAAATGTAGTAATAAATATGCACTTTTTACGACCTATCACACCCCCACACTTATCTTTTTGCTCGTCCTCGAGTAAAAATCAAAAAGAAAGAGAAAAGAAAAACTAATCTATCCTAACTCACTTTCGTAGGAATCACGATTGCACTTAGCACGTGCAACAAGCCGTTAAACCCCTAGGTTACCCTAGAGGACGAGTGTTGTCTCGTGAGGGTTTTCAGCGGATTATACCCACAAATCTATAAAAAGAAAATATTTGAAATATGTTTGAAGAAACTAAGTAATCTATAAGTTTTTAGGATTATCATTTTTATTCATTCTTAAACTTAGTCTTTATATAGTAAATTGTTATCCTTTTTAGGTAAGGATCAAAACTGAATTTTTGTATAGTCTTTTTCGTTACCCTAAGTCATATGCATCCTTGTGAATCTTTACGAGGAATTCTTTAACTTGGACTCTCATGCCTCTTTATTATTATTATGATTATTTTTTTTAATATGTATAACTCATCTAATTTTCTTTCGTGTAAGTATCAAGGCTTCTTGAGGCCCTCATACCTAACTAATTGACTATTAGATGTGTTAATACATATATAATATTTCTTAGTTTTCTTAGGCTTTCTAATCCACCCATGTAGCGAACTTAAAGTCGGTGACTCCCAAACTGGTTGGTTTTAGGGCACCGGGTGAGAAAACACCCCACGGACTAAAATTCGAGTGAACTAGGCCACAAAACCAAGGACTTTATTTTATAAAATCACCTTTAGGCTTGAATACTGATGTTTCTTGAGGCACATGTATCCAGCTTAATTAGTGAATTTCTTTTTTTTCTTTTTTTTTCTTTTAAATTTTTTTTAGTATTATTTTTTTATAGGGCACAAGAGTCTTTCTCTTAGAATCCTAGATGTGTGAGTGTATTAGGTATGCACATTTCATTAAGGTAAAAATCAAGACTAATTACTTATTCAATTTTTTCTCCTATACCTAAAAATTCAACAATTTATTTATTTTGACCAAGTTTTTAGAAATCCTAATCATGATTTTCCTAATTCTTAAGACTAACTTAGATTTCTTTCAAAAGATAAGTCAAAATATTGTTCCTTTTTTTATTTTTTTAACAGAAAGTTTTTTTTTGTTTATTTTGTTAGTTAGTATCTAACTATGTTAGTATGTTAGTAAATCCTCCCCCCACACTTATCTCATGCATTGTCCTCAATGTATGAATGAATGCATGTATGCATGAAAAAGAAGAAAGGGAAGGAAAATATTACCTTAAGGTGGTGGTTCCGGTGGTGGTCGGATTGGGCCAAGCGTTGCTACCCAATCAAGATAATGTGGTAGTTCACGGAACCTACCTTTATTGACCTCTTTTCTAATTACATGTTTACAGTCCCCAGTATGAATAGGATCATGGAAGATCCTATCGTGAAACTTACTTCCTTTACATGACCAGTCTTGAAAAATCATCACAGAGTCATCATGGTCTATACCTATGTCCAACAAAAGAATGTGACTTGGTAGAATGGTTGACTTGGACTCAAGAATGATAGGTTCAGGAACCAATACAAACTCAAGAAAATTGACGTGGGGTTCGAGAGTTAGTTTTGGTTCAAGCGTTGAGTCCAAGTCCAAGAATTGATATTCACATTCTTTTCCTATCAATGGAATGTGACTATCCAAAATTGGTGATTCAATTTCAAGAATGACAGGTGTGGGAATCAAAACTGACTCTAAAATATTACTTAAATCGGGTAACAGAACAGGAGTCAATATTGATTCGGGAATTTGAACTCGATCACAACAAATTTGAGAATCAAGGTCACATATCTCATTGAGTTCAATTTCATAAAAATGAGAACTTGCCAATTTGTCAATGGGACTTTCAAAAGTATGAAATTGGGCAAGTTCAATATGATGATTATCAAAAATGGGTGATTCAATTTCATGATCTATGGGTACGGGAATAAATGTTGGCTCAGAAAATTAGTCCAAATTGGGTAAGAATACCGGAGTTAACATAGATTCGAAGATGGAAACTGAATCGTAAAGTTGGGGATCGGGATCACATTCACAATCTAATTCAATCTCATTGAAATTAAAACTAGCCAATTTGTCCAAGGATTGGGATTGATCAAGTTCATATTGATGTGATGAAATTGAATTTTGATCAAGGTCTTCTAGACAGAATGATTCTTGGTTCCTATCAACTTGGTTGGTTAGTTCAAGAATGTTTGAAAGTCTACAAATTTGATCATTCATTATATCTTGCAAACGATCCACTTTTTCTTCTAACCCATCGAATGGATCATTGGAGGACTGAAACATTGGTGATGTGGTAATAGAAGTATATGAAGATAATGGTTGAACAGGTGGTTGACAATATGGCTCAGGGGCGTTGTATCCCCATTGACTCTGTGAAGAGTAGTGATGATTATTCCAGTCTTGTTCATAGTATTGGGAGTGGGGCATGTAATGATTCGGATAAGACCAATCTGGCACACTAGGTTGGTTAAAGTTATGATATGTCGGGTTGGTAATATCCAAAAAAGAGGTTGATGTGTAATATGGATTATTATTAAAATTGAAAAAATTATTGTTATAAGCCATATCACAAATAAAACACAAACAAAGAAAAAGAAAACAAACAAATAAGCAAACAAAAAAGAAAAAAAGTTCTATCCTAAGTTAGGGCAGACTTATGACCTAGACGACTCCTAACTGGTTAGACTGTCCACGGGAGGTATAATGTAGACTTTGACCACAAGCTAATCAGCCAGGTCAGGGCAAGATTGGTGGGAGGTTTTCCGTCAAAGACGTTCCTTAATTAAATAACCACCAATCTTCGGGCTTTCGTCCCTCAATCCCCTTCCTAGACACTGATTTGGCAGGAGTGAAATTCCAACATCGTTCCCCCTTAGGATAATCTCCTAATTGAGTCCGAGATGTCCCTAGGGCCAACGTTTACTCATTTTTAGTTAGGCTTGGGTTAGTGAGTGAGGAGATTGTTTGTGGGCTAAGGAAGGGTGATGAAATCCCCACCTTATCTTATTTATAGGACAAGCCCTTAAGTCAATTTAGTGCACGTGTAAAGCAATAGACAAATATTCACTCAAAAGCAGTAAATCAGTCAAGGGTGCTTCCTAGTCTATATGCAATGCGAACGTACCTTGTCTCCAGCACTCTTCAACAGAAATTAAAAAAAAAATAAATAGACACGTGCCTATATGCAAGAGTCTAATTTATTTTTTTAACAAATATGTTACTGTTAATTAATTAGCAGTGTGCAGGGTGATCACAGAGAAAAGTAAACAGAGCAGTAAACAAATCTTTCAATTTACAGCAACCTGCAGAAAATAGAGTGAGTAGTTCACTACTCAGGCCGCGAAAACGCGGCTATTGCCGCGCAAACGCGGCTCTGTAGTAGGCTCTACTGCTCTGCCTTCGAGGGCAGAGGCACAGAGTTGCTATATGTCCTTTGCTGCTGTTAGTTTTCCTGTTCTCTGATCCTGCAAACAAAAAGAATAAATAAATCAATAATTAGTTTTTTTTTAAGAGAATACTTACCGTCCCTCCCCGGCAACGGCGCCAAAATTTTGATTGAGATTTTACCTGCACAAAAAATACAGAATTTTAAAACTTTTAAAACAATAGTGCAGGGTGCTCAATTCTACCGCTATAACAAGTGGCTATGCGGGTCGTGATCCACAGGGAGGGACTAGCGATGGAAGCTTGTTTAGTAAGTTCTCTTTTATGCTACAATTAATAGTTGTTAAAGTCAGGTCAGAAAGAAAGTGGTAGATTAAGAAGATGGAGAAACTAGAAGTGATATTTACAATGAAATTGAAGAAGTGTGAAAGAGATTGGGAATATTGTGGTGTTGGTGATTTACACTAAAATTAAAAGAAAGACAACTAAAAACTAAAAACATACTTACCTCTTCGGCGTCTGCTTACCTTTGAACCGTATCAACGATATACCTTTCTTTGAAGGCGAGCGAAGCATGGAATATGAGATCTTCCCCATTCCCGATCTATACTACGAATAAAAGGCGAGCTATACTACCATAGAAATAGATGTTCATCACCATAAACTATCAACGGCACTTGCAAGGAGAAGGAAACTTCGAGGCTATAGGTTTCATATGGATCCACAAACACAAAAGAGGGAAACAAAAACAAAATAAGAATAGAAGAAACAGAAACTTCGATTTGATTCAATTAACAATGGAAGAAAAGATTTACTTACACCGATGTCACCTCAGTACAAGCTTGATCTCCTTCCTCCATGAAAGTATCCTCTCCTCTCAGTTACATAATAAAATAAAAATTACATGAAGAAAATAAAAACCTAGGTTACAATCTAAAAATTAGCCTAAGAAAAACCCTAAGTACGTTTCTGTACTCCACGCCCTTCTCTTTTACTCTGCAGGGGTATTTATAGGAGATGGAAGACGTAGAGTCCCGGTACATCTCTCCCACAAAAACTGAACGTCAACCTTATCTGTATTGCCGCGGAAACGCGGCTATGGCCGCGTTTCCACGGCCATTGTGTGGCCCTGGCCACGCGCTTTCGCGCGTGGCCTCCTCTGGTCCGTTCATCTGGGTATATCCTTTTTAGATCTGGCATACCGACTCTTTATTTTGAAAATTCGGGATAACTTGGGAAGCAAGTTACCCTAAATCCAAATCTTCCAAATCTTTTAAAACGATTTTGTTATCTTTGCACTCTTCTCCCCTTATCTATAGCCTTGTCCTGCAAGCAATTAGGGTTTAGTAGAAGTCCATCCCTTTCCTCTTCTTTTAGTAATTGCAACTTTTGCATATGGGCTTGCACATGGGCTTTTTGGGCTTCTGGGCTTCATTTAGGCTTTATTTCTTTATTTAAATAAATACTCAAGGCCTGCACACATTAAATAATAAAACATTAGTAATAGTGCATAATTATATGAATAAATATGGAAATATGATAGTAAATGTAGTAATAAATATGCACTTTTTACTACCTATCAGCACCCGTACCTTTTCTCCAGCACTCTTCAACAAAAATTAAAATGAATTGAAATTGACACGTGCCCTAAATGTAAAAGTCTAATCCAAATTTCAATTAAGCAACAAGTGGATTTCTGTTGAGTTTATTACACATGTATAAGGTGAAGCATTTAAGGGAACTAAAAAAAATTGAGAAAGCAATTTGAGCGGCTTTCAGCAACCCTGCAAAAGAGTTTGTTAGTACTTCAATTGGAGAAACTCGTTTTTACACGAATTTTCCGAGGGCAAATGAATCCTCGTGCAAAGTCTTTGGCCACCACTTTTGCTTCCCGTGATAGTGAGCTCCTTGGTACTTCTCCTACACACAAGAACAAAGAAAATCTTTAGTATTGAACAATAAAGCCGTTCCCTCCCTGGCAATGGCGCCAAAATTTGATCGGCAAAAAGGAAGCACAAGAATAAGTAAAAAAAGTGTGGGTCGATGTTACTGCTTTTGCGATTCTTCCGTAGTAGCGAAGTGGCTACACGGGTCGTATTCACAAGGAGGGAGAGTGATGAAAGCTTGATGAGGCTTCTTTGTTCAAGAAAAGAGAAAGTTCTTTGTTTCAAATAAAGAATTGGAAAATGAAAACAAGTTGGTTTCAAGAATTGTTTGAGAATGATTTGGTGATTTGTAAAGTTAGATTTTCTTAATGGTAAAAACGCATGGCTAACTTTCTACTAAGTGCTCCCACTAATCCCTAACTTCTTGAAGATGTAGCCTCACGATGGATCATAGGCAAGTATACCACTTATGCATAGGAGCTATTCACGTGAAAATCCAGTGAAAGTTCTTCCTATAACTTAGCTTAACACGGAAAAAACTTGGACATTCCCTTATCAAGATCCAATTGAAAGCGAGAATAGGGGAAGACACAAGTGCACTAATGGTATCGGCAAAGTTAAAAGGAAAATTTCTAACTTACAAAAAACAAGTAAAGCATGCAATCTATAGATCATCAAAAATCCGTTAAGCATGAAATATAAGAAAGTGAATACTTGAATGTAAGTTAGAGTTAGAACCCTCGTCTTAAGATATCATAGATCTTATTTGCACAAGGCTTAGTTGACACTATTGACTCATTTGGGTTTATCAATCAAGTTGTTAGAGATTAGTGGGTTAGTAGTTAGTTAGACATGCAATGGAAGAGTTAGTTAGACATGGTAGTAAAAGAAACAACAAAGGAAAAGAAGTAAAGAGAAAAGGAGTTACACTACAACAAGGAAGTAAAAGAAAGAAGTAAAGAGAAAAGGAGTTATGCTACAACAAGGAAGTAAAAGCAAATGAAAAACACAAGTAAATGGAAAGAAGAAAGAGAAGTAGTTACTTGTATTAGCTTGTCACCTTCAATTACAACTCTTACACACTTTCTCTCTTTCACTCTAATGGCTAAACTAAAACTAGAAGAAGAAGAAAACTAAAACAACTACAATCCTAAAAATAAGATTATAATAATACTCTAAACTCTGGATCTGGTTCTCTTCAGACCCCAGGGCGGGTATTTATAGGCACCAAGGGAAAGGGGGCCAGGGGGATGACCCCTGGCCCAAAGCTCGGGCGCGCTCGCGCCCGTACGGCCGCGAAAACGCGGCCCAAGCCGCATTTTCGTGGCCATGCCAGGGCGGCGCGCTTCTGGCTTCGGGCAGTGCGTCGTCCTGTCTGTCTCCTGTCAGGTGGATCTTCTGGTTTCTAGATTTGATGCCCTAAACTGACAAAATCTCCACTATAAAGTTAATGGCTACTTGGTAGGCCTTTAATCACCCATTAAATAGTGATTTAGGGTCTTATTCTTCATTTGCACATCATGGACTTAGGATCAAGTAAGCAAAGCTTTATTAGCAGAATTTTATATCAAATAAATATGCGGATGTGATAAAAATTATGCAAAATTAGAGATTAATCAAAGACGCACTGGTTCTTCTTCAAATCTCTAAAACCTAGCCTGGATTTTGATCTCCCATGATCACCTTTGTCTTTCCGATTGGAATTCCTGCCTCTTATCGCCAATGCCTCTGCTGATATACTCCCAAAAGAGGACAGCTTGTCTTTCCTCCTTACTTCATAATTTACAAGAGCAGCTGACACCTCACTATAGTTAAGTGTTTGTCTACCATTGATCAAAGTTAGGGTGAAGGTCTCATACTCTTCGTCAGGAATAGAATTCAATAGAATCACTGTCTTATCCTCTTCTTTGATCTTCATATTCATGTTATCTAAGTCTGTAAGAATTTTGGTGTAGGTATTCATGTGTTCATCGATGGAGAGTTGTTTCTTCATTTGGAAGTGATAAAACCTCCTCTTCAATTATAAACGCGATTCGATGCTCTTTATCAGATATTTCTTCTCCAGGATCTCCCACAATTGCCTTACAGATGTTTCATTTAACACATGATACTTGATGTCTTGTTTCAAATAAGACCTTATCAAACCACACGCCATTTGATTCATCTTATCCCAATCCTGTTCAAAAGTAGCCTTAGGCTTTTTCTCCAACTGTAGAGGGTCTTTGAGATTTGATGTCATCAATGCATCCATCTCCTCACATCTCCACATTCTAAAGTTGTTCTTGCCATCAAACTTCACCACATCAATCTTCAATGGAAGTGAATTCATAATTTTCACCGTAGATGTACTACCTCCAGCCATCTTCTTAGTATATTCCTTAGAAAATAATGCAGAAAATAAACAGAGTTAGACCAAAAACCTAGATAAAAATAGAGTTTTTATCTCAAAGTGAACCCTAGGAGAGTCTCTGAAATGATCTACTCCACTAAATTTGATTCCTTGAGCAATCCAAATGCAGTTTTGAGATCGACATGCGATCACACAAACCCAACGTTGCACCGAGATCGACACACGATCTCCGCCAAATAGCCATTAATGCTCTTGGAATCGACACACGATCCCATGATGAATTTGGGATGCTCTGATACCACTTGTTGCATGCGCCAGGCAACAACCAATTGAGAAACCCTAAACAACTGAGAGAGATGTACCAGAGAAGTACCCAAAAGACAAGAACAAATAACAAGAGAGAAAAAGTAAAACACAATATTTAACAAGATTCAGCAATTTGGCCTACATCCTCGGGGCAAGGGGGAGAGAGATCTTATTGATTCAATAATCAATTACAAGTTACAATTCATAGGGGCTCTACTCCTTTATTTATAGCCAGAGAATCTCAGGGTTTTAGGAAACTACAATTGGATATGACTCCTGATCAGAAACGAAGTCCGAATCCCAACAGGAGAAGCAGAGTCGCCTGCCCTTTCCTTCGGTTGATCAGTTGGTCGACCGTCGCCAACAGAAACATGATGCATACCAGTTGGTCGACCGCATCGGTTGACCGT
>JAVJIF010031680.1:337500-425875 GCA_038442645.1 Agave tequilana
TAAACATGCCGTTCGCTCTATTCACTGGAGTGAATCATCGTCAGTAATCTATTTTATTCGATTATGCATTGCTTACATATGAGCAAAAGAAAATATTTATTTGGCTTTTCAAGGAATGGCTCAAATGCATTCACAGAGTTGCACCAAAAGCGAACATTATCGATCAAGATGGCCAGATAGGTGATGCTATCAAGATAGTTTTTCCTAATTGTTGGCACCGTTTCTGTTTTTAGCATATAATGAAACATATTTTCGAGCAACAAATCTCCTTGATGAACAAATATGGAGATGATTTTTTAATTGATTTCAATTTTTGGTATTTCTCTCGTGATATAAGCACATGTGATGAACATTGGACAGTGATAAAGCAAAAATATGATATAGATGAAGAAGAAGATGGTTGGTAAAGATATACAGATTGTGAACACATTGGGTGAACACTTATCTGACGGACATTTTTTGGGCGCGAATGACAACTAGTCAAAAGTCTGAGAGTATTAATTCTTTTTTTGATGGATTCGTGAATGCAAACACAAAACTTATCAACTTTGTCAACCAATATGATAAAGCTATTGTTGCTCGTTGAAGAGCTAAATCTCAAGAAGACTTTTTGTATTAGAACTGTGTGCTTACTTGTATCTCAAATCTATATGAGATACAAGTTGTGAAGTTTTATACTAGAAAGATTTTTAAGTTGTTTCAAAAAAAATGGACAGTTATAATGAAACTATTTTTTGAAGAGTTGGAAAATGAAGGCTCAATAATAACTTATTTGGTTGGTGACTTTTCTGAATCAAAAGATAAATGGGCAAAGTCAGTTATGAGATTTATGATGAGTTTCATGTTATGCGTAGTTGTGCCTTATTTGAAACTGAGGAGAATCTTTGTAGATATATTCTGTACATCTTATAGCGCAATCATATTACATATATTCAGAATCTTATATACTACAAAGATGGAAATTGAATGCTCGTTATAAGAATGTTGGAACTAAAAATGGTACGAAAATGTCCAAATTAAGGTATGCGAGGAATTATAAGATTGTGGTCACTTCGATCCAAATTTAATGCAATTCTCGAAATGCAATTTGATTCGGAATCCTTTTTTTCAAGTTGGATGGTATGTTGGAAGGCTTTGCTATAGAAACTAGTAATGAGTTCAAATTTAAGATATTGAATGATAATCCTCGTAGACTGAAACTAATATTGGATCTAGTGCTTCTGTGGTGATATTGAGAGACGGTGACAAAAAACAATATGCGATTCTCTTGGTCATATGGCTACAAAGGGGAGGCTCAAAAGTGCATTCAGAATAAAATCTAAATTTGAAGATTCTCTATCAAAGAAGGAGATGAAGCAACATAAATGTGAAAACTGTCAACAATTGAGCCATTACATGACTAGTTGTCCATTATGTGTATGACATTTTTCTCTTATATCATATGCACTTTAATTTGTTATTTCAAACATTTACATCATTTTTTTATTTTTACTATGCATGTTTTTTCATTATCACATGAATTGATTTTTTTTGTTTTTTATTTGCAAAGGAGATAGTATCAGACTATAGCACCCGAGAAGAAAGCAAGAGTAGATTTTATTAAGAATATTTTGAAATGAATTGTATCGTGTGGAATTCATATACATGACATATGTTGCTTTAATAAAGTACAATTTATTTCTTTCCATAAAATTTTTTGTACTGATTCTCTATTGTTTTGTGAGGAATGCCACCAAGGTCCTAGCATAAATGTAGAAAGGATATCACTGAACTACAATTAGAGTTGTAGTTCACTTAATATTTTATATATTTATTCTTCATTGTGCATCTTCTCAAAGTTTTTAATGCATTAGGAACTTTTTATTTATGTTACACATTTACCATAGTCGCAATTTTTTAATTTGTTTGAATATAGTGAAATTTATAGTTTTTGAGAGTACTGTGATCATGATCGCAATATCGACTGTCGATATAGTTAAGTTTTGAACTGCGACCAGAATGTTTGGTCAAGACTGCGATCATAATCATAGTTCATGTATCATTGTAGTTCATCATATTTTCTGTTACATACAGCGACCATATTTGTAGTTTGGTCTGGACTGTGACCACGGTCGCTGTTTTTACTTAATATAGTATATGTAACTAGAGGCTTTTATTAAGATTGTGACTATGGTCATGGTATCAATTATAAATATAGTTAAGTATGTACTATGATCATAGTTGCAGTTTTTTCCATGATAGGATATATTTTACTGAAGACTGCGGCCCTATATTTGACTGAAGACTGTGACTCTATTTACATGATAGGATTTATTTAAAGTCATCATTTTGATTTTTTGACATCATGTTAATCAGCTTTTGTATCAAAAAATTTGACTTATTTTAATGTCTATGACTAGAGTTGCTGTGTTAATATAGTTTTATATATTATTATTTATTGCGACCTTGGTCATAGTCTGTATCTAATGAAAACTTTTCATCTAAAAACACAGAGTGCGATCATAGTTAAATTCTTAATAAAAAATTTACATTTTTGTGTAATAAATGATTATATTTATCATCGTATAATGACATAAATTGCAAGCAATATGTTATATCTGCGACCATTTATAAATTGCAAGCAATATGCAAGTATGTTCCTCAATATTTTTTAATTCACAGTGATCTTTTAAAGATTTTATATGTATTTAAAAACATGAAAATAAAATTTAAGAAAGAAAAAATTTTATTTATTTTATAATCTGGTCATGACGAGACCTTATAAAAAAGGGCATTAAAAATCCTTAAATAGAAGACAAAATGAAAGTGATTACGAAAAGAATAGAAAATCCTAGTCGTCTTCGTCATCACCATCATAGTCATAATTGACTTCTACCTTCTCCTTGTCTTCCTCTTCCGGCTCGCTTTCGTCCACTTCGTCCTCTGCGAGCTCCTCGCTTTCCATGCTTTCTCATTCTTTGTAGGGTACTTCGGTTTATCCATAAACTCTTAAAATGGGTCATCTGTATCGAGCTCTTCCTTACCCGTATCGAGATGACATATCAGAATAAATATTACAGTCATCATTAGAGAAATTGCTGCATTCAGGGGAAAAGGTGGGGAAGACATGTTTCAACAGTAAAATTCTTAAGGATGATTATAAAGAAAGTTGAGATGGTTGATTTTTAGAAATGAGTTCTTTAATATATAATACTTACAAGAAATCAAAAAGGCTAATATTTCCAAATAACATGAACAGTAAAAATAAGTATTATAGGTGACGGTTGAGATTTCAAAATTTGGATAAAAATAATTAATTATTTAATTAAAGTTTGTATGGCGAAATAACCCTAAGACTAATTTTTTTCTTTTTTTTATGACATTAATTACAAATTAACTGTTAGTAACATTTTTCTTTCAAGATATTTAATTTTACTAAGTTTAATCACTTTACGATATCTTTATTAAACTATTCTACTATTTTTCAAGATATTTAATTTTACTAAGTTTAATCACTTTACGGTATCCCTATTTAAATTTTCTATTGTTTATTGAGGACTGTGACCATGATCGTAGCATCGTGGTAGAGGATTTTACTGAATGCGATTTGGGTCGCACTTAAAATATAGGATAAGAACACATAGAATAAATAAGGATTGCGATCATGATCGCAGTCCCAATCTAATTTTAGAGAATGCGATCATAGTCTAAGTGCTAAATGAGAGCAATTTTTATATATTGTATGTGTATTGTATATTGTATCATTATTAGAGACTGCGACCATGATCACGGTGCTTAATAAGAACAATTTTATATATTATATGTGTACTATGATCTGTGTCGCATTTCTGATAAACAATGCGAATAAGACATTCCTTTGTACATATTGTGACCATTGTCACAGTTTATTTAAAATGATATTGGTTTTTGTCTAACAGGTCGGCTGAGTAAATATATCTAATTTATAAGTAACTACGACTATGATCGCAGTCCTTATTACCAGTTCAGAATATGTATAAAAAATGACTGAAGTTATTGTCCAATAGTTCTGCTTTATAAATAATATCTTATTTATGAATAACTGTGACCACGTTCACAGTCCTTAATACCATTGCAAAAAATATACAAAATTATTAATAATTTTTGTGCAATATACATTCATAATACAAAAAATATTACATGTCAATATTCAAATTGTATTTTTTTAATCTTTTCAGTTTTTTAATCCCAACTTTTTTCTTTGTCTACAAGTAACATGTATGCTAGTTCGTTTCTCAACTTCTGTACAGCCACATCGGTTACAACATCAACTGCTGAAGGATCACCATATGTTATACTCTCGATGTGTTTGCATACATATACTATGCAATTCACACTGTAAAGATATGAAAAATAATTAAATTTCAGATTAATTTTTTACTAAATAAGAAATAAAAATTGATAAATCTTACAAATTAAACTTACATGTTAGCATGTTGGGAATATTTTGCATACTTTATATAGCGTTTCTTCATCTTTTTATTGAAATCATGTTCAAATATATGTAACAGTCTTTGCATTTATAAAAGTAAAAAATAACATTTAATGCAATTGAATCCAAAATAAAAGAAAATGTATGAACAAGATTGATTTACCATTGTTCGAACATCAGACTGGTACAGTTTTAAGACGCTGCTAGATGTTTTTAAAGGAACCAAAGAGTAATATCCACTCTTGTATTTGGCAATCAAAAACCAATCGGGTCCAGTGGAATCCAGCATCATCAGCACTGTGTTTATGAATGATTGAGAAAAACATATCTTGTGTGTCATTATTTCAATCTTTAGTTTGTTTTTTATGAAATATTTTTCACTTCTTTTAGATACAACACCGTGCTATCAAAATTAGACCAAATAAACATTAAAAGATTAAAAATATAGGCTACAAAGAATATAAGGCATTATTAATATGAATATTTCTTTCTCTGAATACCTTGTCATTGAATTATTATTATAATGTGACTAAGGTCGTAGTCATATGTATGCAGGATGACAAATAAGAACTGCAATCAAAAAATCGCAGTTTCTCATTCAAGGTCACAGTTTGACAGATTGTAATCTTTGTTAAGAAAAAAATTAAAGAAGAAAAGTAAGAATTACCTATGCTTCGTTGTGAAAGAGTAAGCTTTTTATACCACTCTTATTTTCTAGATGCTTCATGCAAAAATGAATTATATTAGCATCTATATCTTTCTATAACAATAGATCCTTTATGTCATTTCCAGCAATATGTATTGCATTATCTGGATCTTGATATGCAATAGCACTGTAAATAGCAAATATTTTAGAGTTAATAATTGAATTAGTTATAGAATTAAGAATTTAATGATTATATTATAACTGCACACTCTATCGCAGTTATATCAATTTGAACATTTTTAATGGAAGTTAGAAAAGAAATTATAAAAAACTAGAAAGAAATTCACTAATTCATTGGTGACTTTGTTGAAAAAAATCTTGATGATTGCTTGTTTTTGTGGTTTCAGGCATTTGTACAGAATACTTTTATTTAGATCCTTGAATCTCGATTGACTGTTGTCTTTCTTTACATTGTCAAACTCAGAGTCAGTAATTTCTGCTGGAGCTTGTGGAATTTTCTCCTTACATGATTTCTTCTTTTTTTTTTTTTGGTAAACAAAGTCAAAGTCATCACTATCTTTGGCGCGCTTGCGTTCTTTGACTCCCTTCTCTATAGAACTTTTGGAAACATCTATTGACTTTTCTTTAAAAGCTTCTCCTTTCTCCGCAATGGGAGATTGTTCTTTACTTTAAAGCTCTGAAGCTGTTTTTTAGATATCTTTGGAGTATAACTTGAAAAGTCAAAACCTCTAGTACTTATCTCATATTTTCCTTGTATGATATCCTCCTCCTTCCTCCTCTTCTCCCTATCATTTTGTTCCTTCTCCTTCCTCTTCTTCCCCATTTCCTCTTCCTCTTTTTCCTTCCCCCTCTTCTCCTTCTCTTTTTTCTCCTGCTTCTTCCTCCTCTCCTGCTCTCTTCCTTCTTCTTCTCCTGGTCCTTCTTCTCCTTCCTCCTCTTCTTCTTCTCCTGGTCCTTCTTCTCCTTCCTCCTCTTCAGCTCCTCTTCCTTCCTCCTCTTCTCCTTCTCCTGCTCCTCCTTCTCTTTCTTCCTTTTCTCATTCTCCTTCATTTTAAGCTATTTCTTCCTCTTCTCCACCTCCTCTTTCTCAACATTTGCTGCTCTTATAAGCTCTTCTTCCTCCTCCTTCACCTTCATCTTTTATTTTTATTTCTGTAGTTTATTTCTATTTTCTCTTTTCTGTTCTTCTTTCTTTCTTCTCTTTCAGCTTTCTCCTTTTCTAATTCTTCAATTTGGTTTTTTAATTGAACTACACTATTTTTCAAATATAAATTTTTTGATCTCAAAATCTGTACTTCTTCACTAATTTCATCTCTTGGTTCTAATAATAACTTGTAATAGTTAGTTCTGACATAATCTCATCAATTATATTTATAGGTTCTTTTCCTCTGCAATGTGAACTTCAATATTTTTTCATGTATATGTTCTTCCTCTTCTGCAGCAAGGCCTATCATAGTTTTTCTCTCTGAAATGTTGGCCATTCGATTTAAAACCTGAAAGTCAGGTAAAACATATATCAAATTGTAACCAGTTTTTAGAATTGTGACTAAAGTCGTAGCCTAAAGGAAAAATAGTAAAACTTATGTTTCATCAGGACTGTGTCTTTGATCGCAGTGAGAAACAGAATATGTCATGAACAATTGAATACTGCGACTATAATCGCAGTACGAAGAAACATTATGCATAATTTATTATATCAGGACTGCGACTTCAGTCGTAGTTTTATTAAAATTTTAGCCAACATTTGCATTGTCTTTTAAAACTGCAACTTTGGTCGCAGACATCATAAATCACCAAATTATTGAAAAACATAATACTCTAACTATAGTCACATTTTTTTAACAAAACAGTAAACAAACTGGGTACAATTTATGTTATTTTATACTAACATCTTCTTATTCAATCTCTGATAGATTAATTTCAAGTAAGCCTTTGCTAATATTATGCAGGTCCCATCTTACTGCTCTTGGAGTTTTCTCCTCCATTCCCTTTTTTTCGCCTAATAATTTTAGCTTTTTCATATAATCAATACTGTAACAGATACTAATATGTCAATTATATAATCAATGACCATCTATATACTATTAACATCGACTTTTAACAAATAGAATAATTATACTTACAAAAATTTACACTGAGCATCCTTGCAGCTCAAATGAATTATGCTTGAAATTGTCCACTGACTCAAGGAGGAACTGTCACATAGTTTTAGCCCAACATATGCTCTTCATCATTAGAATATTAGCAATTTGCTCTACTAAATAGCATGACATTGTGCATGTACTGCCAGAGAAGAACAGTGTCGCTGACATATATAGAATTATCAATGTAGTAAAGTTTGTTGACCCAAAGGCCCATCACTCTAGTTTTGATGATAATTAACTCATATAATTATACTACTAATGATCTTGTATTTAATTAGTTTCAGATATGTGATCAAGATCTTAGTAGGTGTTTAGCTTCAACAAAGGATTAAAAGTCAAGTTTTGGAGCTAGCACGTGTTAATTCAAGAGCTTGTAAATCAAGATCACATCAAGTACTCAAGAGGAATCTGGCTCATTGGATCAAGGTTTGACCAAGTCAAGAAGGAGAAGAAGACCTTAAAGAGAAGATTTCTAAGAAGACTTGTGTCATGTTTGTAAGTGTCAAGATTTTATTTTTAGATGAAGTGTAAAGGATAGATTAGTTGGTGCATTGCTCAAGTTTTCATACACACTCACACACAAGATTTAGATGTGTTTTCATAAAATAGTTTTCATTTGGGAAAATATCAGTTTGATTTTTGAGATTCAAAATATACATGTGCTTTATCAAACCTTGTTTTAGAGCTTATTGTCAAAAACATACATATTTCATCATATATGTGTAGTGGATCATATCTATACACACTAAGCTTTAAAAGTGTTTACAATATCTTGTTTTTGTATTTGAAAAAGTTTTGAAAAAATCGTTTTTCAATTTGGAGATAGTTTTTTAGAAAATATAGGTTTTTGTTTAAGGCAAAATTTCTATGTTAAAAAAATAGTTCAAATATTTGTAACATGTTTTATTTTTACTCAAACATGTTTGTATATCAAATTATATCAATGAAATTATTTTTGTAGAATTTATGAAAATTTATGGGATTTTGTTGAAGGAAAAAGATCGAGATTTTAAATCCCTAAAATGCTGGTTCTGGCCTTCTGCCAGTCGACCGGGCGGTCGACCGACGTGCATAAACATGCACGACCTTGTTTGGCTAGAGGGCCGGTCGACCGACCCGGTCGACTGCCAGAGATCTCCGCTCTCTGGATCTGGCCCCGGTCGACCGGCAGAGAGCTTCTACTCTTTGTATCCAGACCACGGTCGATCGGACGGTCGACCGGTGGCTCAAAGGTCAGAAATTCAACTGTTGGCGGTCGACCGACAGTAGCGTCAGCTGCTGATTTGGACCCCAATGGCTAGTTTTTGAAGGCCTATAAATTAGGGTTCCCTTGAACTATTTTCTACAAAATTTTAAGTGGGTTTTCAAGATAGTTTTTTCCTACACTTCTAAGTGTTTATCTCCACTTGTTTTAGAGTCAAATACTTTCATATCGAAAGGAGAGTTTTTTAAGAGTGTTTTGTAAAAGAGATTTCTTGAGTTTTTCACCACCAAATCAATCATAGTTTTCTCACACACACTTGAGCTATCCATTGCTATATCAATCCTATAGGGATCTTTGTTGTGAGAGAGTTTTTAGGTGATCAAATTTAGATCAACAAAGTGTTCATTCTTGTAATTAAGGAGGCGGACATGTCGGTACGCGTTGTTTCAAGTTCTAGTGGGAGCTCGGTGTAGAGGTGCAGCCTCGGCAAGCTAGTGTGCTTGCGGTGTGTAGTTCTTATGGGAACAAGAGAGGGACTAGTGAGTCCAAGGAGTTCTAGTGTTAACTCGTTGTAGGTGTTGCGGCACCGAGTGATCCGATGGGATCGATTTTAGTGGATATCCTTCATAGTGTTGAAGGCGGGGACGTAGAGCAAGGGTGCTCGAACCTCGAAACAAATCTCCCGTGTTTGCGATAGCTCTCTCCATCTCTCACTTGAATTTATATCTTGCTTGCTTATATTGCTTTCATCTCTATATTCTTGATATATACTTGTGCTTAAATTGATATATGTTTGGGTTTGTTTGCTTACACTTGTATTCAACCAAGAGAGCCATAGCGGCACCTCAACTCTTATCTAGAGGAATCTTGAGGAGATAGTCCAGAGCCCTTCACTGGGAATTCGGCTACACTCTTGTGTTATACTTGGTGTGTTTAGCATAAGAATTTTTAGTTCGTATAAATAGTTTTAATTCCACATTAATTCATCATTAGATTAGCTAGTCACCTATTCACCCCCCTCTAGGTGATTTCAATTGGTATCAGAGCTTGGTGCTCTTGATTTGGGTCTAACAACCTAGAGTTAAAGATTCTTATTTTTGGCTAATCACAATATTTGTACACACACACATAGATTTCATGTCACCTCCCATGTTTGACGTTCTTAACATACAAACTTGGAAAGTTAAGATGTCTATGTACCTCAAAACCCTAGGTATTCATGTTTATTTTGCCATCATTAAAGATTCTTATTATTTAAATGGCAAACATGTAGAGGCTAATGAAAAAGCCATCCATGCTTTAAAGTCAACCCTAAATGATGAATATTTATCTAGGGTTTCTAACTTTGATTTAGCTTTTGTAGTATGGAACACTATAGTCTCCCTTCGCGAACAAGTGCAATACTATGCGGGGAGTGACTCGGATGATGGAAGTGATACTTCCAACATATGCTGCATGGTCCAAGGGGATAACCCCTTTGAGGTTAATTCTGAATCTGAGCTTGATGAGGATGTTGACATGTCTTATGATGATCTTTCTTCATTTTGTCAACAACTTCTTGAAAAATATGATTTGCTTAAAAAGGACCATAAAAGATTGAAAATTAAATATGAGTCCATTTCAAAAGAAAAAGATTCTTTTCAAAATAAACTTGAAGATATTTCAAAAGAAAATAAATGTTTGAAAAATGAAAATATTTTCTTGTTTTCTAATCTAAATGATATTTGTGAAGGAAATAATGCTTTGAAGAATAAAATTAATTTGGTGAAAAAAGAAAAAGAAATTGCTTTACAAGAAAACAACTCTTTGTAAAGAAAAGTTGTTTCAAAAGAAAAGGAAAATATTTCTAAAAGAAAAAGGGTGTTGATTCTCACCATACTTTTCATGCCACCATTGATAAAAATGAGATTCAATTTTTGAAAAATAAAATAGATTGTTTGAGATCAACTTTGAGCAGCTATGCATTTAATCATAATTGATTGGAAACCTTGCTTCAAAATAAACAAACTCCACATGTTCATGCACATCACCCATGGCACACATATGCACACTTTGCACATCATGATCATACTCATTCTCACGTGCATAATAGGGATACAAGTGTACACATTGCGGCCGCAAAGGCCATTTAGCAAAGTTTATTTTGATAAGATAAACCATATTAATTTTACTAATAAAAATGTTTGAGTTCCAAACAATACTAACCCCCATGGCCCAAAAGAAAATGGGTACCAAAGTCTCCACCTCTTGTGTTTGATGTAGGTGTGGGCTCTCACATGACGTGAGAGAATTGGTGCCTTGGTGGTGGATGCATGGGCTAGATGGACATGCAATTGATGCATCACTATCAAGGAAGTTTGGTGGGAGGACCACCATCGTTTGGAGATATAGAGATGTGCCCTAGTAGTTTTGGCAACTATCTTTAACTCCTTATTTGTTTACATGCTTTTAGATTATTGATTTTTAGCATGTTTTTCATGATTGTTATTAAATGCCATGTTATTTAGACTTATGACATACATGTATAGTAATTGAGATATACCAATGTTCATATGGATCCATATTTTGTGTTCTCATTTTAATTTAGCTATTGTGTATATCGTTACTCTAAAACATGTGCATTACCTTAATAATCATGTTTGTTTATAGTTTTGCACTTCATGTTTTGATTACATGTTTAAACGTAAATTTTCATTAAAACTTGTATATATATTTGTACAAGCAGTGAGCAACAATTGATTCTTACATGTTTGTACTTCATTGCTTATTTGTACTCATTACATGTACATTTATAACCTAGTTTTGATGATTCTTTCATTTATACATGTTTTTCCTATTCTTGTATATGTTTTGCTTCATGTATATGTAATTTTTGTTCAAAACTAATAAATATAAGCATGCCCTTGAGTCACTTGCCTTCATGTAAATACTATTATGGACTCTTCTTGTATTTAGAATATATATGTATATTCTTAGTTTTGATAAACATATATATACCTTGAAGTTTGTATTTACATGAAAAATAAATTTTTGTAATTTTCATATGTTTGAAGTTTTTAAGCCTTATTGATCATTTTCATGAAAATGCTAATTACATGATTCTTGTGCACTCACACTTCATTTTCTTTACTCATGACATTGTTTTCATGAGAATTTTTTTGAGCTTTATAGATTTTGAGTGTCAACTTTTGTGTATTTAGTATGATTCATGTGATATACATATTTTATTTTCATGTTTGAAGGATCTTTAACTAGTTTTTCAAAAAAAATTACTTTAAACTAGTTAGTTATTCTTCATTTGGTAGTTTTTTCAGTTTACAAATATTTTCAACTCTTATTTTTTAAACCCCTACCAACCCTTTAAGGGCGGATGGATGGGCGACCATGCCTTGTGAACCTTATTGAACATCTTGTAACGCCCCGATCCCACGGGTACGGGGACGTCACTGTGACGTACATACGCAGGTCAGAAATACCCTTACGTATATACGCTAAGCATCAGTACAAACAAGAATCAGAGTACGACAAAGCGTAGCGTCCTTTCATATGCCAACATAAGAAGTACAAGGTACAAGGTTATCACAGAATGTGACATATATTTACATATCGCATGCATCATATATCACAGCCAAACTCAAAAGTACGATTTACAAGATAATTACAAAGATGCTCACGAGCTGAAGAAAGGTCCCGCGAGCCAAAAGGAAAGTCTGGGATGACAGCAACCGAGACTAATCAGCCTGCTCGGAAAGGAAAGCCTGGTCCTCCACAGAAGGCTCCACCTCGATCCAATGTTCGGAACCTGAACATACAAATTCAAGGGAGTCAGGACCTCCCAAACAAGTGATCAGGCAACAGCCGAGTGGCATAAGAGGAAAGAGCATGAGAGGTGGTGCAATATCATGAGTAATCAGCCAGCAAGTAAAAGAAGCGCAAACATGTTAAAAATGAAAGGGCATTATATAAGCTTAAGCTACGGCCTCATGAGACTAGTACCTCGAGGGAATAATCCAAACAAGGAAACCCTCATCTATATACCTTTATCTCATGTTACCGTAATCCAAGCGTATACAACACCCACAATTAGCGTCTTATTATTGTTATTATTATTATTATTACTTACCTTACCCTGATATCTAGCTATGTGGACTAGCGTCCCAGCACACATAGATCCATATCCCAGTAAAGCAAGGTTGTTATTGGAAACTAGCGGGGGTATCAACGAACTATGTTTACAGTGGGTCCCGTGCATACCCGGGACCACGGCCCAGGATTGTTCCGTTGCTTGGTAGACGGAACCCGCCGCAAGGCAAACAGGAGGGTCTTATTGTATGCCCTTATCATGATGGTACCAGGAATGAGGGAGCCAGCACTCCCTTCGGTCGCCTGGAGGCCCACAGGTCAGACCGGAAATTTAGTTGCACAACATACCTAATACCACTGTAAACACGAACACATATTGATAGCCGCATGTTTCCCCCGACCCAATGTAAGTTGTCCATTTTATGGTATATTAAATAATTATCAGATTTCGGGAATGAGCAGGAACATGTCAGGAGTACAGGTATATCAAGTTTGTAAATCATGAAGTCCGGTTATCATTCCCGTTATAATGATAATTATAGGAGTCAGGTGTATCATGCCTTGTGTTAATAGATAGCATGATAAGAGGTGATATTCATCAAGTGACAAGTCTTGCAAATAGCGATATATAATAAATGACCCAAAGATAATGTTCAAAATCAAAGGAGTAATTAATCATAACAATTAATCAAGATTAGTCGACTAGGGAGAGAAATTAGTCGACTTAGAGAAGGAGTTAGTCGACTATAGTAAAGGGTCAAATCGACTTAAGAAGGCTGCGTTCGGTTGGGTCGCGTCTCAAAAGTGGCACGTTTCAAGAAGGTGGTGCGTTTCAAGAAAGTGGTGCGTTTTCAGAAAAGTGGTGCGTTTTCAGGAAAGTGGTGCGTTTTCAGGAAACTGGTGCGTTTTTAGCAAACTGGTGCGTTTTTAGCAAACTGGTGCGTTTTCAGCAAACTGGTGTGTTTTCAGCAAACTGGTGCGTTTTTAGCAAACTGGTGCGTTTTTAGCAAACTGGTGCGTTTTCAGCAAACTGGTGTGTTTTTAGCAAACTGGTGCGTTTTCAGGAAACTGGTGCGTTTTCTTAACAAATATGAAATAATATCCAAGTCTTGGCGAGTAGAATTACTCGCCTAAAATGCGTCCGACGCAGAGAAACGCGGTCCCAATCCAAAGGAGGGTACCGGTCCTCACAAGAGAAGGCAAAAGGTTGATGGTGCAAGTCCAACTCAATATGGCAAAACGAGATTTTGCAAATGGCGTTGCGGGGAATGAAGCTATAGCCCGCCGGAAAGAGGTTGACGAGGGGGTGAAGATGGTATGCTCGGTGGAGGCTACGGTGGTGCGGGTGGTGGTGAAGATGGTGATGAAGTTTTATGGAGGTGATGGGTTCTTTGGGTGTCTCTTGGTGAAAGAAGTTGAAGAAGAAGGAGTTAGTGGTTGGAAAAGGGTGGAGAATATGGAGGAGAAGAAGATGGAGGAGCTAGTGGAAAAATGGTGAAGGTAAGGGGTTGTGATGGCCGGCCAAGGGCTTGGTGGAGATGGAGCTTGCTGTTGGAGCTTGCAGGAGGCAAAAAGGATGAAGGAAAATGAAAGAGAGAGAAGGGGATGCATATATATAAAGGGAGGAAACATTATAATAATAACCCATCATCACTTCCCTCCAAAGAGTGTGGCGTTTGCAAGGTCCCAAGGCTGCGTTTAGGCCAAAATGGAGCCAAACGCGGGAGCTTCAAGGCTGCGTCCAGAGAAAAACGCAAGGAAGCTGCGTTTCAAAGGAAAAGGACAAAGCATGGGGGATTTGACTTGAGTTGAATTAGCCCATACGCATTTAATGCAGCATGGAGAGGGTGGCTGCATTAAATGATGAACCTGGCTGGCTAAGATCGTGTTTGAGGAAGAGAGAGAAAAATATGGAAAGATAGAGAAGTGAAAAACTTGGATAAGTTCTCGGTATCTGGGAAAATACCGAAAACTCCAGAAATGACTAAAAATTGAAGTATCTCGGAATGCTATCCAAAAATTCACAAAAATCATAAATATTATAAAATGACTTTTAATGAAATCGGTTTTCAGAAATTCTATCTCATTTTCAAAATAAAAATCTTAGAATGTACTGGGCGCGGTGTCTACACCGGGTAGGCTGAATTTTTGATAAAGTCTGAAAATTCCCAGAAAATGCCCGAAGGATGAAAACATAATTCTAAGATAAAATGTAAAAGCGGAACCCAGAAATTTGATTCCAATTATAAATTAAAATTCCTGGAATCAACCAGTGATACTGGCCGACACCGGTTTTGAAGATTTACATTTTAATTCTGAAAAATTCCAGAAAATCATGAAAAATCTAGAATATTAGAAAATAATATTTGAAACTAAAATCAGTCAAATCTGAATACCAAACAGGTCAAATCATACAGTACTACTACATGAGTAAGGATAGTAGAAAATAAAATATAATAATAATAGAAGAAAATATGCTCAAAAATCAGGATACGTAACTGTGCACGTATTCTGGGAGTGGGGTGTTACAATCTATCCACCTTACAAAAATTTCGTCCTCGAAATTTCAGGAAGGGGAAGATGACGGTAGAGAGAATAGGAAGAAGGGTTTTACCAACTAAGTTGTAAATAGATGGGGGTAACGCTCACGAATAACGTCCTCTCGTTCCCATGTAGCCTCTCCTGGTGCATGCCTATTCCAAGAAACTAATACCAATGGTATGGCCTTATTCTTCAGAGTCTTAACACTCTCGTCCAGGATGGCCATCGGCTGCTCTTCGTAAGACAAATCAGGCTGTAGTTCCAATTCAGAGTGATCCAGAATGTGACTCTCATCCTTGACATACCTCCTCAACTGTGATACGTGGAATACGTTGTGTACTCCGTCCAAAGATGGCGGTAGTGCCAATCGGTAAGCCACATCTCCCACACGATCCAAAATTTCGAATGGGCCGATGTACCTCGGACTGAGCTTTCCACGTGTACCGAAACGGATTACCCCTTTGGTGGGTGATATCTTCAAAAACACATGGTCACCTGTTCTGAATTCCAATGGTCTCCTACTTGTGTCTGCCCAACTCTTTTGTCGGCTCTGTGCTGCCCGGAGGTGATCTCTGATAATTCGGACTTTATTCGTTGTCTGAACTAGTATATCTGGTCCCATAAGTCTCCTTTCGCCGACTTCGTCCCAACATATCGGCGACCTGCACTTCTGCCATACAACGCCTCAAATGGTGCCATTCTGATACTAGCCTGATAGCTGTTATTATAAGAGAACTCCACCAAATGAATATGGTCCTCCCATGACCCTTTAAATTCTATCATGCAGGCTCGCAACATGTCTTCAAGAATTTGAATGGTCCGTTCCGATTGTCCGTCTGTCTGGGGGTGATATGAAGTACTGAATTCCAGACGAGTTCCTAAACTTTCTTGGAGACTTTCCCAGAAATGTGATCGGAATCTTGTGTCCCTATCTGACACGATGCTAACTGGAACTCCATGTAGACGAACAATTTCTCTTATGTACTTGTCTGCCAGAACTTCTGTTGACTGACCTACTCTGAAAGGTAGAAAGTGAGCTGCTTTTGTGAGGCGGTCAACGATCACCCATACTGCATTATTACCCTTTGGACTTCGGGGTAGAGCTGTAACAAAATCCATGGTGATATGCTCCCATTTCCATTCTGGTATTGGCAACGGTTGTAGGAGTCCAGCTGTTCTCTGGTGTTCTGCCTTTATCTGCTGACAAACTAAGCACTTGGCCACATACTGGGCTATCTCCCTCTTCATGGCATTCCACCAAAACTTCTGCTTCAAGTCCTGATACATTTTAGTTCCTCCTGGATGTATAGAATAAGCTGAACTATGTGCCTCTGCCAAAATTTTCTGTCGAACTTCTCCTTGGGGAACACAAATTCGGTTACCAAAATATAGTGCATCGTCCGAGTGAATGCGGATATCCGTTCTCAATCCAGCCTCTAATTGAGCTCTGTACTTCTGTAATCTGGGGTCTTCCCTTTGAGCTTCTTTAATCTCATCCATCAGGGTTGACTGGATCTGAAAGGTCATCAACTGTCCTGTCTTATCGACTCCTTGTACTATCATCAGGTCCAGTTTCATGATGTCCCGAATTAACTCCTTCTGATGCGTAAGTTGTACTAGCATTTTATTTTCTGGCTTCCTGCTCAATGCATCTGGTACTGTATTAACTTTGCCTGGATGATATTGTAGGTCGATATCATAATCTGCCATTAGTTCAAGCCACCGTCGCTGTCTCATGTTCAATTCTTTCTGTGTGAAGACATACTTTAGGCTTTTGTGATCCGTGTAGATTAGTACCTTGTCTCCCAGAAGATAATGTCTCCAGATCTTCAATGCGAATATCACTGCTGCCAATTCTAAGTCATGAGTTGGGTAATTCCGCTCATGTGGCTTCAGTTGCCTAGATGCATAAGCTATGACGTGACCATGCTGCATTAATACACATCCCAGGCCTTTCCCGGATGCGTCACTGTATATAACCATCCCTCCTCTTCCTGAGGGAGTCTTCAAAACTGGAGCTGTAATGAGTCTTTCCTTTAATTGCTCAAATGCTGCGGCACATTCCTTGGTCCATATATATTTTTCTCCTTTCCGGGTGAGCTTTGTTAACGGGGCTGCAATCTTAGAAAAATCTTGGACAAAGCGCCTGTAATATCCGGCTAATCCAATAAAACTCTTAATTTCTGTTACTGTCCTTGGAATTGGCCAGTCCTTTACTGCCTGAATTTTACTAGGGTCTACTGAAATTCCTTCTTCTGAAATTATGTGTCCAAGGAAGGCCACACTATTTAACCAGAAATCACATTTGCTTTGCTTAGCATGAAGCTGTTCCTGTTGGAGAGTCTGTAACACTATCCTCAAGTGGTCTGCATGCTCTCTGTCGTTCTTCGAGTAGATCAAGATGTCATCTATAAACACTACTACAAACTGATCCAAGTACGATGAGAACACTCTGTTCATCAAATCCATGAAAACTGCAGGGGCATTGGTGACTCCGAAAGGCATAACTAGAAATTCATAATGGCCATAACGAGTCCTGAATGCTGTCTTTGGAATATCTTCTTTCTTTACCCTTAGCTGGTGATATCCTGATTGCAAATCCAACTTTGAAAATACTCGGGCCCCATGAAGCTGATCAAACAGATCATCAATTCTTGGTAAAGGGTACTTATTCTTGATGGTAACTTTGTTCAATTCTCTATAGTCTATACATAACCGTTTACCACCGTCCTTTTTGTTTGCCAAGAGTACTGGAGCTCCCCATGGTGAAGCACTTGGTCTAATTAATCCCTTATCCAAGTATTCTTGCAGCTGTTTCTTTAGAATCTCCAACTCAGTGGGTGCCATTCTGTATGGAGCTTTGGATATCGGAACTGTACCTGGAAGGGTATCGATAGAGAACTCAATTACCCTATCAGGTGGAAGTCCTGAGATCTCCTTAAATACTTCTGGAAACTCATTCCAAACTGGCACTCTCTTCTTCTGGATCTCACCAGCAGTCATCTGTGCTTTTCCTTTGGCAGGTTTGCGTTCTCCTTCAAATTGGAACTCAGGCTGAAGCGGTATTCTGAAAATAACTTTCTTGCTTCGGCAATCAATGACCGCATGGTATTTACTGAGCCAAGTCATGCCTAAGATTATGTCGTACCCTTTAGTATCTAGTACGAGCATATCTATGGCCAAGGTCCTGTTACAGAGTTCTACAGGGCAATCAATACAAACCTTAGTAGATACGACTACTCCATTCCCTGTACTAATCTCCCATTGGTGGTCTAAAGTTCGAACAGGTATATAATGCAAGGCAACAAAACGATCAGATATGTAACAATGAGATGCACCCGAATCAAAGAGGGCAAGAACGGGCTTCGAGTGTACCCTGATCTTACCTGTTACCACTTCTCCAGAAGTTTCGGCCTCTTCTGCTGTCAGGTTGTAAGCTCGTCCTCTTCCACGGCCTGCTGCAGCTCTAACTCCCCTCTGGACTGGGCGGATAACTTGCTGTGGGGGAGGGGGAAGGGCTCTCCTAACCATTGGCCCCTGGTTCCTCTGTCCATCTGGTCCTGAAAGCGCTGGCAGTGCTTGGTTGGCTATCCCCATTCTCTTGTGGGGGCAGACTTCTACTGAATGGTCACGGGAACCACATGCCAGGCATAACCCATTTGCCCTTCGGCAATTCTGTCGGGTGTGACCTGGTTTCTGGCAATAACTACAAAAGAAGAATGGTTGGGTTACTGGAAAGGGAGCTGGTCGGAATGGCCGTCTCATGGCTGGGACTCTCGCTGCTCTGTATGGACCTCCTCTTCCTGCTTGTGGGAATGGCCTCTTCATGGCCTGGTTCCTCATCATGTTAGTCTTCCCTTTCTCCAGTCCTCGCTCAACTTCCCGAGCTATGGTGAGGACTTGGGAATACGTTTTCAGCTGCTGGGGCATCAAGAGGATCTGAATGTCCATTCGCAAACCCTGTTGGAATCTACTCGCTCGCTTCTCTTCATCAGCTACCATATATGGAGCGAAGCGGCTCAGCCTCAAAAACTCAGCGGCATATTCGTCCACAGACCGGTTCCACTGCTGAAGTCGGATGAACTGTTCTTCCATCTCTTTCTGAGCGGTGGCAGGGAAAAATCTACTATAGAAGCTTTGGGAAAACTGATCCCACGAGACAGGTTTCTCTAATCTTGCTTCCTCAGCTAGCCACCAGGTCCTGGCTACATCCTTTAGTTGAATCTTAGCGACCTCCACTTGATTTTCCTTTGGAACCCGGGCTGCGTTCAACAGATCTGTGGTGTCAACCAGCCATTGCTCAGCCTCTAGTGGTCTCTCTTCTCCGGTGAATATCGCCGGTTGCAATCGCCTAAAGTCTGATACATTCCCCGGCCTCTGTTCCTTAGGAGTTGCTAACTCTTGCCGAAGGAGTTCCGTCTGCGGTTGCTGATTTTCCATCATAGTCTGGATAACCCTCAGTATTTCAACATTCTCCCCCGTGGGTCCATTGGATGCTTGCCCGGCATTGTTACGACTCGCCCTTCTATCCATACTTATGTTGGTAAAAAGGAGACTGGAAATTGGAAAGATGAAAGGATTTTAGGACACAAGGAAAGGAATCAAGAAGGACAAGATAACCTTGTACACTGTAGTTGGCAATGGCAAATTCCATTAATTTGCCGCTTGATTGTACTATAGGTGTGAGAGCCTAGGCTCTGATACCAACCTGTAACGCCCCGATCCCACGGGTACGGGGACGTCACTGCGACGTACATACGCAGGTCAGAAATACCCTTACGTATATACGCTAAGCATCAGTACAAACAAGAATCAGAGTACGACAAAGCGTAGCGTCCTTTCATATGCCAACATAAGAAGTACAAGGTACAAGGTTATCACAGAATGTGACATATATTTACATATCGCATGCATCATATATCACAGCCAAACTCAAAAGTACGATTTACAAGATAATTACAAAGATGCTCACGAGCTGAAGAAAGGTCCCGCGAGCCAAAAGGAAAGTCTGGGATGACAGCAACCGAGACTAATCAGCCTGCTCGGAAAGGAAAGCCTGGTCCTCCACAGAAGGCTCCACCTCGATCCAAGGTTCGGAACCTGAACATACAAATTCAAGGGAGTCAGGACCTCCCAAACAAGTGATCAGGCAACAGCCGAGTGGCATAAGAGGAAAGAGCATGAGAGGTGGTGCAATATCATGAGTAATCAGCCAGCAAGTAAAAGAAGCGCAAACATGTTAAAAATGAAAGGGCATTATATAAGCTTAAGCTACGGCCTCATGAGACTAGTACCTCGAGGGAATAATCCAAACAAGGAAACCCTCATCTATATACCTTTATCTCATGTTACCGTAATCCAAGCGTATACAACACCCACAATTAGCGTCTTATTATTGTTATTATTATTATTATTACTTACCTTACCCTGATATCTAGCTATGTGGACTAGCGTCCCAGCACACATAGATCCATATCCCAGTAAAGCAAGGTTGTTATTGGAAACTAGCGGGGGTATCAACGAACTATGTTTACAGTGGGTCCCGTGCATACCCGGGACCACGGCCCAGGATTGTTCCGTTGCTTGGTAGACGGAACCCGCCGCAAGGCAAACAGGAGGGTCTTATTGTATGCCCTTATCATGATGGTACCAGGAATGAGGGAGCCAGCACTCCCCTCGGTCGCCTGGAGGCCCACAGGTCAGACCGGAAATTTAGTTGCACAACATACCTAATACCACTGTAAACACGAACACATATTGATAGCCGCATGTTTCCCCCGACCCATTGTAAGTTGTCCATTTTATGGTATATTAAATAATTATCAGATTTCGGGAATGAGCAGGAACATGTCAGGAGTACAGGTATATCAAGTTTGTAAATCATGAAGTCCGGTTATCATTCCCGTTATAATGATAATTATAGGAGTCAGGTGTATCATGCCTTGTGTTAATAGATAGCATGATAAGAGGTGATATTCATCAAGTGACAAGTCTTGCAAATAGCGATATATAATAAATGACCCAAAGATAATGTTCAAAATCAAAGGAGTAATTAATCATAATAATTAATCAAGATTAGTCGACTAGGGAGAGAAATTAGTCGACTTAGAGAAGGAGTTAGTCGACTATAGTAAAGGGTCAAATCGACTTAAGAAGGCTGCGTTCGGTTGGGTCGCGTCTCAAAAGTGGCACGTTTCAAGAAGGTGGTGCGTTTCAAGAAAGTGGTGCGTTTTCAGAAAAGTGGTGCGTTTTCAGGAAAGTGGTGCGTTTTCAGGAAACTGGTGCGTTTTTAGCAAACTGGTGCGTTTTTAGCAAACTGGTGCGTTTTTAGCAAACTGGTGCGTTTTCAGCAAACTGGTGCGTTTTTAGGAAACTGGTGCGTTTTCAGCAAACTGGTGCGTTTTTAGCAAACTGGTGCGTTTTCAGCAAACTGGTGCGTTTTTAGGAAACTGGTGCGTTTTCAGGAAACTGGTGCGTTTTCTTAACAAATATGAAATAATATCCAAGTCTTGGCGAGTAGAATTACTCGCCTAAAATGCGTCCGACGCAGAGAAACGCGGTCCCAATCCAAAGGAGGGTACCGGTCCTCACAAGAGAAGGCAAAAGGTTGATGGTGCAAGTCCAACTCAATATGGCAAAACGAGATTTTGCAAATGGCGTTGCGGGGAATGAAGCTATAGCCCGCCGGAAAGAGGTTGACGAGGGGGTGAAGATGGTATGCTCGGTGGAGGCTACGGTGGTGCGGGTGGTGGTGGAGATGGTGATGAAGTTTTATGGAGGTGATGGGTTCTTTGGGTGTCTCTTGGTGAAAGAAGTTGAAGAAGAAGGAGTTAGTGGTTGGAAAAGGGTGGAGAATATGGAGGAGAAGAAGATGGAGGAGCTAGTGGAAAAATGGTGAAGGTAAGGGGTTGTGATGGCCGGCCAAGGGCTTGGTGGAGATGGAGCTTGCTGTTGGAGCTTGCAGGAGGCAAAAAGGATGAAGGAAAATGAAAGAGAGAGAAGGGGATGCATATATATAAAGGGAGGAAACATTATAATAATAACCCATCATCACTTCCCTCCAAAGAGTGTGGCGTTTGCAAGGTCCCAAGGCTGCGTTTAGGCCAAAATGGAGCCAAACGCGGGAGCTTCAAGGCTGCGTCCAGAGAAAAACGCAAGGAAGCTGCGTTTCAAAGGAAAAGGACAAAGCATGGGGGATTTGACTTGAGTTGAATTAGCCCATACGCATTTAATGCAGCATGGAGAGGGTGGCTGCATTAAATGATGAACCTGGCTGGCTAAGATCGTGTTTGAGGAAGAGAGAGAAAAATATGGAAAGATAGAGAAGTGAAAAACTTGGATAAGTTCTCGGTATCTGGGAAAATACCGAAAACTCCAGAAATGACTAAAAATTGAAGTATCTCGGAATGCTATCCAAAAATTCACAAAAATCATAAATATTATAAAATGACTTTTAATGAAATCGGTTTTCAGAAATTCTATCTCATTTTCAAAATAAAAATCTTAGAATGTACTGGGCGCGGTGTCTACACCGGGTAGGCTGAATTTTTGATAAAGTCTGAAAATTCCCAGAAAATGCCCGAAGGATGAAAACATAATTCTAAGATAAAATGTAAAAGCGGAACCCAGAAATTTGATTCCAATTGTAAATTAAAATTCTTGGAATCAACCAGTGATACTGGCCGACACCGGTTTTGAAGATTTACATTTTAATTCCGAAAAATTCCAGAAAATCATGAAAAATCTAGAATATTAGAAAATAATATTTGAAACTAAAATCAGTCAAATCTGAATACCAAACAGGTCAAATCATACAGTACTACTACATGAGTAAGGATAGTAGAAAATAAAATATAATAATAATAGAAGAAAATATGCTCAAAAATCAGGATACGTGTGCACTTATTCTGGGAGTGGGGTGTTACACATCTTTTTCATATGTGCACGAATAGGGTGGATAATTATGAGTAATACACATGATCTTCATGATATTTCACTTTTGTATACTCATACATGTTTTCTATATATGTATGCTTCTAAATTTCAATAATATAAATTTCTATTGATATTTTCATTTTCATACATATATATGATTTGATTGTGCTTGATTTATAATATCCTTATATGTTTAAAGCACAAATTATGTTTATGCTAAGTTTGACTTAAATCTTGATTTCAATTGATATCTCAATTGGTATTTTAATGAGCTTATGCATTATTTTCAATTGGTATTTCAGTTTATATCAAAATTTACAATATACTTTATTTGGTATCAATATGTTTTGATTTCAATTGCGTTTCGATTTCAAAATGTATCAAAAATATTTTACCTTTTATTTCATTTGGTATCAAAATTGGTATAAAAAATGTTTTATCTTTTATTTGGTATCAAAATTTACCATATATTTCAAATTGGTATCAAAATATAAAATATTTTACTTTCATTGGTATCAAAATGTACAAATATTTCAATTTAATTGGTATCAAAAAAAATTTCAATTTCTATTGGTATCAAAAATTTTGTGATAAAATTTTGTTTACTTACAAGTGGTATCTCAAAATTTGATTTGTTGATTTAAGAAAAATTCAAAATTTGTGTTAAAAATGTTTTGATATGTTTTGCCTATATATAAGGGGAGCTTAACATCTCTTCTATATATAGATTCACGTTGAGTGTATCCTATATTGAAGAGCTTGACATCTCTTCTTTATATGGTACGCGTGTGTCGGGGGAGCTTAACATCTCCACTTATGCATTGTATATTATGCTTTATGTGAGTTAGGATTTTGTCATCCCTTCTTCAAGTAATGCATGTATGCGGGAGAGCAAACTTTACGTCTTCCTCTTCATGAATGTATATCACATATATATATCCTTATTATTGATTTGTTTTTCACACCTTTGTTGATGATTGACAAAATGGGGGAGAATGATTTTGAGTTTATAGAGTTTCTATATGCACATTTGAGTTTTTGCATATATTGAGTTTTATACATGTCCTATATTTTATGTTCATACAAAAAGGGGGAGAATGACTTTGAAAGTTTAAATAAAAAGGGGGAGATGGTTTTTTGGGAAAAGAACTTTTGGTTTATGCATTTTTCTTTCACCTTGTTTATGCATATATATTTGTTTAGTTTTATGCACTTCATTGAATATCTATTTTTTTATTACTATGCATGAGTTAAGGAGGAGCTTCTATGAAGCTTAACTTTAATCCATACATATATAACTCCATGAGTTTTGTCATCATCAAAAGGGGGGAGATTGTTGGCCCAAAGGCCCATCACTCTAGTTTTGATAATGATTAACTCATGTAGTTATAATACTAATGATCTTGTGTTTAGTTAGTCTCAGATATGTGATCAAGATCTTAGTAGGTGTTTAGCTTCAATAAAGAATTTAAAGTCAAGTTTTGGAGCTAGCACGTGTTGATTCAAGAGCTTATGCATCAAGATCACATCAAGCACTCAAGAGGAGTCTAACTCATTGGATCAAGGTTTGAACCAAGTCAAGAAGGAGAAGAAGACCTTCAAGAGAAGATTTTCAAGAAGACTTGTATCATGTTTGTAAGTGTCAAGATTTTATTTTTAGATAAAATATAAAGGATAGATTAGTTGGTGGATTGCTCAATTTTTCATAACACTCACACACAAGATTTAGATGTGTTTTCATAAAAGAGTTTTCGTTTTGGAAAATACCAGTTTGGTTTTAAGATTCAAAATATACATGTGTTTTATCAAACCTTATTTTAGAGCTTATTATCAAAAACATAGATATTTCATCATATATGTGTAGTGGATCATATCTATACACACTAAGCTTCAAAATATTTATAATATCTTGTTTTTGTATTTGAAAAAGTTTTGGAAAAATCGTTTTTCAATTTGGAGATAGTTTTTGAAAAATACAGGTTTTTGTTTAAGGCAAAATTTTATATTACAAAAATAATTCAAAATTTATGTAACATGTTTTGTTTTTTACTCAAACATGTTTTTATATCAAATTATATCAATGAACTTATTTTTTTAGAATTTATGAAAAATTATGGGATTTTATTGAAGGAAAAAGACCGAGTTTTTAAATCCCTAAAATGCTGGTTCTGGCCTTTTGTCGGTCGACCGCATGGTCGACCGAGCCAGAGGTCGGTCGACCGACATGCACAAACGTGCACGGCCTTGTTTGGCTGGAGGGCTGGTGACCGACCCGGTTGACCTCTAGAGAGCTCTGCTATCTGGATCTGGCCCCGATGACCGGGCGGTCAATCGGCAGGGAGCTTCTGCTCTCTGTATCCAGACCACGGTTGACCCGGTGGTCGACCGGTGCTCAACGGTCAGAAATCCGACCGTTGGCGATCGACCGGCAGCATGTCAGCTGCTGATTTAGACCCCAATGGCTAATTTTTGAAGGCTTATAAATTGGGGTTCCGTTGGACTGTTTTCTACAAGATTTTAAGTGAGTTTTCAAGATAGTTTTTTCTACACTTCTAAGTGTTTATCTCTACTTGTTTTAGAGCCAAATACTTCCATATCAAAAGGAGAGTTTTTCAAAAGTGTTTTGTAAAAGAGATTTCTTGAGTTTTTCACCACCAAATCAATCCTAGTTTTCTCACACATACTTGAGCTATCCATTGTTATATCAATCCTATAGGGATCTTTATTGCGGAAGAGTTTTTAGGTGATCAAAGTGTTTAGATCACAAAAGTGTTCATTCTTCTAATTGCGGAGGTGAACTTGCGGGTACGCGTTGTTTCGAGTTCTAGTAGAAGCTCAGTGTAGAGGTACGGCCTCGACAAGCTAGTGTGCTTGCGGTATGTAGTTCTTATGGGAACAAGAAAGGGACTAGTGAGTCCAAGGAGTTCTAGTGTGAACTCTTTGTAGGTGTTGCGGCACCAAATAATCCGGTGGGATCGATTTTAGTGGAAATCCTTTATAGTGTTGAAGGCGGGGACGTAGAGCAAGGATGCTCGAACCTCGAAACAAATCTCCTGTATTTGCGATTGCTCTCTCTATCTCTCACTTTTGTTTATAGCTTGCTTGCTTATGTTGCTTTCATCTTTATATGCATGACATATACTTGTGCTCAAATTGACATATGCTTGGGTTTGTTTGCTTACACTTGTATTCAACCAAGAGAGCCATAGCGGCACCTCAACTCTTATCTAGAGGAATCTTGAGGAGATAGTCCAGAGCCCTTCACCGAAAATTCGGCTACACTCTTGTGTTATACTTGGTGTGTTTAGCATAAGAATTTTTTGTTTGCATAAATAGTTTTAATTTTGCATTAATTCATCATTAGATTAGCTAGTCGCCTATTCACCCCCCTCTAGGTGATTTCAAAGTTTTGAGCTGTAAGTCTTTGTTTGCATATTATAATGTTATTTAATGTCACTTGCTGCTCCAGTTGCTCATCTCTTGTAACATCTAATTCAGTTCTCCTTCTTTTTTATCAAAAGATCATCCAAAGCCTCTTCAATGGAGATATTTGTGATCTTCTTAATATTTATAAAATAATGTTTAATAACACTCCTGTCCTTCAAAGTACAGGTTTTTTTCATAATAAAATCAGCTCCGTTGATAGATAGACCAAACGTGAGGGTCACATCCTCTACTGTTAACTGGATTCTTTTGCCACCAATTTCAAAGCACCTTGAATCCATATTGTATTGGTTTATAATTTTAAGAATACTTATGTTTGATTTCAGACCTTTGTCTACTTATAAATCCTCACTATAGAATGTCATAAATGTCGTACCAAACGGTGTCTGAAGTTCACCTAGAGGGGGGTGAATTGGTGATCAGCTAATCTAATGATGATAATGTGGAATTAAAAACTATTTATGCAAACTAAAAATTATTAAGCTAAACACACCAAGTATAACATAAAAGTGTAGCTGAATTCCCGGTGAAGGGCTCTGAACTATCTCCTCAAGATTCCTCTAAATAAGAGTTGAGGTGCCGCTATGACTCTCTTAGTTGAATATAAGTGTGAACAAACAATCCCAAGCATATATCAATTTAAGCACAAGTATATGAACAATAAGAGCATGCAAGATATAAACACAAGTGAGAGATAGAGAGAGCAATCGCAAACACGGGAGATTTGTTTCGAGGTTCGAGCACCCTTGCTCTACGTCCCCGCCTTCAACACTATGAAGGATTTCCACTAGAATCGATCCCACCAGATCACTCGGTGCCGCAACACCTACAAGGAGTTCACACTAGAACTCTTGGACTCACTAGTCCCCTCACTTATTCCCGTAAGAACAACACATATAAGCACACTAGCTTGCCGAGACTGCACCTCTACACCGAGCTCTCACAAGAACTCGAAACAACACGAACCCGCAAGTTCGCCTCCTCAAATATAAGATGAACACTTTGGTGATCTCAACACTTTGATCACCTATAAACACTCTCACAACAACTCTCCTATAGGATTGATATAGCAATGGAAAGCTCAAGTATGTGTGAGAAAACTGTGATGGTTTTGTGGTGAAAAACTCAAGAAATCACCTTTGAAAACACTCTTGATAAACTCTCCTTTTGATATAGAAGAATTAGCTCTTAAACAAGTGGAGAAACGCTCCTAGAGAGAGAAAAAACTAGCTTGAAAACCCACTTCAAATCTTATAGAAAACAGCCCAAAACAACCCTAATATATAGGCCTCAAAAATATAGCTGTTGGAGCCAACTCAACAGGAAACCCTGCTGTCGGTCGACCGGCCGGTCGACCACCAACGGTCGGATTTTAGACCGTTAGGAAAAGCGGTCGACCAGACGGTCGACTGAAACTGGGCATTGACCTAGCGGTCGACCGCCCGGTCGACCGGGGCCAGATCCAGAGAGCAAATCTCTTTGGCAAATGACCAGGTCGGTCGACCGGCCCACAAGCCAAACTGGTTGTGCATGTCTATGCACGTCTATGCACATCGGTCGACCGGCCCGGTCGACCGACCCCTGGTCTGGCGGACCGTCTGGTCGACCGCCTGTGTAGTCTGACTGAAAAATTGGGATTAAAAACTTGGTCTTTTCACCTTCAAAAAAATCCCATAAATTCTCATAAATTCTACAAAAATAAGTTTATTGATATACTTTGACATACAAACATGTTTGATTAAAAATCAAAATATGTTACAAATATTTTGAACTATTTTTGTGATATAAAAATTTTGGGCTTAAACAAAAACCGTATTTTTCAAAAACAATCTCTAAATTGAAAAATGATTTTTTCAAAACTTCTCCAAATACAAAATCAAGATATTTTAAACACTTTTGAAGCTTAATGTGTATGGATATGATCCACCACACATATGAGATGAAATATCTATATTTTTGACAATAAGCTCTAAAATAAGTTTTGATAAATCCAAAACGGTATTTTTCTAAACACAAAACTATTCTTATGAAAACAGATATAAATTTGGTGTGTGTATATGAACTTGAGCAATCCACCAACTAATCTATCTTTTACATTTTATCTATAATAAAATCTTAACATTTACAAACGCGACACAAGTCTTCCAAAAATTCTCCTGAAAATCTTTTTCTCCTTCTTGACTTGGTCCAAACCTTGATCCAATGAGTTAGACTCCTCTTGAGTACTTGATGCAATCTTGATGCGCGAGCTCTTGAATCAACACGTGCTAACTTCAAAACTTGACTTCGAATCTTTTGTTAAAACTAAACATCTACTAAGATCTTGATCAAATATCTGAGACTAAATAAACACAAGATCATTAGTAATATAACTACATGAGTTAATCATCATCAAAACTAGAGTGATGGGCCTTTGGGCCAAAATTTTCCCCTTTTTGATGATGACAAAACTCATGGAGTTATATATGCATGGATTAGAGATAATCTTCATAGAAGCTCCCCCTTAACTCATGCATAACAGTAAACATAAATATATTCAATGAAGTACATAAAACTAAACAAACATTTATGCATAAACAAGAAGATAAACATGCATAAATTCACCAAATTCTTCTCCCTTTTTGCATAAACAAAATAATATGCATAAACAAGAAAATAAACATGCATATATAAACTCTTAAAATTCTTCTGATACCAAAACATAAATATATTCAATGAAGTGCATAAAACTAAACAAACATATATGCATAAATAAGGAGATAACGATGCATAAATTCACCAAATTTCAACAAAATATATATGCATAAACAAGAAAATAAACATGCATATATAAACTCTCAAAATTCTTCTCTCCCTTTTTGTCAATTCGTCAACAAAAGGGCGAAAACAAATCAAACAATAAAGATATATATGCGATATACATTCATGAAGAAGGGAGATGTAAAGTTAGCTCTTGAATCAACACGTGCTATCTTCAAAATTTGACTTCGAATCTTTTGTTGAAGCTAAACACCTACTAAGATCTTGATCAAATATCTAAGACTAAATAAACAGAAGATCATTAGTACTATAACTACATGAGTTAATCATCATCAAAACTAGAGTGATGGGCCTTAGGGCCAACAATGTCTCCTTCATAGTATTAACGAAATTAATTAATATGCTTCTTGAATCTCTTTATTAATTCAAACATTAGCTTTAGCCTTGATCGCATGGGACGAACCTTCATTTCTTGCCTCACTCCTGATGCACAAACATTCAAAAATTAAGGCCACATAAAAATAATAAATGTTATACAAGACTGCGACCAAGGTCGAAATATTTTAAACAGTTTAATTACTAAAAAATTGCTATCTTAGTCGCAACTAAGAAAAAGAAGTTATTCAAGACTGTGACCAAGGTCGCAGTATTCTTAAACTAAAATTACTAAATGAGCCTACTGTTATGATTGCAAATGAAAGCGGTGACAATTATCGTCTAGCTTTGGGCTAACGGGTCGTGTCCACGAGAAGGAATGCAATGAAAACTTTTCAGTGTTTTTGTTTAAAAAGCAAAGAATGGCGTTAGTTTTTTTATATTGAAAAAGAGAATGGAGAGTAAGGATATTAAAAGAAAAATTGAAAACTTAGAGAAGGCTTTGAAAAAGGTGATCTTTAAAAAACTTGAAGATTGATTTGTTGTTTTTAATATAGGAAAAAGATCTGGGCTCACTATCTTACTACTCAACGATATGTTCTTCTCTTGAAATTCTTAGTGCCTTAACTTAATCATAGGAAAAAACTTAAGATTGAGTTTGAAAGTCTTAAGCAAAGCAAATAAGATCGTTTGAAAAAGTTTAACTCTTTTTCTTAAGAAATCCTCTTGAACTGAATGTTAAATCATCAAGTTGTCTTTCAAGTATGAAATAAAAATAAGTTCAAGTGATGTTTTAAAAGAAATAGAATTTTGGAATCCAAACACATCCTTATGTGCCTTTAAGAACACTTTCAAAGAAGAAAGGCTTAGTTTAAGACATACATATGATTTCGTTGGGTTCTTTACATCAAAACCATTCAAACAAGAGGGATCGAAGAGAGAAGTGATAGTGAGCCCAGAAAAAAGGATTTAGCTACTCATAATTAAGGTAAAGCAAGACATGTAAATGAAATGAGACATACCTGTGAATTGTAGAAGAAGAGAAATCTTGATCTTTATTGATGTCACTTCAACTTCAGGCTACAATCACTCTTTTCCTCTCTCTCTCTCTCACTGGTATTTGGACTGAACTATAAATTGAAAAATAGAGATACAACTTCTCAATACTATCTAACAAAGAACCTAAACCTAAAATCAAAGAGAAAAGCTTAAACTAATTTTCAATCCCTTTTTCTTTGAAAAATGCAGTATTTATAGGGAAAAATTAAACAGGGAGGGCGTACGAAGATAAGGGGAGCAAATGCTTCCCCAACCGACTAAACCAAGCCACAAAAATGTGGCTTTGGCCACATTTCCGCAGCCATGGTGTGGCCAGGTGGCCACACCTAGTTGATGGTACTCCCTTGTTTGGTGATACACCTTTATCTCTTGCAGGTTTTCCTTTAAGCTCCTAAATATGACGAAATTGTCTTTGATCTTTGGCTTTATCTAGTTGATTTGAGAAGATTTATTTTAACCGGCTTTCAACTTCTCTGATTTGCTATGATCTGCCATAATTTTCTGATTTCAAATTAATTCTGAATTAAATAAGAATTTGATGGGCTTTGGGCTCGTTTCTCTTCCCTTTCCTTTAGCAATGGGCCTGCATTTTATAAAGAAAAATAAGAGTTATTAATAGGATTTATTAGATAATAAATATGGTAATGTGACAATATATATGCAATTTATGTGATTGATCACACCCCGCACTTATCTTTTGCTCGCCCTCGAGCAAACATTAAAACTAATCCTAATCAATTATTAGACCACTTTCGCAGGTCACTCGATTACACTGAGCACGTGTAACAAGCCGTTAAACCTCTAGGTTACCCTAGAGGATGAGGTTTGTCTCGTGAGAGTTTTTAGTGAATTGTACCCACAAAATCCATAAAGAAAGAGAAAAAAATAATAGTATTTTCAAAAAGCATTTTGAAAAGAGAAAAAATATTTGAAGTATATTTGTAAGAGTTCAAGTAATCTATATGTTATAGGAAAATTAAACTTTTTATTCCTAGACTTAATCTCTATTCAAAACATGTCATCAATCAAAGTAAGGAGTCAAATTATATTTCTCATCTAAGCTATTACTTTACCCTAATTCATATGCATTTTTGTGACCATGAAGTTTTGACTAAGGGTCCATTAATATTAACTTTTATGCCTTATTTTTTATTTTTTGTGGTATTTATTCCTCAATTTCATTAGGCTTTCTAATCTGCACATGTAACGAGTATTTAGTCAGTGACACCCAAACCGGACAGTCTTAGGTCACCAAGTGAGAAAACACCCCTAAGGACTTAAACACTCGAGCAAACAAGGCCACAAAAATTAAGGATTTTTATTTATAAAATGTACCCCTTTTAGGTGTGAATGCATATGCTTCATGAGACGCAAATGCCCAGCTAATCAGAGGATTTATATAGTTAAATTTTTTTCAAACTTATCTAATCATCTTTTGCAAAAATACCAAGGCTTGCTTTGACCAAAGCACCTAGCTAATTAATAATTAGATTTATTTATTTTTCATATATATATATATATATATATATATATATATATATATATATATATATATATATATATATATATATATATATATATATATATATATATATATATTAAGGCATAAGAATCTTTATTTTTGAACCTAAAGTGTGTAAGTGTATAAAGTGTGCATATTTCTTCAAGGGAAAGATCAAGACTAAATTACTTTCACCATTTTCTTCCTAACCCTGAAATCAAACAAGTCATCTTATTTTGACCAAGTATAAGAAATCCTAATTATGATTTTCCTATTCCTTAAAATTAACTTAATTTCTTACAAAAAAAATATCAAAATATTGTTCTTTTCTTTCAAAACATTTTTTATATATTTCCCTTTTTTTAGTTATATTACTCATGTTGGCCCTCCCCTACACTTATCTCATGCATTGTCCCCAATGTATGAAAGAAATGTATAGATGCATGAAATGGAATGCAAAAGAGGAAAGTTACCGATACACTGGTCGAAAAGACCCATAGCCGTTTCATTTACATGCACCGATTCTAAGAAAGGTTTAAGGCGTTGACCATTTACCTTAAAGTCATTTCCATTCTTGATGTCACTGATCTCTACAGTACCATGTGAAAACACGATTTTTACAACAATTGGCCCAGTCTATCTTGATTTTAGCTTTCTTAAAAAAAGATGAAGCCTAGAATTATAGAGTAAGACTTTTTGTCTAGGGACAAATATTTTTCTTATGATGTGTTTATCATGAAAAATCTTAACTCTATCTTTGGTGATCTTAGCATTTTCATAGGCCTCATTTTTTAACTCCTATAATTTAGAAATTTGTAATTTCTGAAGGTCACCAGCCTTAGTCAAGTCAAAATTTTGCTGCTTGATTGCTCATAAGGCTCGGTGCTCTAACTCAATGGGTAGGTAGCAAGCCTTCCCAAAGACTAACCTATAAGGAGATATCCCTAGAATCGTCTTGAAAGCAGTCCAGTAGGCCCATAGGGCATTTATAAGTTTGGTGTATCAATCTTTCTGATTTTGGTTCACAGTCTTCTCCAAAATAAGCTTGATTTGTCTATTTAAAACCCCAACCTGCCCACTGGTCTGAGGATGATAAGGTGTGGACAACTTGTGAGTTATGGCATATTTTCAGATGAGAGCTTCAAAGGATCTATTACAAAAGTGAGTACCATTATTACTGATGATAGCACGAGAGGTTCTGAAGCGTGAGAAAATATTTTCTTTCAAAAACTTTATGACAACTTTGTTATCATTAGCTTTACTTAGAATGGCTTCTACCCACTTGGACACATAGTCCACAGCAGCCAATATGTATTGGTTTTCAAATGAATTAGGAAATGGATCCATAAAGTCGATGCCCCAAACATCAAAGAGTTCTATTTCTAGAATTGGGTTGGGGGCATCATATCTCGTTTTGAGATCCTGCCTACCATTTGGCATCTAGGGCACGTCTTGCAAAATTCGTAAGCATCTTTGAGCAAAGTAGGCCAATAGATTCCAATTTGCAGTACCTTTTCAGTAGTCTTGCGGGGGCCAAAGTGTCCATCGCATGCATCATGACAGAAGGATAAAACAATCTTAATCTCTTCATCAGAAATGCATCTCCTAATAATTTTGGTCAGAACAGTACTTGAAAAGATACGATTCCTCCTAAAAGAAATACCGAACTTGAGATAAGAATGGTATATATCATTTTTAGACCAATGAGATGGAGTTTGGTTTGTGATTAAGAAATTCACTATATCAGCAAACCAAGGTTCCCTAAAGACGGCTAAAAGTTTTTTATTAGGAAAGTCATCATTTATGGGCAATTCGTTGCATGGAGAGTTTGGGATACGCGAGAGATGGTCAGCAATAATATTTTTTGCGTTTTTCTTATCTCAAATCTCGAGATTGAATTCTTGAAGAAGGAGGATCCAACGAATGAGTCAGACCTTGGCATCCTTCTTCATCATGAGGTACCTAACCGCAGAATGATCGATGAAAATTATGGTTTTGGACCCTGTATGACCCGGGAAAGAGGGAGACAGTGATTGTAGTAAAAGTTTTCCTTGAATCAAATAAAAAGGATTACAACAAAAACTGTTCCTTCCGGTTACAAGGGAGGGAGAATATTGAATCTTGAATTCCCCCTTTGTTTAAGGCTGGGTTCTTCATGTGGCGGTGGAGAGTGAATCTTGTTCTCCGTTGACCAGATGACCGTCCTTCAGGGATCTCCTCTTCGGCCGTAGAAAGAGTGACACAGCTCTGTCTACCAAAACTCTAAAAGAGAAGGTAGGCGAAAGCTAGCTCGTACGCAGCGAACTTGCTGAAGAGTTGATCTGCTTCTTCTCTCTCTGTGTCGCCCTCTGTCTCTCTTCGCCTGATTGATTCTCTCCGATCTCTCCTTCTGATTGCCGATTGCTGATTGCCTCGACCTCATAGTAAACGAGGCTATTTATAGAGGTCCTAGGGGTGAACGTGCCCCCTACAAACGCTCCACAATGAGGGCCAACTTCCCCGCTACATGGGCGGTAACTAACCCACGTGCCTGCTAAAGACACGCCACGATGGGGGCTGATTTCCCTTACGTGTGGGCAGTGATTGGTCCCTTAACCAAGGCGGTTATAACTGAGACGCGGGTTTTAGACCTTTGCGTCTTGAGGCTGAGACGCGGGTGTCGAGCCAACGCGCCTTGATGCTGAGACATGGGTGTCGAGCCAACGCGCCTTGATGCTGAGACGCGGGTGACGAGCCAACGCGCCTTGATGCTGAGACGCGGATGATAGTCCCTCGCGTCTAGAGCTTGAAACTTTGCTTTTCAATGGTTTGTCCTCCAGTAACTTTTGGACAGCCTACAGAACCCCCTCCAAAGTTTTCAATATTCCGCAGTTAACTGGGACGGATTTCGAAATACTTTGGATTTTAGCCATATTTGCTTTCATGACTGGACTGTTAGTGCTCCGGGTTTGATTTTATCTGGAGTTGGTCTTCGTGAGTGTACTGTTTGAACTCTTTGAAGCCACCAGAGTTGATCATGTTGAGTGTCTAGATGCACAGTCTAAACCTCCCCGATTGCTTTTAGTCTGTCACGGGTGTGCTTTAAGCCAGGAGTGGTTGGTCGTCTGCTTGCGTCAGTGTACTGTTGAACTGATTTTGCAGAAGCAGGAGGTCGAACGCAGGTTCTTTTCAAAAAGTCGAGATGGTACTGCTTTAAAGACGCGATTTCTGTAGGGTGCGTCCTTTGGCAATGGAAACGCGCCTGATCTTCCATGAGGCAGACGCGATGTTGGGCCGTTGGGTTGGACGCGGACTTCGTAGAGAGACGCGACCTTCCGAATGCATTTATGGAGATGCTGACGGGGCATGTCCATCGAAGAGGTGCGTCCCTTGGGTGCGAATCTGTGCCGCGTGATGATTACGCCGCCAGCTGGCCTGGGGAACCGGCAGGATTTCACCTTTTGGCGCGCGGACTTATCGGTTCATTAACTGAACCGCGCCACGTGTCAAATGACGACTCGCTGCGGAGTCGTGACGCATGATCTTCGCAAAGATTTGCTCCACGCGTCATGCGATGATTTGCTGCAGCTTTTATTGGGTCACACGCCGCGTATCTTTGCGAATCCTTGTGCCTATAAAAGGCAACAGTCAGAGAGACCTCTTTTCTTCTCTGAACGCACTTGCTCAAGAGAGTTCTCTTCTTCCTCTGTTGAACTGTTCATCTCCATTACTGAACTTTTGAACTGTTCATCTCCTTTTTCCTGGAATTAAAGATGGCACCCAAGACCAAGCCAACCGCCTCTTCTTCACGGGCGACTACCGCCGAGGTCCAGAGGGGCGCTTCCTCTGCGCAGGATGTCGCTTTCCCAGGTATAATGCCTTTTGGGCATGGATTTCGCCATTAACGGGAGCTCATAGAACCCTAAGAATCCTTAACACAAAATATAACTCATGTTTGATTCTCAGACGCGGTCTCAGACGCAGTCTTTGAGTTGACAACCGAGGCGCGGGTTTGGACCCTCGCGCCATCGGGTCCTGCGTTTCGGATTCTTCACTTAGAATATTTCTAATTGTGAAGGGTTCAGACGTGGACTTGGTTTGCAGAACGCGGATTTGATCCTTGCGTTCTGTTCCATCAGCTGCCAATTTTAATGAATCTGGCACCTGAGTCCAAGCAATTAGAAATCTGGGGGTGTGAAAGGAAGGGAGTTACCCTCCTTAACTTCTGGCGGTTGTGGTGATGGAAGGGTTAAGGTGGATAACTCCCTTCTTTTCGCACCTCAGAAGTGACATCAAGGACATTCCATGACCTTCTGGTGGTGGAGACGCGGATCCTGCAGGTCTGGACGCGGGTTTGATAATTCCTGCGTCCAGTATCTCTTCTGCGTTTGGACGCGGCTTCGCAGGTCTGGACGCGGATTTGATAATTCCTGCGTCCAGTATCTCTTTTGCGTTTGGACGCGGTTTCGCAGGTCTGGACGCTGATTTGATAATTCCTGCGTCCAGTATCTCTTCTGCGTCTGGGTTATGAACACTTAGCATTTAAGTATCTAACTAAGTGTCCTTTTCTTTTGCAGTGCCCCATCCTTCTGCCTCACTCGCCAAGACGCGTCACTTTGGACATGTAGGTGGTGCTGACCGGGACTTGACCTTTGTGCTACGAAGGACTGTCCCTGTGACTGCTGACCAGTCACAGAATCGCAGAGAGAGGCTCTCTAATGTTGACATGAGAACTCTTCGGGTACTTATGACCGATGCAGCATTCACAACAGATGCTCACGTCAAGCTGGAGAAGCCTGCCTTCTTCTTCGGAGATCGTATCAACGATGGCGGCTATCGTGTGTATGACGGAACTTATAAATGGCTCCGTCAGATAAAGGGTGGAAGGTTCTTTCTTCCGGACATGGAGAGGATGTTCCCGCTGTCCTACTTCCAGCACATGTCCGTCCCTCGGAAGATGGAATGGGACATTTCTCGATATGTCCCTGAGATTACTCTCGGTGATTTGGGTTCCCATAAAGTACACCGTCATGATAGCCATGACAGGTCAGTTCTCAGCCTTTTCCCTGGGTCGCGCAAGTCTGAGGTTCCGGTTGGAGAGATACCACAACTTGGCACTACCTTCCTCAAGTCGTTCATGGAAGCGGAGGGTGATTATCCGGTCGGTTTCCGTCCGCCCGGGTGGGTCCATTCCACGGAGAACTACTGGTGGGGCAGGATGGTGGGTTTCGTCCTCACCGATCTTGGGGATCTGCTAAAGCGTGTGGGACTGTACCCGGCGGTCAGGGCCATACAGTGGGGTGTCCCACCAGGCTTTCATAACTTTTTCGGGATCCTGGAGCGCTACAATCCTCTGACGGGGACATTCTTTACCCCGGTCGGAGAGATGGGCCTTGCACTGCACGAGCTACATGAGGTCTCGGGGTTGGCAACAGGGGACATTCCCTATGAGGAATATGTCCCGACCACTGAGGAGCTCCACCTCTTGAAGAAAGAGTTTCCTCGGGTGTACGAGACTTACTGGAAGTGATGTGTCACTTCCACATTTGCGGTCAGATAACCTCCTGGAGGGCGCAGGGAGTCAAGCAACTGTCTTGGGCCAGTTACTTATTCAACGATGTCAATCATAAAGACAATCCAATAACCCGACTGGCTCCCAGTTCCGACAGGGAGATTGAAGACAGGATCGACAAGGCTTCTGAGGGCTTCTACACCACGGTTTCGAACGAGGACGGTTTCGATCCTGACCTGGTTTTTGAAAGCTTTCACCATCAAGCCCGGACCCCTATCTCCGATAGGGCACTGTTGGCAGGCTTCTTGATGTTGTGGCTGAAGCGTTGTGTGGTGCCCACGCTGCCACATGAAGCTATTGTTGCTGACGTGGTGTACCGGCGGTGCTCCTGGCTCATGGCAACCCTATAGCCCTTCTCCCGGCCGTGGCGACTGTAGGCTGTCCAAAAGTTACTGGAGGACAAGCCATTGAAAAGCAAAGTTTCAAGCTCTAGACGCGAGGGGCTATCAACCGCGTCTCAGCATCAAGGCGCGTCGGCTTGACACCCGCGTCTCAGCATCAAGGCGCGTCGGCCTGACACCCGCGTCTCAGCATCAAGGCGCGTTGGCTTGACACCCGCGTCTCAGCATCAAGGCGCGTCGGCCCGAAACTCGCGTCTCAGTTATAACCGCCTTGGTTAAGGGACCAATCACTGCCTACACGTAAGGGAAACCAGCTCCATCGTGGCGTGTCTTTAGCAGGCACGTGGGTTAGTTACCGCCCATGTAGCGGGAAAGTTGGCCCTCATTGTGGAGCGCTTTTAGGGGGGGCACATTCACCCCCTAAGACCTCTATAAATAGCCCCGTCGCTATGAAGAAGAGGTCGGACTTTTGGCAATCAAAAAAAAAGAAGGGGAAGAGGACAACGGAGAGATCATCAACAGAGAGAGAATTCGACTCTTCAAGCTAGCTTGCTGCGTACAAGTGACTCTTCGCTTACCTTCTCTTTTAGAGTTTTGGTAGACGGAGCTGAGTTACTCTTTCTACCGGCCGAAGAGGAGATCCCTGAAGGACGGTCATCCGGTCAACGGAGAACAAGATTCACTCTCCACCGCCACACGAAGAACCCAGCCTTAAACAAAGGGGGGATTCAAGATTCAATATCCTCCCTCCCTTGTAACCGGAAGGAACAGTTGTTGTTGTAATCCTTTTCATTCGATTCAAGGAAAACTTTTACTGCAATTCACTGTCTCTCTCCTTTCCCGGGTCATACAAGAGATGGCGACTCCGCTGGGGACAACCTTCGTTACTGACGAACAGGTAGTGGCGCAAGATGACGTCCACCATGAGGGAAAGATGGTCGAATCGCTCGTTGTCGAGTTCGACCAGGCGAAGTACGAAGAGTTCCTCTCTTCTGGCTCCAACAGCCCAAAGACCCGCATCTGCCGCCGGGTCTCAACGGGGAATGGCCTCGAGTCCAATCTGTGGCTCTCTCGAGCTCCCCTGCTGCCGACTGTGCCAAGCAAGAGACGCGCGTCAACGCCTCTCAGAAGGCCCGCGTGGTCCCAGGCACATCTGCCTTTGCGACCAACCGCGTCGCACAGAACACCCGCGTCAGCGTCTCTCAGGAGACCCGCGTGGTCAAAATCCCTAGTGGCCAGCATCAGGATGTCGTTGGTCTCTCTCTACCTCCTCGACGCAATCGAAACGCTGAGCGTCAACAGAGGAGACGTGCGCGTCAGCTGCAAGTTGGAACCGTCGATTGTCCAACTGAGGCTGGACGCGACGTACAATCTCGCGCCTTGCCTGCGCCACGTCCAGTACGTGAAATCCGCGTCTGGCGGCCCAAACGCGCAACTCCTCAAGTTGAGTCCTCTGAGGACCAACTTACCAAGCGCCAAGACGAAGCTTCTGCGTCTCGTCAAACGCAGGGAGCACACACCCAGAGACGAGGGGCCCAGCAGCCCACCCTCTCTCAAGCGTCTCCGCTCCGACGCACCAAACAACAACGCGACACTCGCGTCTCATCTCAACAGAGACGCCGGACGCGCGTTCCACAGCAGCGACGCGAAAACCGCGTCCCTGAAGTCTGCGTCCAGACTGTGCAGCACATGGATGCCTCCCGTCTTCGACGTTGCGAGGTTGATCTTTTCAATCCCCCTCCATGGATTTGAGGGATTATCTGACGAAGAAAAGAAGTGCCAATCAGGCCACTTCGTCGTGTTGCTGCCAACGGCTCATCCATATGCTCACTGAGTGCCGTTGTGGGTCAGGCGTGCACCAGCAGTCTTTAGTCAGACAGCTGACCCTGATTCCTCCGTCAGCTAAAAGAAGACGCTCCCACAGAAGGAGAACCTTCTCTGACATTGAGTACCCGGAGCTCACTGCGAATATGACAAGCAGGAGCAAGGGAAAACAACTTGCAGTCAGCTCAGACGACTCCGAGTCTGACTCTGAACCGGAAGGAGTGTATCGACACACTCGCACCCGGACTGGGGCCATTCCCCCAATTGATTATAATGCCTTAGCCCATGGCATTAATGATTCCCACTCCGCTGTAACGAAATCAAGGGCTTCGAACTCTTCCGTCGAGAAGGAGACCTCCGCCTACATGACAGGCGCTCCTGAGGAGACGACTAAACGTTTGGAGCAGATCCAGAAGGCACAAATGGATATGATTCTTGCTCAGCAGGAGTCTATCAACTCCCTCAAGCAGGCGATTGCACAGCTGCTCGAAGACAGGAGGAGGTCCCCTCCTAAAAAGTCAAAGGGCAAAGCGAAAAAGGGAGAAAGCTCATCTTCCGAACCTTCTGAGGAGACGCGGCGATCTACCTCCGGCTCGTCCAAGTCCTCGTCGCAAGTAAAAGGCGACCAAGACCAGGGAAAGGCTCATGTTAAAAGGATGAGTCAACTGGAGCGACGCCTCGAGGCCCTTGCTAATCGCAAAGATCTCCAAGAAGTAGGAGTGGTCCGGCCCTATCCGGCTGAGTGGGATTCAGTCCCGTACCCTCCTAAGTTCAAGGCTCCAACCCTCCAAGCATTTGACAGGAAGGGGTCCCCCAACCAGCACATCTACTACTTCAAATCCCAGACCGGGAATGTAGTGGATAACCCGATCGAGAAGGAATGTTTGGCACTAGTGTTTGCTATCCAGAAAATGTGACACTATCTGGTAGGCTAAACTATAAACGTCATATCAAAAGTCAACCCCCTGAGGTTACTTATGACTAAACCTTCATCGCTAAATGGCCGACTGGCAAAATGGGCCATATTGCTCTCCCAATATGAGATGCGCTTTTTACCACAAAAGGCCATTAAGGGACAAGCAGTCGCGGATTTCCTAGCTGAGCACCTAGAGCCGAGGGCAGTCAAAGTCTATGAGGATCTCCCAGATGAAGTTGCTGAAGTCTGCCTGACTCAGACATCGTTCGAAAGTCAAGTATGGCAACTTTTCTTCGACGGTGCATCAAGAACAAGCCCGAGGGGACACTTAGTAGCAGGGGTGGGGGTAGTACTTGTATCCCCACAAATTATGTGATTCCCCGAGCTGTCTCATTAACTGAGCCTTGTTCCAACAATGTGGCAGAGTACAACGCTCTTTTGATTGGGATGCAATTCGCCGACGAGATTGGCGTTAAAAATCTCGAGGCATACGGCGACTCCAAGCTCATCGTCAGCCAATTTCGCGGGGAGTACGAAGTCAGACATGAAGACTTAGTACCCTATTACAGTGCAACTATCCGCATGGCCGAGGGGTTTACGAGCTTCTACATCGACCATGTACCGCGCAGGCAAAATGCGCACGCAGATGCACTCGCGTCCCTGGCTGCCTCCTTAGCTCTTCCAGCTGGAGCAATGGAGAAGATATTCGTCTACAGCCACGACCTATATTGCCCGAGGAATGCTCTCGAGGATTATCAGGAGTCGGCGGGAGGTCATCACCGCGAAGAAGCACTTGAAGCATCAACCGGTCCAGAGCTTAAAGACTGGCGATTCCCCTATATCGACTACGTCTTATACGACATCCTGCCTGAAGACACCAAAGAGGCGGTTGCCATTCGAAGGAAAGCCCCCAAATTCTATTATAATGCGATTACGCGAACATTGTATCGTCGATCGCATGACGGGATCTTGCTCCGGTGCTCTCACCAAAGGATGCTCAAGAGGTATTGAAAGAAGCCCACGACGGCATGTGTGGAGCCCATCAACCTGGCCCAAAACTGGCACATCGACTCCAAAGATTGGGTTACTACTGGCCCAAGATGATTGCCGATGCCGTCACTTATGCCAAGAGATGTCACGCCTGCCAAGTGCACAGCGATTTCATCCATCAAGCACCAGGGTACCTCCACTCTACGGCCTCTACCTGGCCATTTGAAATGTGGGGCATGGACGTAGTTGGTCCTATCAGCCCACCATCATCAAAAGGACATCGGTTCATTTTGGCAATAACCGATTATTTCTCCAAATGGGCCGAAGCCATCCTTTGAAGGAGGTCAAATCGTCGAACGTGATCAAATTCGTGAAACACCATGTTATTTACCGTTTCGGCGTACCTCGACGAATTGTCCATGACAATGGGCCTCAGTTCATCAGCCAGGCTTTCCAGAGATTCTGCGCTAAGTTCAGAATCCAGAGTGTGTCCTCAACGGCATACTATCCTGCCGCTAATGGCCTCGCAGAAGCTTTCAACAAGACTATTGGCAAGCTTCTCAAGAAGTTCGTCTCGAAAAGTCAACGAGACTGGGACGACAAGTTGGGTGAATGCTTATGGGCTTACCGCACAACTGTGCGACACCAACTAAAGTTACGCCATTTTCTTTGGTCTATGGGTGCGAAGCCGTGCTCCCACTAGAGATCCAAATTCCATCTTTACGCGTCGCCTTGACAGCGGAGATGACAACCGAGGAGAAGCATCGACAGCGACTCCAAGAACTGGAGGCCTTAGATGATAAGCGTCTGCAGGCCCAACAACAAATCGAGCTCTACCAAGCTCGAATTACCAGAGCCTTCAACAAGAAAGTTAAAGTGCGAACTTTCAAGAAAGGCGATCTTGTCTTAGCCGTCAGAAGACCCATGGTAATGACGCACAAGACAAAAGGAAAATTCCAACCCAAATGGGAAGGACCATTTGTAGTAGAGTCAGTCTACTCAAATGGGTCATATCGCCTCATAACCTCGAATGGCGATACACTCATGATGCCGATCAATGGCAGGTTCCTGAAGAAATACTATCCTTAGATGGTATTCTTCCACTGATCAAGTTAAGAATACACCTCTGATCAAAACAAGAAGAGCTTCTTCATTAATATCCGACGCCCCCGACGGCTAAGGATAGAAGAAAATGTTGGCTTTTAAGTCCAACATAAGTCTTCGACAACTCATCATGCTGAGGGGAATAGCATGGCTAGCCCAACTCAAACGGTAGTTGGTAAAGGCACCTTAAACCCGTTGACAGCTGAGGATTTGCTAAAAATCCTAAGGGACACGTTCCCATTTGATCCTACGCCTCCGACGGCTAAGGATAGAGGAAAATGTTGGCTTTTAAGTCCAACATAATTCTTCGACAACTCATCATGCTGAGGGGAATAGCATGGCTAGCCCAACTCAAACGGTAGTTGGTAAAGGCACCTCAAATCCGTTGATAGCTGAGGGTTTGCTAAAAATCCTAAAGTGGACTTGGCTCCACTCTTTCCTCCAAAATCTCCTACCAATTCTCATCCACAGAATGGTAGGTCTACAAAATACGACCATTACTAAGTTAACACTATACCTCTGGTAATGGAAACTTTTCAATATTCCTTGTCGAGTACAAATTTTGCTTGTCAACTCTACACGGAGTATCAAATTTTCAAATTTGCCAAGTTAACACTACACCTCTGGCACTTCAAAATTTTCACTTGTCAATTCTCACCAATAGAATGACAGGTCCTCAAATACTCTTATCATGAGTCAATCTTTGTCAAGTTAATATCACACCTCTGACAAATTACTGTTAAAGTTTAACACCACACCTCTAAACAGTAATCAAGTTTCTGCCAGGTTTATATTACACCTCTGACAGTCACTTTTCTTCAGACTTCCACACCGAAGCTGAAATGGATGATGCTAAGTTAACACTACACCTCTAGCATCCAAGTCATTGCTAAGTTCAACAATACACCTATGGCCATGACTTTCCCTCGGACTTCCTTATGCAAACCGAGATGACCAATGCTAAGTTCAACATTACACCTCTAGCATTACCTTCACTGTCAAGTTAAACATTACACCTATGACAGTGACACTTTTTGAGTTAAGTTAATATCACACCTCTGACTCACATCCTTGTCAAGTTAACATTACACTTCTGACAAGACCACTTCCAACCCGTTAAGTTAATATCACACCTCTGACGATAACAAACTTTCCTAGATCCCCACGAGTCTAGCTTCACTTGTTATTATCTTCAACAGAATAACAAGTCCACTTAAAAAAAATATTGTTAGGTTAACACTACACCATCAACAGTGTTTTCATCAAATCCCAGTTGAGCTTAATCAAGTTAATCCCAAACACTTGATGAGAGTCCACCCTCCCTGGGGGTACCAATTCTACTTGTCGCTTTTCTTATAAAGTGGCAGGTCCACCAAAAATTATTTCATCTCTGTCAAGTTAATATTACACCTCTGACAGTACTGTGAGAGTTCCTGAAATAGGATCTTTTCCTACAAAGTTTAACTTATTAAGATTATCATCATAATTTTGACAAAGTCAAAGATTCTTTGCTTCTATGGGTCTAAGACAAAAAGTTCAAGACAATGAAAAAAAAAAGAAAAGTGTCACTTTTATTTATTTCCAAACATATGAAAGTGATACAAAACGCTCTCTTATACAATAAGATTGAGTGTTACAATTGAGGAGTACAAAGAAGTCCTTCTCCCTCTCAGAGGTTGCACTCACTCCTCAAAGCTGCGTCTGATTCCAAGTGCGCGTTGTTTTGTGGCTACAATAGAAGCTGGTTACACCACGATGCATGATGTAAACATCGAAAGAGCCCTAGCTGACTAAGCTAAGAGCAATGGTGTTCTTGAGGTCCGGTGGAAGCAGAAAGTCCGGCAACCCTTCGTTTATGAACATCTCTTCCCCCAGCAGACCATCCAGCAGACATGAGGAGTCCTTGATGTTACTTCTGGGGTGGGAGAGGAAGAGGATCCTATCTGCCGCCGTGTCCACCGTAACCTCCTCGCCGCCATACTTACCCTGACCATCTCTTGCCAGCAGGCATGACTGGTGCAGTGGATCTGAAAAGACCTTGGCGAGAGTCGAGTCCTCGTCAGGGATATAATATATTCCCTTGTGGACGACGAGGACCATAATATATTCCCTTGTGAACGAACATCGAACAAGTCCGCCGGCTGAAATATTCTTCTAGGGGCCCAGCGAACCTGGAAAAAAAAGACAATCAAGCCTACCTGCAAAGAATAAACAAGGGGGTTAGAAAATCTGGAACTTAGTGTACTTCAACAAAAGAAAACTAAGTGACAGACGCGGCTATTGTCAAAGGCTGCAGACGCGGGAATGAGCCCACGCAGTCAATTAAATACTGCGCCAACAAAGACAGACGCGAATCAGAACTGTGGAACACACAGGATTCAAACGCAGCCTCATCTTACGCTCGCGCCTAAAAGCACAAGACGCGAAAAACTTCAAACGCCGAAAAATGCCATCTCTCTGTTGAATAAACAGGAGTTGCAAGATTCGGGTCTGAAAATTTCAGCCCAATTTGGAATTCATCCAAGTCAATGGCCTTAAAACGCGAGCTTCATGAGCAAATACTACGCCAAGTGCCAAGGATTTCAGCACTCGCGTCCAGAGAGGAAGTTGGCGGCGCAAATTCCAGAAGGAATGCACCAACCACGACTTCACAAGAAGGCCCAGATGATATCTCTTTAAGGGGTATACTGAAATTCAAACTTGGTTGGATCTAAAATGTCATGGTAAGTGGGCATGACATACCCGCAGAAGCCTCTGTTAAGAGTTGAACTATCTGCGTTGAGACGCGGACGTAAAAAGTGCTCAAAGAGACGCTTCCTGCCATTGAAATCACTTGACAGTGGTGATCCATTGAAGAGACCAAACAGAAACATGAAAGCTCTGGGTCATCTTCATCCACAGAGGCACCTTCATACATGGAGGCAAAACCCTGATAGGGTCCTTGAAGGGAGAAGGCAGAGTCCCTAGAGTACTCGTTCTCAAACAGATCACAGTCTAAGCAGCCGCTGTTAAAGAGAGGGGGTGAGTCCTATTTATAGGCAACTCCTGATAACGGTCATTAATGGTTCATTAATTAAAACCGCCGGCCTTAATGACCGCACGACCGTCAAAGCCCAATGGGAGGCTGACGCGTGGAACGTCGCTTCGGGAAGCATCGCAGGCGCTGATCTCAAACCGTCAGCGCCGGTTTGCATTAAAGGGCATTAACGCCCAAGTCCAATGGAAAACCGACGCGTGGACAACTGCTTCGGGAAACAACGGATGACCCGGTTTCCCAATCGTCAGCGAAGACTTGACGTTCAATCGTCAGCGAAGACTTGACGGTCAAAGATCTCCTAAAATCTTTTAAGTCAGGCTGCATTAAATGCAGATAGGAAAGTCGCGTCCAAAGAACCGCGTCTCCTTTCTCAGATTGAAAGACATCCACCCGCGTTCCAGAAGAATGCCTGCGTCGCGTCCCTTCAGCAAACAATGCTGTGTCCCTCGCGTCTGCTCTATCTGCGTCTTTCTCAGCAGGACAAATCCGCGTCTCACCCTGTGATTGATGCCGCGTCTCATCAAAAGGACCTAGTTCTATCTGAGTTCTTATGAACTGATGACCGCGTCTCCCTATAGATTGACGCTGCGTCTCATCAAAAGGGCTTAGTCCTGCCTAAGGTCCTATGGGTCGAACGCTGCGTTTCATTTAAAGAACTTAGTCTCACCTAAGTTCAGCATTCACAGTCGGTTAATCAAAGATTGTGATCAAAAGGTCGAATTCATCCACAAGTAAGGGCGTTCGGAGAAGAAGAGATCTCTCTCTAACTGTTGCCTTTTATAGGCACAAGGATTCGCGAAGATACGCGGCGCGTGGCTCGATTAGTTCTGCAGCGAGTCATCGCTTGACGCGTGGAGCAAATCAATTTCTCTGCAGCGAAGATCGCGCACCGTAGCCCTGCAGCGAGTCATCGCTTGACACGTGGAGCGAATCATTTAATGAACTGGGAAGTCCGCGCGCCAAAAGGTGAAATCCTGCCGGTTCCCCAGGCCAGCTGGCGGCGTAATCATCACACGGCACAGATTCGCACCCAAGGGACGCACCTCTTCGATGGACATGCCCCGTCAGCATCTCCATAAATTCATTCTTAAGGTCGCGTCTCTCTACAAAGTCCGCGTCTGACCCAGCGGGCCCAACATCGCGTTTGCCTCATGGAAGATCGGGCGCGTTTCCATTGCCAAAGGACGCACCCTATAGAAATCGCGTCTTTGAAGCAGTACCATCTCGGCTTTTTTGAAAAGAACCTGCGTTCGGCCTCCTGCTTCTGCAAAATCAGTTCAACAGTACACTGACGCAAGCAGACGACTAACCACTCCTGGTTTAAAGCACACCCGTGACAGACTAAAAGCAATCGGGGAGGTTTAGACTGTGCATCTAGACACTCAACACGATCAACTCTGGTGGCTTCAAAGAGTTCAAACAGTACACTCACGAAGACCAACTCCAGATAAGATCGAACCCGGAGCATCAACAGTCCAGCCATGAAGGTGAATTCAGCTAGAGTCCAAAGTATTTCGAAATCCGTCCCAGTTAACTGCGGAATATCGAAAACTTTGGAGGGGGTTCTGTAGGCTGTCCAAAAGTTACTAGAGGACAAGCCATTGAAAAGCAAAGTTTCAAGCTCTACACGCGAGGGGCTATCAACCGCGTCTCAGCATCAAGGCGCGTCGGCCTGACACCCGCGTCTCAGCATCAAGGCGCGTCGGCCTGACACCCGCGTCTCAGCATCAAGGCGCGTTGGCTTGACACCCGCGTCTCAGCATCAAGGCGCGTCGGCCCGAAACCCACGTCTCAGTTATAACCGCCTTGGTTAAGGGACCAATCACTGCCTACACGTAAGGGAAACCAGCTCCCATCGTGGCGTGTCTTTAGCAGGCACGTGGGTTAGTTACCGCCATGTAGCGGGGAAGTTGGCCCTCATTGTGGAGCGCTTTTAGGGGGGGCACATTCACCCCCTAAGACCTCTATAAATAGCCCCGTCGCTATGAAGAAGAGGTCGGACTTTTGGCAATCAAAAAAAAGAAGGGGAAGAGGACAACGGAGAGATCATCAACAGAGAGAGAACTCGACTCTTCAAGCTAGCTTGCTGCGTACAAGTGACTCTTCGCTTACCTCTCTTTTAGAGTTTGGTAGACGGAGCTGAGTTACTCTTTCTACCGGCCGAAGAGGAGATCCCTGAAGGACAGTCATCCGGTCAACGGAGAACAAGATTCACTCTCCACCGCCACACGAAGAACCCAGCCTTAAACAAAGGGGGGATTCAAGATTCAATATCCTCCCTCCCTTGTAACGGAAGGAACAGTTGTTGTTGTTGTAATCCTTTTCATTCGATTCAAGGAAAACTTTTACTGCAATTCACTGTCTCTCTCCTTTCCCGGGTCATACAGCGGCTGGCATTCAGAGCGGGTTGCGGGCGCTAACCAAGAGTTTCTGCGAGGCGCCGAAAACTGTCAACTCCCACGGTAAGCCGTATGTTGACTCAGAGGGAATCCGACGGTGAAGCGCCCCAACCCTCGGATCGAGCTGCCTTATACGTACCTCATGGCTTGGTACGTGATGCACTGCCCTTCTCTGATGACGGCGGTGCGTTGGAGGGAGAGTTCCGTCCCTTTTGTACAGCGGTTGGAGGATTCGAGCTGGCGTGATCTTTATATATTACGTCCGAAAGCGACTTTCAGATCCTGCGAATTACCAGCTCCATCGCTGCTTCCCCGAGATCTCTGGTGCATCTTTCGGGGATCTATTTACTGATTCCGCGGGCCCAGATGGCTTCACGAGGTTGTCCGCGGGAGTCTTCTGGTGGTTGATCAATATTCGGCCCGGATATGTGCTTTTCCGGCAAGGGACTTCATGCACCATCGAGCCGTACATGCCGAATCGTTTCGCTCGACAGTTCGGCTACGATCAACTCTACGTCGGGAATCCCAATGCTCGACTTGCCTTCGAAGGGAACTTGTTCGAAGGTGCTCGGGCTTGGTACTACAGTGTGGCCGGAGGGACGGGAGCAACTTTCTGTCTACCTATCGAGGGGTCCAAGTGCCGTATGAGCTTCAGCTTCTGCACTTGGTATTTCCAAGCCATCCAGACATCAGACTTTGTTCCGACGTTTTCATGTATTGAGAGCATCAATGCAAATCTCGAGGCAAGGTCAGAGTCTGGTAAACACTCGAAACTCACCGACCAGTACCTGAAGGCCCAGAAGGAGGTCGAGAGAAGATCGGGAAGGGAGCCACGAGCAATAAGGGCGGAGCCGCGACCAATAAGGGAGGAGCCGCAAGCAGCAAGGGCGGAGCCACGAGCGACAAAGACTCGACAGGTGGTAAGCAAGCGTCGTCAGCGCTCTGCCTCAACTGCTGAACCTGCTCCAAGAAGGTTCGGAGAGACTTGACAACCGAAGTCTCCGATCCGAAGACATCCCTGCTGTCATTGAGGTACCGAGGGAAGAAGATATAGCTGAAGAGGATATTCCTTTAGTCCGTGCCCCTAGGTCGAGCAGCAGAGACCGTAGGTCTACGGAGGAAGGGGAGCTCGTTGACAGAGCCACCACCGCTGACGAGGATGAGCAGCTAGAGGTCGACATCATGAGTGGAGGAGATGTCAATATTCCGGGGATTTCAGTTCAACTCGGATTTTTACTTGCTCATGAAGGGAGAGATGAGGCACAGCAACCTGGGTCACCTTGTGTCTTCATTTCCAGTCCTCGGGCAGTTGACCCCAGTCCTACCACTGGGGTAATTGGTGGCAAGGCTCCGGCTGCAGAAGTCTCGCGCGGGGCGCTATCGTCTTCCTCACTCTCAGGGGAAAGCGATTTTGAAGACGAGGTCGACTACGGCGATGAACCCGCTCTTCCTGATCCGAGTAAGTCCTCCCACATCTCAGAGGAAGAAATATACGGGGGTGAGCCATCAACGGTATCACAGCTGGCGATTATTCCTACTGAAGGTACTCTTTTCACTCTTTGACCTTATTTCCCTTTTCATTTTGAAGAGGATGTTTTAACATTCTTCTTTTATGCTGCAGGGTTGGCCGGGGACATTGAAGCTGTGATCTCCTCGCATATCGAGGAGACGGTAAAAGAGCCGACCCAGTCCGAAGGAGTCGAGGCTTCAGTTGCCGAGATAACTCCAGAGAGGGCAACTACTGAAATTGGGGAGCCTTCCATTTTGCCGGAAGAGGAGGCAACCCCTAAGGCTGGGGAAGAACCCACTCTGCAGGGTGAAGAGGTTACTATTGAAGCCAGGGAGACTTCCACTCCGCAGAATTCGCCCAAGGATTCGACATCTCTGGACCTCCCAGATGGTAAGAAAGTTCTGATATTTTAAATGTTTCGCTTTTCTTCTTTGTGGCTAATGTCGCGATAACTTGCAGAGGAACTGAGGGGGCTCAGGTGAAGAGTCTGACGGTCGGTACCCTTCCAAAAGGCCACACAGCTCAGGTCTCGGTTGAAGCTTCTGAGGAGGTTGCGCTTACTACTCCATCATTAGCTGTGGAGGTTCCTGCAGAGATAACACCTCCGGAAGCGCCAGTGGCCAGTCTCGCTCTTGCCGTATCGACGGTCAGCACGACTCTCGCGCAAAAAGAGCCGGCTTGCACCCTTTTCCTCATGATAGAAAGGGGGTCGGGGAGTACCTCGGGTGATGATACCATGGATTTCCTGACACGTAAAATGGTGCAGCAGTTCCTTGACGCGATGCGATCGTGCATCGATTTTATCCTGTCTGGGCGTAGCTCTTTGACTTTGCCCGGACGTTTCTTGGAAACATGGCCGGTAACATCGAATTAACCGGAGGCTCCTCGTTTGCCAAGTCGTGTATGCTGTTGGTGGAGCGATTGGGAAGTGACCTGAAAGAGCTGAAGTCTTTGGACAATGCTAGTTCTTCTCAAGAAGCCCAGGTCATCTTGACTAGGCTCCTAGCCACCCAGGAACAAGAGCGACAGGAGGTGGAAGCACAAGTTGCTGAAGAGGTCCGCAATCTCGAGCGTTCCCAAGCTGAATGTCAGAAACTGGCTGACGATTCAATGGAATCCGAGTTCATCCGGCAAAACGCAGAGCTCGCCATTACCAATGCTCGGTCTGCCATCGCTAAGGCGGAAGCCATGATCGCGGATAATGAGAGGACGCTTGCCACCATCAGGAAGAGGCTGGAGGAGCAACAAGCTGCGAAGGCACGAGCTGAAGAAAGCCAGACCATTCATTCCTCCAGGTTGGAATCTCTGTGAGCACAGCTGGCTGCAAAACCCTTTTTATCTGAAGAGGAGCTGTGGGTCCAAGCCATGATGGAGGCTGAGAAGGCACGTCAGCACGAGATGCATCGTCTCAGGGAGCGTATCCGTTCTTTGCCGGATCAAGACTTTTAGCCTTTTCCCTTCTTCCCTTTTTTTGTAAAGAAGAGGACACTCTATTAGAGTGTTTGTATCCACTTTTACTATTTCGATATAATAAAAGTTTTTTTTGAAGTTTTTGTTCCATCTTCTTTGTTTAACTGTGGATGAATTCAACTCCCTGATCACTGGCTGTGAATACTGAACTTAGGTAAAACTAAGTTCTTTCAATGAGACGCGGCGTCGACTCTAAGTTTTCTTGATGAGACGCGGCATTGATCCATAGAGTGAGACGCGGTCATCCGTCCATAGGAGCTTAGATAGAACTAAGTCCTTTTGATGAGACGCGGCGTCAATCACAGGGTGAGACGCGGTCATCATTCCATAGGAACTTAGATTTCGCAGCGTCAATCACAGGGTGAGACGCGGTCATCATTCCATAGGAACTTAGATTTCACTAAGTCCTTTTAATGAGACGCAGCGTCAATCCATAGGGAGACGCGGTCATCAGTTCATAAGAACTTAGATTTCACTACGTCCTTTTTGATGAGACGCAGCGTCAATCCGTGGGGACAAACGCGGCTTTGAGTAACGCGAATTTGTCCTGTCAATGAAGACGCGACTTGAACGGATGCGAGGGACGCAGCCTTGTGTATTTTCCACTAATCTCAGAATGGACTAAGTGCTTTCCCTTAGAAAGGGCCCCATTTGCTGAAGGGACGCGACTTTGAGTCACGTGGACGCTCCTTTAAAACGCAGGTGAACGCCTTCCAATTTGAGAAAGGTGACGCAGATTCTTGGATGCGGCTTTCCCATCTGCGTTCAATGCAGCCGGACGCGGCATTCCTATCTGCGTTTAATGCAGCCTGACTTAAAGATTTTCAGAGATCTTTGACCGTCAAGTCTTCGCTGACGATTGGGAAACCGGGTCATCCGTTGTTTCCCGAAGCAGTTGTCCACGCGTCGGTTTTCCATTGGGCTTGGGCGTTAATGCCCTTTAATGTGAAACCGACGCTGACGGTTTGAGATCAGCGCCTGCGATGCTTCCCGAAGCGACGTTCCACGCGTCAGCCCCCCACTGGGTTTTGACGGTCGTGCGGTCATTAAGGCCGGCGGTTTTAATTAATGAACCATTAATGACCGTTATCAGGAGTTGCCTATAAATAGGACCCACCCCTTCTCTTTAACAGCGGCTGCTTAGACCGTGCTCTGTTTGAGAACGAGTACTCTGAGGGACTCTGCCTTCTCCCTGCAAGGACCCTATTAGGGGTTTGCCTCCATGGATGAAGGTGCCTCTGTGGATGAAGATAGCCCAGAGCTTTCATGCTTCTGTTTGGTCTCTTCAATGGATTATCACTGTCAAGTGATTTCAATGGCAGGAAGCGTCTCTTTGAGCACTTTTTACGTCCGCGTCTCAACGCAGATAGTTCAACTCTTAACGGAGGCTTCTGCGGGTATGCCATGCCCACTTATCATGACATTTTAGATCCAACCAAGTTTGAATTTCAGTATACCCCTTAAAGAGATATCATCTGGACCTTCTTGTGAAGTCGTGGTTGGTGCATTCCTTCTGGAATTTGTGCCGCCGACTTAAACTTCCTTGGACGCGAGTACAGAACACTTTGGTACTTGGCCACGGCTTTACTCATGAAGTTCGCGTTTTAAGGCCACTGACTTGGATGAATTCCAACTCGGGTTGAAGGCTTCAGACCCGAATCCTGCAACTCCTGTTCCTCCAACAGAGAGATGGCAGTTTTCGGCGTTTGATTCTCTGCGCACGTTGTATCTTAGACGCGGATGTGGAGTTAAGTCGCGTTTGCATTCTGTGTGTATCACAGTCTCGCTCGCGTCTTCTGGCTCGCTGCGCGGATCATTCCCGCGTCTGCGGCCTTTGAAAATAGCCGCGTCTGTGACTTAGTTTTCTTCTGTTGAAGTGTCCTAAGCTCTGAATTATCTGATTCCCTGTTTGCTTTTTTGCAGGTAGGCTTGGTCATCCTTCTTCATGTTCGCTAAGTCCGTGGGAGAATATATCGGACGGCGAACTTGTTCGATGTTCGTCCACAAGGGAATATATTATGGTCCTCGTCGTCCACAAGGGAATATATTATGTCCCTGACGAGGAATCGACTCTCGCCAAGGTCTCTTCAGATCCACTGCACCAATCATGCCTGCTGGCAAGAGATGGTCAGGGTAAGTATGGCGGCGAGGAGGTTACGGTGGACACGGCGGCAGGTAGGATCCTCTTCCTCTCCCACCCAAGAAGTAACATCAAGGACTCCTCATGTCTGCTGGATGGTCTGCTGGGGGAAGAGATGTTCATGAACGAAGGGTTGCCGGACTTCCTTCTTCCATCGGACCTCAAGAACACCATTGCTCTTAGCTTAGTCAGCTAGGGCTCTTTCGATGTTTACATCATGCATCGTGGTGTAACCAGCTTCTATTGTAGCCACAAAACATCGCGCACTTGGAATCAGACGCGGTTTTAAGGAGTGAGTGCATCCTCTGAGAGAGAGAGGGGCTTCTTTGTACTCCTTAATTGTAACACTCCATCTTATTGTAAGAGAGCGTTTTAACTGTAACACTCAATCTTATTGTATAAGAGAGCGTTTTGACTGTAACACTCAATCTTATTGTATAAGAGAGCGTTTTTGTATCACCTTCATGTACCTGGAAATAAATAAAAGTGACACTTCTCTTTTTGCCTCTTTCATTGTCTTGAACTTTTTTGTCTTTAGTTAGACGCATAGAAGCAAAGAGTCTTTGACTTTGTCAAAATTATGATGGAAATTTTAATAAGTCAAACTTTGTGGAGAAAGATCCTATTTCAGGAACTCTCATGATACTGTCAGAGGTGTAATATTAACTTGACAGAGGTGAAATTTTTGATGGACCTGCCACTTTATAAGAGAAAGTGACAAGTAGAATTGGTACCCCCAGGGAGGGTGAACTTTTATCAAGTGTTTGGGATTAACTTGATTGAGCTCAACTGGGGATTTGATGAAACCACTGTTGATGGTGTAGTATTAACCTTAACAATGTTTTTAGGTAGACTTGTTATTCTGTTGAAGAGAATAACAAGTGGGACTAGACTCGTGGGGAATCTAGGAAAGTTTATTACCGTCAGAGGTGTGATATTAACTTAACGGGTTGAAAGTGGTTTGTCAGAAGTGTAATGTTAACTTGACAAGGATGTGAGTCAGAGGTGTGATATTAACTTAACTCAGAAGTGTCACTGTCATAGGTGTAGTGTTTAACTTGACAGTGAGGGTAATACTAGAGGTGTAATGTTGAACTTAGCATTGGTCATCTCGGCTTGCATAAGGAAGTCCGAGGGAAAGTCATGGCCATAGGTGTATTGTTGAACTTAGCAATGACTTGGATGCTAGAGGTGTGGTATTAACTTAGCATCATCCATTTCAGCTTCGATATGGAAGTCTGAAGAAAAATGACTGTCAGAGGTGTAATATTAAACCTGGCAGAAACTTGATTACTGTTTAGAGGTGTGGTGTTAAACTTTAACAGTAATTTGTCAGAGGTGTGATATTAACTTGACAAAGATTGACTCATGATAAGAGTAATTTGAGGACCTGTCATTCTATTGGTGAGAATTGACAAGTGAAAATTTTGAAGTGCCAGAGGTGTAGTGTTAACTTGGCAAATTTGAAAATTTGATACTCCGTGTAGAGTTGACAAGCAAAATTTATACTCGACAAGAAATATTGAAAAGTTTCCATTACCAGAGGTATAGTGTTAACTTAATAATGGTTGTATTTTGTAGACCTACCATTCTGTGGATGAGAATTGGTAGGGGATTTTGGAGGAAAGAGTGGAGCCAAGTCCACTTTAGGAATTTTAGCAAACCCTCAACTATCAACGGATTTGAGGTGCCTTTACCAACTACCGTTTGAGTTGGGCTAGCCATGCTATTCCCCTCAGCATGATGAGTTGTCGAAGACTTATGTTGGACTTAAAAGCCAACATTTTCCTCTATCCTTAGCCGTCGGAGGCGTCAGATCAAATGGGAACGTGTCCCTTAGGATTTTTAGCAAATCCTCAGCTGTCAACGGGTTTGAGGTGCCTTTACCAACTACCGTTTGAGTTGGGCTAGCCATGCTATTCCCCTCAGCATGATGAGTTGTCGAAGACTTATGTTGGACTTAGAAGCCAACATTTTCTTCTATCCTTAGCCGTCGGGGGCGTCGGATATTAATGAAGAAGCTCTTCTTGTTTTGATCAGAGATGTATTTTTAACTTGATCAGTGGAAGAATACCATCTAAGGATAGTATTTCTTCAGGAACCTGCCATTGATCGGCATCATGAGTGTATCGCCATTCGAGGTTATGAGGCGATATGACCCATTTGAGTAGACTGACTTTACTACAAATGGTCCTTCCCATTTGGGTTGGAATTTTCCTTTTGTCTTGTGCGTCATTACCATGGGTCTTCTGACGGCTAAGACAAGATCGCCTTTCTTGAAAGTTCGCACTTTATCTTTCTTATTGAAGGCTCTGGTAATTCGAGCTTGGTAGAGCTCGATTTGTTGCTGGGCCTGCAGACGCTTATCATCTAAGGCCTCTAGTTCTTGGAGTCGCTGTCGATGCTTCTCCTCGGTTGTCATCTCCGCTGTCAAGGCGACGCGTAGAGATAGAATTTGGATCTCTAGCGGGAGCACGGCTTCGCACCCATAGACCAAAGAAAATGGCGTAGCTTTAGTTGGGGTTCGCACGGTTGTGCGGTAAGCCCATAAGCATTCACCCAACTTGTCGTCCCAGTCTCGTTGACTTTTCGAGACGAACTTCTTGAGAAGCTTGCCAATAGTCTTGTTGAAAGCTTCTGCGAGGCCATTAGCGGTAGGATAGTATGCCGTTGAGGACACACTCTGGATTCTGAACTTGGCACAGAATCTCTGGAAAGCCTGGCTAATGAACTGAGGCCCATTGTCATGGACAATTTGCCGAGGTACACCGAAACGGTAAATAACGTGGTGTTTCACGAACTTGATCACGTTTGACGACTTGACTTCCTTCAAGGGAATGGCCTCAGCCCACTTGGAGAAGTAATCGGTTATTGTCAAAATAAACCGATGTCCTTTTGATGATGGTGGGCTGATAGGACCAACCACGTCCATGCCCCACATTTCAAATGGCCAGGTAGAGGCCGTAGAGTGGAGGTACCCTGGTGCTTGATGGATGAAATCGCCGTGCACTTGGCAGGCGTGACACCTCTTGGCATAAGTGACGGCATCGGCAATCATCTTGGGCCAGTAGTAACCCAATCTTTGGAGTCGATGTGCAAGTTTTGGGCCAGGTTGATGGGCTCCACACATGCCGTCGTGGGCTTCTTTCAATACCTCTTGAGCCTCCTTTGGTGAAAGGCACCGGAGCAAGATCCCGTCATGCGATCGACGATACAATGTTCGTGTAATCGCATTATAATAGAATTTGGGGGCTTTCCTTCTAATGGCAGCCGCCTCTTTGGTGTCTTCAGGCAGGATGTCGTATAAGACATAGTCGATATTGGGGAATCGCCAGTCTTTAAGCTCTGGACCGGTTGATGCTTCAAGTGTTTCTTCGCCGTGACGACCTCCCGTTGACTCCTGATAATCCTCGAGAGCATTTCTCGGGCAATACAGGTCGTGGCTGTAGACGAATATCTTCTCCATTGCTCCAGCTGGAAGAGCTAAGGAGGCAGCCAGGGATGCGAGTGCATCTGCGTGCGCATTTTGCCTGCGCGGTACATGGTCGATGTAGAAGCTTGTAAACCCCTCGGCCATGCGGATAGTCACGTTGTAATAGGGTACTAAGTCTTCATGTCTGACTTCGTACTCCCCGCGAACTTGGCTGACGATGAGCTTGGAGTCGCCGTATGCCTCGAGATTTTTAACGCCAATCTCATCGGCGAATTGCATCCCAATCAAAAGAGCGTTGTACTCCGCCACATTGTTGGAACAAGGCTCAGTTAATGAGACAGCTCGGGGAATCACATAATTTTGTGGGGATACGAGTACTACTCCTACCCCCGCTACTACGTGTCCCTTCGGGCTTGTTCTTGATGCACCGTCGAAGAAAAGTTGCCATACTTGACTTTCGAACGATGTCTGAGTCAGGCAGACTTCAGCAACCTCATCTGGGAGATCCTCGTAGACTTTGGCTGCCCTCGGATCTGGGTGCTCAGCTAGGAAATCCGCGACTGCTTGTCCCTTAATGGCCTTTTGTGGTAAAAAGCGCATCTCATATTGGGAGAGCAATATGGCCCATTTTGCCAGTCGGCCATTTAGCGATGAAGGTTTAGTCATAAGTAACCTCAGGGGTTGACTTTTGATATGACGTTTATAGTTTGGCCTACCAGATAGTGTCGCATTTTCTGAATAGCGAACACTAGTGCCAAACATTCCTTCTCGATCGGGTTATACCGATGTTCGGCTCCGATCATTGTTCTACTTAGATAGTAGATTGCTTGCTCACGTCCCTGATCGTCATTCTGAGCTAGTAGAGCTCCCAAAGAATGATCCATCGCCCGGACGTACACCAGGAAAGGCTTCCCGGATACCGGAGCTGCAAGGACTGGTGGTTGGGTGAGGTATTGCTTGATTTCCTCGAACGCTTGTTGGCAAGCGTTATCCCAAGTGAATGAGACACCCTTCTTCATCAGCTTAGCGAAAGGTTGGCATCTTCCGGAAAGGTTTCAGATGAACCTGCGGATGTATGCCAATCGTCCTTGCAATCCTCTGAGTTCTCTGAGATTTCTCGGAGGTTGCATCTCCTGGATAGCGCGAACCTTTTCTGGGTCCAAGTGAATTCCGGTGGATGTTACAACAAATCCTAAGAATTTGCCACTGGCCACCCCCAGGAAGGACTTTGTGGGATTCATCTTCAATTGATGGGCCCGCATGATGTCGAAGACTACCTTCAGGTCCGCTATGTGATCATCTTTAGTGCGGCTTTTTACCGCGATGTCATCAACATAACATTCCACCGTTTTGCGTATTTGCTGATGGAAAATGGCGTTCATGGCCCTTTGGTATTTTGCCCCTGCATTTTTCAGTCCGAAGGGCATGACGGTGTAGCAATATACCCCTAGAGGTGTTCTGAAGGAGGTATGCTTTTCATCGTCAGGATACATTTTGATTTGATTGTATCCTGAGAATCCATCCATGAAGGACATTCGTTCGAATCCACAAGTATTGTCAATCATGACATCTGTGATTGGCAATGGGAATTCGTCTTTGGGACAAGCCTCGTTTAGATCACGAAAGTCGATGCAGATCCGGATCTTCCCATTCTTCTTGGCGACGGGGACGATGTTGGCTACCCAGTCGGGATGTTGTTCTTTCCTGATGAAGCCAGAATCAATAAGTTTTCTGACTTCTGATTGAATTGCCTCCATTATCTCTGGACGGAACCGTCGTTGCTGTTGTTTGACAGGTTTTGCGTCCGGATTGATGTTGAGGCGGTGCATAGCCACTTGAGGATCAAGTCCGGCATGTCCTCGTAATTCCAGGCGAAGACGTCTATATACTCTTGTACAAGAGATATTAGATCTTTCTTCTCCGAAGGTGACAGGCCATCACTTATGAAGATGGGCTTAGGGTTAGCCTCATCTCCTAGGTTGATCTGAACAACCTTGTCTTCTGTGGGTGGCTCGCACTGTTCAAAGCGGGTATCCCAAAGAGCATTTAAATGTTTGATCCAAGGATCTGTATCGGATTGGATCATTTCTTCATTTCCATCTTCCAGGTGGCTTGCCGAAACCATGTTCACTGAAAGTTCCTTGAAGATGTTGCCGACACTGACATCTGACTCCCAAGATGATGTGTCCGAAGAGTAATCGTTGCTCGATGATTCTTGAGAATCGGAGGCTGATGGGACCGGAGTTGATACATAGCCCAACCCCCGGCGTGTCCGATGATAATAATCGGGGGCTTTCCCTTTCGGCACAAAGGATTGAAGCAACGTCCTCCTTCCTTTGCCGAAGTTCAACCCGGGTTTGTTGGTCAGGTCGTACCCCATGGATCTCATTATTTTGAGCGCTTTTGGTTCGTAATGACCGAACTGAGGGGATTCTTCCTCGCCTTCCGATTCATCGCAGGGCGTTGGTTCAGACGAGATTCGCCCAAAAAGAATTGGTTTTTGGCCTTTCCGTCTTGCTGGAACCATAAATATATATTCTTACGCATTACCATTGTCTTGGTATGTCTCGAAGGACGATTTCACTGGTACATGTAATGATGTTAAGGTACCCATTGCAGACCAGAGATCGTCATCTATATCAGTGCTAGTATCTGACGGTATTGAATTAGAAGCACACACAGAAAAATACGCAAAATCTAAATCTTCATTAATATACCAACCGCCTACATCATCGGTGGTATTATCGACATCGAGCTTATTAGTGCCCGTTACAAGTGGTTCTAACTCCCACAGGCACTCTTCTTTCTCAGGCTCAGTGTCAGCCTCATTACCAGAGTCTGGCTCCTCTGGTTGTGGGGCTTCATCCGTCTCCACCGGATCTTGGTACAACAAAGAGTCGGTAAAATAATTCTCGACCCCTTTGAACGGATGCCTTTCGGCGATCAACGTCTGCACATTTCCACTCCCGTCAATGTACTTCATGACTTGGTGGAGAGTGGAGGGAACGATAGAGTTGCGGTGGATCCACGGTCGTCCCAGCAATAGATTGTAGGAAGTGTCGGCGTCGATGACGTAGCATGTCACTTCCGACTTGAGACTTCCAATCTGACACCTGAGCTTGATCTTCCCCATCGGACGGGTCTGGTTGGCATTGAACCCATAGATAGTTGTCTGGGTGGGGCTCAAACGATGGGTAGGAATGCCGAGATGTTGCATGACCCGGCGAGGCATGATGCTCAACGCGGACCCTGGGTCTACCTGGATGCGGTTCACCTCGGACGATCCAATATACCCTGTGAAGTACAGGGGTCGATCATGCTTCCCTTTCACCTGCATATCATCTGTCGTGAAGGTGATGCAGGGGGCATTCTGGGAGGTGTGGAGGCAATCCTCTACATCTTCCTCCTTCGGCACCTGGGTCATGAAGACCTCGGCATTTGCCAGAGCTTCTTGCAGAGCTTCCCTGGTCGACTTTGATAGTCTAAGAAGTTCATACAAGGTAATGTGTGCCGGAATGTTGGCCAACTGAGCCAGGACATCAAAGCGGTAAGGTGCCGTAGATCCTTCCGCGATGCCCTTTTGAAGGGCTCGAGAAAATCGAGTCCCCTTCTGCTTCTCCACAGGTGGCTTTGTGGAGGGCCTGACTGGCTCCGCAGTTGGTTGTGGAGGGGCTACCGCCGTCTCGTCGTACTGTTTCAAGTACACCTGTCCTGAACGGGTTCCCGCCATCGGTTGGTTGGGCTCTGCGGCCAAGACTATCGTTTCCTCCTCTGAGTCGGTCAGTGAAGGGATATCAGTCTCCGCTTCTTGGGAGGAGGCACCCACTACATTGCAGGATGAGGCTTTTGCCTTGCCTTTGGATTTCCTGTTGGTCACAGTAGTCCATTGCTGCTCATTGACAAGGTCAGGGTGGACCCACATGATTTCCCTTGAGGTGTAGGGACGGGTACCAGGCCTTTCTCATGCTGCTGGTGAGGGTCTGTATTGACCACTCTCAGCTCTCCTCTTGAAATAGGAGTTACCCCCGCAGGCGTTGGAGGTTGTCTCCCGAACTGGAGAACCGACGTCACATTAGCCATCACCTTCTTCTGCTCTGGTTGGAGCTTTAACACCTCCGCGTCAATCAGAGCCTGAAGGATGTCCTTGAAGACGTAGCAGCTTTTGGTGGGGTGTCCCAACATCCTGTGATACATGCAGTAGTTGGGATTGTCGGTCTTGCCGACTTCCTCTGGGCGCCTAGCTTCAGGGAGCTTCAGTCGGTTGCTCTTGTTGAGTAGTTTAAAGAGAGAATCGACATGTTCCTCCTTGAAGGAATATTGCTTGTTGGCACGTGGCTGGCTTGAAGAGCCACTCGCCTTGCCTGATTGAGGTTTGGCGGGAGATTTGGTCTCCGTTGCCAAATTATCCTTCCGCTTTGTTTGGAGGGATGTATCTGGCGCACGCCTTGTTGACCTTTCCGGCCTAGGCTTACCTTCCTCCGTTCTGACGCGGGCGACAATCTCCTCAGCCTGTTCACCTTGTTGGACTAATTGCTTCCAGGTGCGGCTTTCAGCAACTCCTATTTGAGCCAGGAGTGAGGTTTGGAGATTGTGGCGGCATGTTTCCACCAGGGTGGCCTGGGTCATACCTCTTGGACACCGGAGTGCCATGTTCCGAAATCTTTCCACGAAAGATTTGACGGACTCCCCTTTTCGCTGTTTGGTAGCCAAAAGGGTTGGCATTGTGACTTCGGAGTCATCCTCGAAGAAGCGTGTTAAAAAGAGCTTCTCCAAATCGCCCCAGTTCTTGATAGAACCTTCTGGGAGCTTCATAAACCATTCAAAGGCCAACCCTTTCAGGGTGCCGATGAACAGGCGTGCCAGGATGGCGTCATTATCTACTACATTCCCGGTTTGGGATTTGAAGTAGTAGATGTGCTGGTTGGGTGACCCCTTCCCATCAAAGGCTTGAAGAGTTGGAGCTTTGAACTTGGGCGGGTACGGAACCAAGTCCCATTCAGCCGGGTAGGGCCGGACCACTCCTACTTCTTGGAGGTCTTTGCGATTGGCAAGGGCCTCGAGGCGTCGCTCCAGTTGACTCATTCTTTTAACATGAGCCTTTCCTTGGTCTTGGTCGCCTTTTACTTGCGACGAGGACTTGGACGAACCGGAAGTAGATCGCCGCGTCTCCTCAGAAGGTTCGGAAGATGAGCTTTCTCCCTTTTTCCCTTTGCCCTTTGACTTTTTAGGAGGGGACCTCCTCCTGTCTTCGAGCAGCTGTGCAATCGCCTGCTTGAGGGAGTTGATAGATTCCTGCTGAGCAAGAATCATATCCATTTGTGCCTTCTGGATCTGCTCCAAACGTTTAGTCGTCTCCTCAGCAGTGCCTGTCATGTAGGCATAGGTCTCCTTCTTGACGGAAGAGTTTGAAGCCCTTGATTCCGCTACGGCGGAGTGAGAATCATTAATGCCATGGGCTAAGGCATTATAGTCAATCGGGGGAATGGCCCCAGTCCGGGTGCGAGTGTGTCGATACACCCCTTCCGGTTCAGAGTCAGACTCGGACTCGTCTGAGCTGACTGCAAGTTGTTTTCCCTTGCTCCTGCTTGTCATATTCGCAGTGAGCTCTGGGTACTCAACGTCAGAGAAGGTTCTCCTTCTGTGGGAGCGTCTTCTTTTAGCTGACAGAGGAATCAGGGTCAGCTGTCTGACTAAAGACTGCTGGTGTACGCCTGATCCGCAACGGCACTCAGAGAGCATATGAATGAGCCGTTGGCAGCAACACGACGAAGTGGCCTGATTGGCACTTCTTTTCTTCGTCAGATAATCCCTCAAATCCATGGGAGGGGGATTGAAAAGATTAGCCTCGCAACGTCGAAGACGGGAGGCATCCATGTGCTGTACAGCCTGGACGCAGGCATCAGAGACGCGGTTCTTGCGCCACAGCTGTTCAGCGCGCGTCTGGCGTCTCTGTTGAGACAAAACGCGCCTGTCGCGTTGCTGTTTGGTGTGTCGGGGTAGAGACACTTGAGAGAGGATGGGCTGTTGGGCCCCACGCCTATGGGCTTGTGCCTCTTGCGCTTGACGAGGCGCAGAGGCCTCATTTTGGCGTTTGTTGAGTTGGTCCTCAGAGGACCTAACTGAAGGAATCTCGCGTTTGGGGCGCCAAACGCGGACTTCACGTACTGGACGCGGCGCGGGCGAGGCGCGCGATTGTACGTCGCGTCCAGCCTCAGTTGGACAACCAACGGTTCCAACTTGCAGCTGACGCGCACGTCTCCTCTGTCGACGCTCAGTGTTTCGATTGCGTCGAGGAGGTGGAGAGAGACCAACAACATCCTGATGCTGGACACCAGGGACTTTGACCACGCGGGTCTCCTGAGAGACGCTGACGCGGGTGTTCTGTGCGACGCGGTTGGTCGCAAAGGCAGATGTGCCTGGGATCACGCGGGCCTTCTGAGAGGCGTTGGCGCGGGTATCTTGCTTGGCACAGTCGGCAGCAGGGAAGCTCGAGAAAGCCACAGATTGGGCCTCGAGGCCATTCCCCGTCGAGACCCGGCGGCAGACACGGGTCTTTGGGCTCTTGGAGCCGGAAGAGAGAAACTCTTCGTACTTCGCCTGGTCGAACTCGACGACGAGCGATTCGACCATCTTCCCCTTATAGTGGACGTCATCTTGCGCCACTATTTGCTCCTCAGTGACAAACGTAGTCCCCAGCAGAGTCGCCATCTCTTGTATGACCCGGGAAAGAGGGAGACAGTGATTGTAGTAAAAGTTTTCCTTGAATCAAATAAAAAGGATTACAACAAAAACTGTTCCTTCCGGTTACAAGGGAGGGAGAATATTGAATCTTGAATTCCCCCTTTGTTTAAGGCTGGGTTCTTCGTGTGGCGGTGGAGAGTGAATCTTGTTCTCCGTTGACCAGATGACCGTCCTTCAGGGATCTCCTCGTCGGCCGGTAGAAAGAGTGACACAGCTCTGTCTACCAAAACTCTAAAAGAGAAGGTAGGCGAAAGCTAGCTCGTACGCAGCGAACTTGCTGAAGAGTTGATCTGCTTCTTCTCTCTCTGTGTCGCCCTCTGTCTCTCTTCGCCTGATTGATTCTCTCCGATCTCTCCTTCTGATTGCCGATTGCTGATTGCCTCGACCTCATAGTAAACGAGGCTATTTATAGAGGTCCTAGGGGTGAACGTGCCCCCTACAAACGCTCCACAATGAGGGCCAACTTCCCCGCTACATGGGCGGTAACTAACCTACGTGCCTGCTAAAGACACGCCACGATGGGGGCTGATTTCCCTTACGTGTGGGCAGTGATTGGTCCCTTAACCAAGGCGGTTATAACTGAGACGCGGGTTTTAGACCTTTACGTCTTGAGGCTGAAACGCGGGTGTCAGGCCAACGCGCCTTGATGCTGAGACGCGGGTGTCGAGCCAACGCGCCTTGATGCTGAGACGCGGGTGTCGAGCCAACGCGCCTTGATGCTGAGACGCGGGTGACGAGCCAACGCGCCTTGATGCTGAGACGCGGGTGACGAGCCAACGCGCCTTGATGCTGAGACGCGGATGATAGTCCCTCGCGTCTAGAGCTTGAAACTTTGCTTTTCAATAGTTTGTCCTCCAGTAACTTTTGGACAGCCTACAGACCCTAGTAGGTAGGGATGAAATTTCTCTAAGCCAAACACTGCTGCCAAGAATTCCTTCTCAGTCATAATGTAGTTCATTTGAGCATCGTTGAGAGTCCTACTAGAGTAGTAAATCATGTGCTGCTTGTTATCAATACGCTGTCCTAGGATAGAGCCTATTGCAAAATCAGAAGCGTCGCACATGATTTCAATCGGCTTAGTGCAGATATGATTGGTGTAAAAATAAGCTCTTTCCTAAGCTTCTCCCAAGAATTCATACATTCAGCATCAACAGTGAAGGAAACATCCTTAGCTAACAGATTAGTCAAGGGTCTAGCACTATTGCTAAAATTCTTGATAAATCTTTGGTAGAAACCGGCGTGTCCTAAGAAGGATCGAATATCCTTTACGCATTTGGGCATGGGAAGCTTAGCAATAACCTCACTCTTGGCTCTATCCACTTTAATTCTTTTCTTGGATATTTTATGACCCAAGACGATTCCATGTCTTACCATGAAGTGGCATTTCTCCTGATTAGTATCCAATATTGCATATTTTACATCATAACTCCCATGCATATTACAAATAAATATGTGATTTTTACTCCTCTTCTCTACATATTTGCAGGTACACACTTAATGGAGAGATATCCAAATAATCACTTAATTAACACTAATTAAGTGATTAATCCATGATTAAGATAAAGCCAAATTCAAATCCAGATCTAGAGAGATCCGCGCGCCAATTGGAGAATCCAAGTAGTCCACGTGGCTAACAACCTAACAAGAAGATCTCACCAGAAAATCTGGGCTCAACGGCCCAGATCTCGCGGCGATCCCGCGGCAATCCGCGGCAGATCTAGGCCGTTGAGATCCCAGATTTTGTGGCAACAGACTTGATCTCGAAGATTCTCTCTTGGGCCTATAAATACCTCACTTGGACCTGCGTACAAAAACTGATCAGAGAAGAGAGAGAGATTAGTTCAAAGTTTTGTATTTTGTTAGTTTTTGTTTAGGGTTTTTAGCTCTCTATGATCTTCTTCTCCCTAGATTTCATTGCAAGAGAGAGTTGTAAGAGAGAGAGAGCTTGTATCATCAAGGAGTGACAACTTGGAGCTATACAAGGATTGATCCATTCTCTACTCCTCTACTTGAGCTTGATTCTAGTTTGATTTCTTTCCTTACTTGCTTTGTTTACTTTCTTGCAATTTAATTCATGTTTAGCTTTTCTTTTGTAATGATGTGTAGCTAATTCTTTCTCCATGTACTAGCTAACCACTACCTTGCTAACTTCTAACTCATGGGTGATTGCTTTACTTCATCTTGCAATTTGTATGGTTTTCTCTTCTCCGATGGGTTTCTTTTCATTTCTTGGCAAGTATCTTGTTGTAATTCTCCATATGATTCATGTGTGCCTCACTTGGAGCCTAGTCTTTGAACTAGTGCCTTGATGGAACATGGAGATGGATCACCAATATGCTATTTGTTGTACAACTTCATTATGTCGATTCTTGAATGTTGTATGCCTATTCATTAGCATCCCTTGAGTGTAGCTCTTTTGTTTCCATTATTGAAAGTCTAATTTGTAGGCCGATGACCATCTATGGAGGCTACAAGACAAGTCCAAGAATGAATCCCCATCATCCAAGTGAGAAAGTAATTAGACCAACAAGCAAGACATATCCATGCCAATGAATCAACATGAGGCATGCATCACTATCAAGGAGTTTAGTATGTCTTTAGCAAGGTAGTTAAGGTTAGCTAGTCATGGTTTTCTTTCATTCAAGTTTTCTAAAGTTTTCTTTTCTTTTAGTGTGAATACAACAAACCTCTTCTTGATATCTTTTTCACTTACCACCATGAACATATCCATACATTCTTTCATTCCTTTCTTTGTGTTTTATTCATTCTTTTAAGCAAGAGAAGAATTCTCGTTTTCTTTTTCTCACGAGTATCGTAACGCTTCTACGCTAGCTCTCCTTGTGGTTCGACTCGGTATAGCTTTATGCTATAGCGGAAGATTGGAACAAGGTATATCAATTACATATTTGAAGTGAACAAGAACCAAAGGTGAACTCTAAACATTGAACCATATCTTTTATACCTAGTTCTTGTGCAAGAACTTCTTGTACCTTGTTTTTACCGATCAATTTTTGGCGCCGTTGCCGGGGAGAGCAACGGTATTTTTAAAAGTGAGAAACTAAACGATATTTCTTCTCTGTTGCAGGTACAGGTTGAAGATACAGAATATCTTGCACAGAAGAAACATATAAGTGGACCTGGGCCTCTGCTCAAGAAAGCAGAGCCCAGGATCCCTCCAAATTGCCGCGTAGCCGCGGCATTTTGCCGTGGGAACGCGGCAAAGAGGAGTTCACTTCTAACAATTTTTCTGCAGGGATTGCTGCTTTGCAAATTACTTCTGCTGATATATCTGAAATCTTGTATTCTTCACCTGATATTTGCTAATCAACAGTAAAAGATTTGGTGTAAATTGATAAAAATTGTTTAGACATCTTGCATTATAGGCACGTGTCTTTCAATTACTTTACATTTACTGTTGAAGAGTGCGGGGGACAAGGTACGTAAGCATTGCATATTGACTAGGACTCACTCTTTGTTTGATTTATCTTACTTGGAGTGAACCTTGTTTGTTTATATATCGTACACTTGCACAATCAATTTTAAGGGCAATACCTGTAAATAAGATAAGGTGGGGAGGTCATTACCCTTTCCTTAGCCCGCAAACCACTATCCCAGCACTCACAATCCCAAGCTTGTAAATAAAATTTGATAGACGTTGGCCCTAGGGACATCCGGACTCACTTAGGAGATTATCCTAAGGGGGAAAAGTGTTGGAAATTGACTTCTGTAAAATCAGTGTCTAGGAAAGAGGTTGAGGGCCGAAAGCCCGAAGGTTGCTGGTTACTTAATTAAGGAACGTCTCCGGACGGAAAACCTCCCACCAACCTTACCCTTCCCTGGCTGATTTGCTTATAGTCAGAGTCTACACCAAACCTCCTGTGGACAGTCTATTTAGGAGTCATCTAGGACCAGAAACTCTAGACAAGCTTGGATTGATTTTTTCTTTTGTTGTTTGTTATTTTTCTTTTTCGCTGGTGTGATCGGTGCACGTTGTTTGTGATTGTATATACGATAGTGGTTTTGTGATCCTAATTCTACACTTGCACTTACACATCCACTTCACATCATGACCAACAACGTCTCACTTCAGGATCGATTTTATCCGATTCGCACCTCCATTCCTTCATGCATTCTTCTCCCCGAGCCTAATGGAAACAATTTTGAGCTGAAACCACAATTCATTAGTACACTTCCCCATTTCCATGGTCTAGAGTCTGAGGATGCGTACCTCTTTATTCGTGAGTTTGAAGAGGTATGCCAAATGATGAGAATTTCCCAACTGTCTGAGGATGCTGTTAGGTTACGGTTCATACCGTTTGCACTTAAGGATTTAGCTAAGAAATGGCTTTATAATCTTCCAGTCAGTTCCATATCTTTATGGGAGGATTTTGTTAAAGTCTTTCTTAAGAAATTCTATCCTATCCACAAAACAGCCCTCATGAGAAAAAACATAATGCAATTCAAGCAGGAAACAAATGAACCTTTCTGGAAGTATCTTGAGCGTTTCAAAGACCTTCTTGCCCTGTGTCCCCATCACGGCATAGAGAAATGGCGTCTATGCCAGATTATCTATGATGGATTAGATTACCAAACGAAAACCCTTTTAGAATCCATGTGCCAGGGGGAATTTTTGAAAAAAGATGAACATCAGGGGTGGGATCTCTTTGAAACCCTAGCTGAAAAAACCATTCAGTGGGAGTCTTGTCCTGACAAATCCACTTCCACCACTTTCAGAACTGGTACACACTCCAAAGAATCCTCTCTAGCTGCAGAACCCAAGATCACACAATTAATAAAGAGGATAGAACTGCTTGAGTCAAAAGGGAATTCTGTGGTCAACCCATTGCCTTTGATTAGACCAGGTTGCACCAACTGTCATGACCTTAGCCATGTTGTTGAGGAGTGTCCATTATATCAGCCACAATCATTTCAGGAGAAAATGAATGCAGTATTGACCAGACCCAATCATCATCCATACTCCAACACTTACAATTCAGGATGGCAGAACCATCCAAATTTTTCATGGAGTCAGTCTGGTCCTGAGCATCATATGCTACCACTTCCATATCCATACAATGCTCAGTTTCATCCATCCAGTTTCGATCAGAATTCACTGTATGTTCATCCATCTCAAAGTCCACCACAGTCATATCAGTCTTATCAGAATCCTCCACCATTCTACCAATCACAATTCCAATCTCCATACCCTCAACATCCACCCCAAAATAATTCCGAAATATCTGAGTTGAAACAAATGATAGAAACCTTAACAAAAAACCAGCAGCAGGAGTTGAATGAAATGAAGGTCCAAATTGGGCAATTGGCTGAGAATCAAAGAAATTTGTTCCCAAATCAGCCATTGCTAAATCCCAAAGTTGAAGATTCAGGACCCAGTCACTGTCATGCTATTCATACCCTGAGATCTGGTAAACAAGTTGATAATAAGGTTTCTAGTTCACAATCTCATCCAGTAGCAAAGCCAACACCTCATGTCCCAATACAACCAACTTTTGACAAACCATCCTCTAGTTCAGAGCCATCCACTTCCAAGGCAAAGGGTGAAGAAAAGGTAGATGAGCATACATACAAGCCTATTGCTCCATATCCAAATAGGCTGAGAAATAACAAGTCAAATGCTCACATGGAGAAGATAAAAGAAACATTCAATAAGGTCCAAATCAATGTCCCTCTTCTTGATGCCATTCAACAAGTGCCATCATATGCCAAATTTTGAAGGAAATGTGCACCAAGAAGAGGAAGACCCAAGTCCCTAAAAAAGTCTTCCTTGCATCATCCATTAATGAGTTGCTCACTGGTCCAATTCCTGTTAAGTACAAAGACCCAGGGAGCCCCACCATTTCATGCATCATAGGACAGACTACAATAAATAGGGCACTTCTTGATTTGGGGGCCAGCATTAATCTCCTACCTTTCTCTGTTTACCAACAATTGGGGTTAGGTGATCTCCTCCCGACCCAAATGACCATCCAATTGGCTGATCGCTCTGTTACTAAACCCAAGGGGGTAATTCAAGATGTCCTGGTCAAAGTTGGAGAATTCTTTTATCCTGTTGACTTTGTTGTCCTTGAAACAAAACCAGTGTCAAATTCCAATCAAAGGGCACAAATTCCTGTCATTCTGGGACGACCATTCCTGGCTACTGCAAATGCAATCATTAATTGCCAGAATGGATCAATGAGGTTGACTTTTGGTAACATGACACATGAACACAATGTCTTCCACACACAGCCTCACAAAACAAAAGATCAAACATTTGAGGTTAGCTTCATTAGTAACAATTGTGAGGAGGAAGGTGAAGATCCAAAAGATGAGTCACAATCTTGTGATTCTCTTATCCGAGTACCCTTTCAAAGGGGGAAAGTTGATTTGGATATTTTCACTTGCAATGAACCAAATCTGACTGTATCTGTACCTCCGATTGATATATCATTTGAAGACTTGTTTGCTGAAGAGATCATGTGCTTAGATGAGTCAACTCGGGGTAAGTTAGCTGATTGTCCACTTCCGGATGTTGACTTGAGCTTTGAAGAATTATATGGAGAAGAGTTAAAATTTCTTAAAATTGGAAGTGATGAGATTCTGAGTGAGAGTGGTGATAAGGACTTTGTTTGTGAACGATGTGGTGGAATGAGTATGAATGAAAATAACAACCAATTGAAATTGGAAACACCTAGGGTTAGAATAATTCAGACCGTTTCCCAATGGAGCTCAAGAAAGAGAACACATTGGAACGATGGGAAACGGGCCAGAGGGAAGCGACCAAAAGCCCAGGTGAGAGTTACACGTGTATATATTCCTTGTAAATATTTTTTGCACTTTTTTGTGAATAAATGATTCTACCCTATTACCTGTTTCATGCATACATATATCATGATGCATTGAGGACAATGCATGAAATAAGTGTGGGGGAGGGTTTACTAACATAGAGTTTTTAGACTTTCTTTCTTTTACATTTCCTTTCTTTCTTTTACATTTCTTTAGAAATAATAATAAAAAAAATAAAAAAATAAAAAAATAATAAAAACTTTTGAAATAAGAGACAAAGTTTTGATCTATTTTTAAGAAAATTAAGATGTATCTTAGAAATTAAGAAAGCCTTAATTATGACATCTTAAACATAGTTGAAGTAATAGATCTTGTTTGAAATTATAGACTAAGTAAGTAAAATTGGTGAGATATTTTTATCTTGAAATTTTACCTTAGATAAATATGCACTTTACACTTACACATTTCTTGGGATGGAGACAAAGACCAAAAATGCCATATAAATAAAAAAAAAAAGAAAAATATATATATATATAAATAAAAGATCACTATTAAGCTGGATAACTATGCCTCAAGAAGCATGGTTACTCACGCCTAACGGTGATAATAAATAATCCCCTTTAGTTTCGTGGCCTTTTCTACTCGAGACCTTAAACCTGAGGGATGTTTTCTCATCTGGTGCCCTAAGACCGTCTGGTTTGGGAGTCATCGGTTAAAGGCTCGCTACAAGGGTAGACTAGAAAGCCTAAACTAAGGGAAGAAAAAAGCATAAAAAGTATATATAAATAAAGAAATGGCTTTATGGTTGGAGTTGAAATCCTAGGAAATTTTCACTTACACGGTGTGCATATTATCTAGGTTTTATGAAAGATAAAATATTCAATCCAATTTTGAATTCTTACCTTAATTGAAAACAAAATCTTGCATGGATACTAAGTTTAAGAAAGAATAATTATAGGTGGACTTATGACCTAGGATCACTTATATTTTTGCAAAAATAGTTCGTAAACATGTCTCTTATTCAAAATGCGTTTTCAAAATACTAACATTTGTCTTCTTTCTTTATGGATTTTGTGGGTGTAATCCGCTGAAAACCCTCAGGAGACAACACTCCTCCTCTAGGGTAACCTAGAGGTTTAACGGCTTGTTGCACACGCTCAGTGCAATCGCGTCACCTGCGAAAGTGGTGTAATAAACTGGTAGTATAGATTTTTCTTTTCTTTTTCTTTGTTTTGCTCGGGACGAGCAAAAGAATAAGTGTGGGGGTGTGATTAGTATCCAATATTGCATATTTTACATCATAACTCACATGCATATTACAAATAAATATGTGATTTTTACTCCTCTTCTCTACATATTTGCAGGTACACACTTAATGGAGAGATATCCAAATAATCACTTAATTAACACTAATTAAGTGATTAATCCATGATTAAGATAAAGCCAAATTCAAATCCAGATCTAGAGAGATCCGCGCGCCAATTGGAGAATCCAAGTAGTCCACGTGGCTAACAACCTAACAAGAAGATCTCACCAGAAAATCTGGGCTCAACGGCCCAGATCTCTCGGCGATCCCGCGGCAATCCGCGGCAGATCTAGGCCGTTGAGATCCCAGATTTTGTGGCAACAGACTTGATCTCGAAGATTCTCTCTTGGGCCTATAAATACCTCACTTGGACCTGCGTACAAAAACTGATCAGAGAAGAGAGAGAGATTAGTTCAAAGTTTTGTATTTTGTTAGTTTTTGTTTAGGGTTTTTAGCTCTCTATGATCTTCTTCTCCCTAGATTTCATTGCAAGAGAGAGTTGTAAGAGAGAGAGAGCTTGTATCATCAAGGAGTGACAACTTGGAGCTATACAAGGATTGATCCATTCTCTACTCCTCTACTTGAGCTTGATTCTAGTTTGATTTCTTTCCTTACTTGCTTTGTTTACTTTCTTGCAATTTAATTCATGTTTAGCTTTTCTTTTGTAATGATGTGTAGCTAATTCTTTCTCCATGTACTAGCTAACCACTACCTTGCTAACTTCTAACTCATGGGTGATTGCTTTACTTCATCTTGCAATTTGTATGGTTTTCTCTTCTCCGATGGGTTTCTTTTCATTTCTTGGCAAGTATCTTGTTGTAATTCTCCATATGATTCATGTGTGCCTCACTTGGAGCCTAGTCTTTGAACTAGTGCCTTGATGGAACATGGAGATGGATCACCAATATGCTATTTGTTGTACAACTTCATTATGTCGATTCTTGAATGTTGTATGCCTATTCATTAGCATCCCTTGAGTGTAGCTCTTTTGTTTCCATTATTGAAAGTCTAATTTGTAGGCCGATGACCATCTATGGAGGCTACAAGACAAGTCCAAGAATGAATCCCCATCATCCAAGTGAGAAAGTAATTAGACCAACAAGCAAGACATATCCATGCCAATGAATCAACATGAGGCATGCATCACTATCAAGGAGTTTAGTATGTCTTTAGCAAGGTAGTTAAGGTTAGCTAGTCATGGTTTTCTTTCATTCAAGTTTTCTAAAGTTTTCTTTTCTTTTAGTGTGAATACAACAAACCTCTTCTTGATATCTTTTTCACTTACCACCATGAACATATCCATACATTCTTTCATTCCTTTCTTTGTGTTTTATTCATTCTTTTAAGCAAGAGAAGAATTCTCGTTTTCTTTTTCTCACGAGTATCGTAACGCTTCTACGCTAGCTCTCCTTGTGGTTCGACTCGGTATAGCTTTATGCTATAGCGGAAGATTGGAACAAGGTATATCAATTACATATTTGAAGTGAACAAGAACCAAAGGTGAACTCTAAACATTGAACCATATCTTTTATACCTAGTTCTTGTGCAAGAACTTCTTGTACCTTGTTTAGTACCAATCATCTCCCAGTTCAGTGTCAGATTTTTCTCAGCACAACTTTGGAGGACGAGTTCTAAATGGTGAAGACATTGAGTGAATGAATCTCCGTAGATGGAGAAATCATCCATGAAGATTTCTAAGCATCGTTCTACCATATCAGAGAAAAGACTCAACATGCAACGTTGAAACGTCGTTGGGGCATTGCATAAGCCAAACAGCATTCGACGATAAGTAAATGTCCCAAATGGACATGTAAACGTAGTCTTTTCTCAATCCTCAGGAGCAATAGGAATCTGATTATACCCCGAGTATCCGTCCAAGAAACAGTAATACTGTGGCCAGCGAATCGTTCAAGCATTTGATCAATGAAGGAGAGCGGGAAATAATCATTACGAGTTGCTGCATTAAGCTTCCTATAGTCAATGCAAACTCGAATTTTTATGGGAAGTCAAGTTTGGACCAACTCTTTGTTCTCGTTTTCCACTACGGTGAAACCAGATTTCTTTGGAACCACGTGGATAGGACTGACCCGTTGGCTATCCGAAATGGGATAGATTATTCCATTGTCCAAGAGTTTTACAATTTCAGCATGAATATCCTCTTGCATTATAGGGTTTAACCTATGTTGCAAGTCTCTTTTTGGTGTTGCGTCTTCATTAAGATAAATGCGATGTTGAACTATGGTTGGACTCAATCCCTTTATATCGGTCATAGTCCAACCAATGGCTTCTATATGTTTTCTCAGAATTGCTTTAAGATCTTCTTCTTGCCCGTCATTTAAATGGGAGGCAATAATTATAGGAAAGGTCTCTTGTTCGCCTAGATAGACATACTTGAGATGCGCAGGTAAGACTTTCAATTCTAAGAAAGGGAAAAGCTCACTGGAAGGATGAGTCAAATTTGTTGGATCCATATTTGGTGAAATAGGGTTCGAGGCCAAATTCACAGCAGACTCGATAATCTGATCAAGGTTAAAGTCGTCAGACTCTAACTTGAAGTCATAATCAGTTTCTAATTCTAATTCTTCCCTGTGTTTATTTGTCAAGTTCTCAATGCGGTTGACTTCAAATGTTTGATCCTCAACATCACGGGGTTGCTTTCTTGGGTTAAAGACATTGACTTCTCTAGTTATGTCCCCAAAGGTTAACCTCACAGACCCATTCCTACAATTGATAATGGCATTGGCAGTAACAAGGAATGGTTGCCTTAGGATAACAGGAGTTTGAGCCCTAGGATTGGACAGGTTGTGTCTCTAGAACTATGAAATTAACAGGGTAGATAAACTTCCAACCCCGATAAGGACATCATTAATTTCCCCCTTGGGAACTTTCACTGAACGGTCAGCCAGTTGGATTGCTACTCAAGTTGGACTAAGATCGCCCAACCCGAGTTGTTGATAAACTAAGAATGAGAGCAAATTGATACTTGCCCCCAAGTCAAAAAGTGCACGACTAACTCGACTTGTCCTATAGTGCAGGCAATGGTGAGACAACCCAAATCCTTGTACTGGGTAGGGATCGGACCCGACAGTAGCTCACTAATATTAGTGGCTAAAAAGACTTTCTTGGGTACATTAGTCTTTCTCTTCTTGGTGCACATATCCTTAAGAAATTTTGCATAAGATGGGACTTATTGGATGGCATCAAGAAGTGGCACATATATTTTTACTTGATTGAAGATCTCAATTATTTTATCCATGTGTGAATTTTGCTTGATGTTTTTCAGCCTATTAGGAAATGGTACTATAGGCTGATGCACCGACTGGTTGACTTATCCGTTTCTGATTCATCAGATTTAGAAGGATTGGGTCTAGATGAGGTGGATGCATGAGTATGGTTGTGCTGAATGGAATTGGATGGTGTTGACACATGATTATCAAATTTCTTTCTCGATCTCAATGTATGAATAACATTACATTGATTCAATGATTGATCCTCAGCCAAATGAGCTTGTTGAGAATTTTTAGGATTTCTTACTGGCTGACTAGGCAAGGTACCCTTTTGTCTCTCATTCTGTGGATTGGCTAATTGGCTCATTTGAACTTCTAGAATCTGTATAGTTTACATGAGAGAATCTTGGTTCTTCATGTACCTTTCTATGTTTCTCTCAAAGTCAGTCATTCTCCTTTCAAGTTGAGGATTCTGGAAGGAGGGTTGCGGAGCTTGGTTGGGAAAGTTTTATTGATAATTTGAAAAATTGGGCAGATGGTTGGGAGAATTGTGATGGTAATTAGAAAAGTTGGGTTGATGATTGGAAGAATTATTGGAATGATGGAAGTGGCTTGCATGGTTTAACCATGAGTGATCATTATTGTTTTGGCTCCATGAGAAATTCGGATGATTTCTCCAGCCAGAATTGTACGTTGGTGTGTAAGGATTATTGTTCGGCCTTGAAAAGGCCGCATTCATTGGTTCAGAATATTGTTGCTGAGCTTAAAACACAGGACACTCCTCAAATATATGATTCATATCTTGACAATAACTACAGCCCGAAGTTGGAAATTAGTTTGGGCTGACTTGATTGACTGGACTTGGTTCCTTAGTTTCTAAAGCTTCCTGTCTTCTCGCTAGATTTGCAATTATAGCCTCGTTAGCTATGGATGATTCAATTGAATGGAGATCTCCTTTTGAAGAGATAGAGTTTGAATTTCTAGAGTTTTCACTAGTTGGTTCTCATTGGATGGTCTTTTCAGCTAGATCCTCATATAAATCCCATCCTTCATTCTCATCCTTTTTTAAGAATCCCCTTGGCACATGGTTTCTAAGAGGGTCTTGATAGAGTAGTCTAAACCGTCATAAAGAATTTAGCATTGCCGCCATTTCTCTATTCCATGATGAGAACATTGGACAAGGAGGTCTTTGAAGCATTCAAAATACCTCCAAAATGGTTCACTAGGTTCTTGCTTGAACTGCATGATGTTCTTCCTAATGAGAACGGTCTTATGAATTGTATAGAATTTCTTCAAGACCTTGATGAAACTATCCCAGGATATAATAGAGCTGGCCGCTAAGCTGTAAAACCGTTTCTTGGCTAAGTCCTTAAGAGCAAATGGGACAAATTTCAACCTAATAGAATCATCTACAAGGTATGAAATTTTCATCATTAAGCATACTTTCTCAAACTCTCTTATGAAGAAATAAGCATCTTCGGACTCTAAACCATGAAACTTAGGGAGTGTATTGATGAAATGAGGCTTGAGCTCAAAATTATGTTCACCAACCGATGGAAGTTGGATGCAAGATGGAAGTGTAGTTCTAATGGGATAGAACCTATCCTGCAAAGATGTTAGTTGAGTGATTAGTCTCTAATTTTGCATAATTTTCATCACATTCTCATATTTATTTGATATAAAATTCTTCTAATAAAGTTTTGCTTGCTTGATCCTAGGTCCATGGCGTGCATATGAAGAAGAAGACCCTAAATCACCAATTAAGGGGTGATTAAAGGCCTACCAAATAACCATTGACTTTAGGGAAGAGATTTTGTCAGCTCAGGGCATTAAATCACGAATCCAGGAGATCCACCTGACGGGAGACAGACGGGACGGCATCCAACAGGAAGCCAGGCGCGCGCTTCCCCAGCATTACCGCGGAAACGTGGCCTGGGCCGCGTTCTATAGCAATACTGGCGCGCGCGCGCCTGGGCTTTGGGGCATGGGTCACCCCCCTGATGCCATTTCCCCTGGTGCCTATAAATACCCCCCCCCAGAGGTCTTCAAATGGAGATATCCAGAGAAGAGAGTTGTATTTTGTTGCTTTGTTAGGAGTTATAGTTGTTGTTGTTCTTCTTCTTCTAGTTTTAGTTTTAGCCATTAGAGTGAAAGAGAGAGAGAGAGAGTGTGTAAGAGTTATATTTGAAGGGTAACAAGCTATTACGAGTAACTACTTCTCTTTCTTCTTTCAATTTATTTGTGCTTTCTATTAGTTTTTACTTTCTTGTTATAGTGTAACTTCCTTTCTCTCACTTCTTTTCTTTTTTGTTGTTTCTTTTCTTACCATGTCTAACTCACTCCCCCATTGCATAGCTAGCTAACTACTAACCCACTAATCTCTAACAACTTGATTGATAATCCAAATGGGTCAATAGTATCAAACAAGCCTTGTGCAAACGAGAGCTATGACTTCTTAAGATGTGGGTTCTAACTCTAACTTACCTACAAGTATTTACCTTCTTATATTTCATACTTAAAAGGTTTTTTTTGATGATCTATGGGTTTTGTACTTTGCTTGTTGTTGTAAGTTAGAAACTTTCCTTTTAACTTTGCCGATACCATTAGTGCATTCGTGTCTTCCCGTATTCTTGCCTTCTATTGGATCTTGATAAGGGAATGTCCGAGTTTTTGCAGTGTAAAGCTAAGTTATAGGAAGAACTTTCACTTTTCACGTGAATAATTCCAATGCATAAGGGTTAAGCTTACCTATGATCCATCGTGAGGCTACATCTTCAAGAAGTTAGGAATTAGTGGGAGCAATTAGTAGAAAGTTAGCCATGCGCCTTCACCATTTAGAAAGACCTACTTTTACAAACCACCAAATCATTTTCAAACAATTCTTGAAACAACTTGTTTTCATTTTCCCATTCTTTATTTGAAACAAAGAACTTTCTCTTTTCTTGAACGAATGAGCTGCATCAAGCTTTCATCACTCTCCCTCCTTGTGGATACGACCCGTAGAGCCACTTTGCTACTATAGAAGAATCGCAAAAGCAGTAAATCGACCCACACTCTTTTTACTTATTATTGTGTTTGCTTTTGTCGATCAAATTTAGGCGCCGTTACCGGGGAGGGAACGACTTTATTGTTCAATACTAAAGATTTTTCTTTATTCTTGTGTGTAGGAGAAGTACCAAGGAGCTTACTATCAAGGGAAGCGAAAGAGGTGGCCAAGGACATCGCGCGAGGATTCATTTTCCCTCGGAAAAATTCGAGTAAAAGCAAGTTTTTCCGATTGAAGTACTAACAAACTTGTTTGCAGGGTTGCCGAAGGCCGCAAAAAAAATTGCTCTCAAAATCTTTTAGTTCCATTGAATGCTTCACCTTATACATGTATAATAAACTCAACAGAAATTCACTTGTTGCTTAATTGAAATTTGGGTTAGACTTTTGCATTTAGGGCACGTGTCTATTTCAATTCATTTCAATTTCTGTTAAAGAGTGCTGGAGAAAAGCTATGTGTGCATTCATATAGAATAGGACCAACATTTTTGGAGTGATTTATCGCTTTGAGTGTTACCTTGTTGTGAATAAACTGTACACTTGCACAATTGACTTTAAGGGCAAAACCCCAAATAAACAAGATATGGTAGGGATTATTCACCCTTCCTTAGCTCAAAAACCATCTCCAAGTACACTCACACTTTCCTAAGCCTTAACTAAAAATCAATAGACGTTGGCCCTAGGGACATCTCGGACTCACTAAGAGATTAACCGAGGTTGGAAATTGCAAAAACTATACTCCTGCAAAATTGGTGTCTAAGGAAAGTGGATTGAGAGGCAAAGCCTCGAAAGCTCCATGGTTTGGCGTAATTAGGCCCGTGGCTCACGCCTGGATACCTCCCCCCGAGCTCTGCCCTTTCCTGGCCGATTAGCTTGTAGTCGAGTTCCTGCAACAACCTTCCCCGGAGAATCGACCAGTTAGGAGTCGTCTAGGTCCAGGTACCTTAAACTAAGGCTTGGGGTTGTTTTTCTTCCTTTTGTTTGTTTTTTTATTCTTTTTGATTGTTTGTTGTCTTCACGTTGTTTGTGGTGTGCTGTATGCAAGAGTAGGTGAGAGATCCTGCAACTTCCAGATTAACCAGAAATACTTCTCTACCCTTGCATCCAGAGCCAGTGATGGCGTCACTTCAGGACAGATTTTACCCAATCAGAACTTCATTACCATCTTGTATAAAACTGCCTGAAGCAAATGGAAATAATTTTGAATTAAAGCCTCAATTCATCAACACTCTCCTAAAGTTTCATGGTTTAGAATCGGAGGATGCATTCTTCTTTGTTAGGAAATTTGCAGAAGTGTGCCTCATGATGCGTATCCTCTAGTTAGGAGACGATGCCGTTAGGTTACGTTTCATCCCTTTCTCCCTAAAGGACCTAGCGAAGAAATGGTTGTAAAGTTTGGCGGTAGATTCTGTCATGACATGGGATGATTTCGTCAAGGCCTTCTTGAAGAAATTCTACCCAATTCACAAAACTGCCCTCATTAGGAAGAATATCATACAGTTCAGGCAAGAACCGAGCGAACCATTTTGGAGATACTTTGAGCGATTCAAAGATCTCCTAGCTCAGTACCCTCATCATGATGTGGAGAAATGGCATCAGTGCCAGATTCTCTACGATGGCTTAGATTATCAAACGAAAACCCTTTTACAGACCATGTGTCAGGGAAGGTTCTTACAGAAGGATGAGAATCAGGGTTGAGATTTATTTGAGGATTTAGCTGAGAAAACCCTGCAATGGGAGCCAGCCTCAGAAAAACCAAGGAATTTACAATCTATAACTTCAAGAGGAGGGCTCCTATCTCTAGAATCATCCATAGCTGCCGAAGCTAAGATTGCAACCTTAATGAGGAGAATAGAGCCTCTAGAGACAAAAGAGCAAGCCAATGTCAACCAAATCAATTCGCCACCAATTCACAATCCGGGTTGTTCATACTGCCAGGCACCAAACCATGTCTTTGAAGAGTGCCCTGTTTTTCATGCCCAGCAAGTACCACCTAAACACCTAAACGCGGCTTACTCACGGCCGCCTCACAATTCCTACTCACAAACATACAATCCAGGTTGGAGGAATCACCCTAATTTCTCCTGGGCCCAGAATAATCTTCCCAGGCCGAATTTTTCCAACAACTTACACCATCCCAATCCTCCACCAAATTTCCCCAGTCCAGCTCCATCTTCCTCCTCTCAAAGTTCACCTATGGAAAAGAAATTCAGCAAATTAAAGGAGAGCATGGAAGCTTTCATGAAGTCCCAAACCGCTTTTATGTAAAACCAGGGACAAACACTGAACAACCATTCACAGACTATATCGAGATTGCAAATGCAGATGAGCCAATTAGATAGCTCCCTAAGTGAAAGACCAAAGGATACTTTACCTAGTCAGCCGCTAGTTAACCCAAAAACCTCTAATCAAGCATATGAAATTTAGGATCCATCGATCAATTACAGCAATGTTGTTCACACACTTCGATCTAGAAAGAAGGTAGACAACCAGGTCTACCAATAGAAAAGTCCAGTCCATCCTGATCCTACTCTAGCCTCCACCTCTGCTAGTTCCTCCCAAACTGCTCCTCACACATCTAACAAGGACAAAGCTGTTGAATAAGTTCATAAGCCTGTAGCACCCTTTCCCAATAGGCTTAGGAACAACAATAAGAATATGCACATGGAGAAGATGCTAGAGATGTTCAATCAGGTCAAATTGAATGTGCCTCTTCTTAACGCTATCCAATAAGTCTCAACTTATGCCAAATTTCTTAAGGATATGTGTATGAAGAAGAGAAAGACAAATGTGCCGAAGAAAGTGTTCTTGGCAACCAATATAAGCGAAATTCTGTCTAGTCCCATTCCGGTGAAATACAAGGATCCCGGATGTCCCATCATTTCCTGCACCATAGGACAGATCAAAATTAGTAGAGCACTTCTTGACCTGGGAGCAAGAATCAACTTGCTCCCTCTCTAAGTATACCAGCAACTTGGGTTGGGTGAGCTAAGCCAAACTCGAGTCACCATTCAGCTAGCTGACCGATCTGTGAAGATCCTGAAGGAGGAAATCACAGATGTCCTTATCCGGGTCGGGGATTTCATCTACCCCGTTGACTTCATTGTGCTTGAGACCCAACCTGCGTCCAATCTAAGGTCTCAAACTTCAGTCATCTTAGGGCGCCCATTCCTTGCTATAGCCAATGCCATAATCAACTATAGGAATGGGTCCATGCGATTGACCTTTGGAGATATGACGAAGGAAGTCAATGTCTTCAATCTTGGAAGACAACCTAGGGATGTCAATGATCAGACGTTTGAGGTCAATTTTATTGAAAACCTGACTGGTGGGCATGAGGAAAGCATGGAGATAGAACGGAGGCAGAGTTTGATCTAGAGGCTGAGGATTTTAATCTAGACCAGATCGTAGATTCAACAGTGGATTGGGCGTCAAGCCCAAGTGTACCTCATCATAGGATTGAAAGCCTGGAGATTACCTCCAATAAAGCCACACCTTCTCTAGAGCTAAAAGCCTTACCTGAACACCTCAAGTACGCCTACCTGGGCGGAAAGGACACATTGCCAGTCATCATAGCATCCCACCTGACTGAGCAATAAGATGACAGCTTAATGTCTATTCTGAAAAGACATAGGGAAGCCATTGGATGGACGATAAAGGATATCAAAGGGATAAGTCTAGCCATAGTACAACATAGAATCCATTTGACCGATGAAGCAACCCCCAGGAGGGACCCTCAATACAGGCTTAACTCACTCATGCAAGAGGCAGTTAAAACAGAAATTTTGAAACTATTAGATAATAGGATCATTTATCCTATTTCTGATAGCCAATGGGTTAGCCCTATTCATGCGGTCCCAAAGAAAGCTGGCTTTACGGTGGTTGAAAATGATTAAAAAGAGTTGGTGCAGACAAGATTGCTTACCAAGGTTCGTATCTGTATCGACTATAGGAAGTTGAATGCAGCTACCCATAAAGATCACTTCCCGCTACCTTTCATCGACCAAATGCTTGAGCGTTTGGCTAGACATGAGTACTACTGCTTCCTAGATGGGTACTCGGGATACAACCAAATCCCCGTTGCTGCAGAAGATCAGGAAAAGACCACGTTCACCTGCCCGTTCGGAACCTTTGCTTATTGGCGCATGCCGTTTGGATTGTGCAATGCTCCCGCAACATTCCAACAGTGCATGCTTAGTTTGTTCTCTGACATGGTGGAATGTTTTTTTTGAGATTTTCATGGATGACTTCTCCATCTATGAAGATTCATTTGATCAGTGTCTTCATCACCTAGAGTTAGTGCTGCAGATGATTCAGAAGAACTCCATTAAACTGGGAGAAATGTCACTTCATGGTGAGACAGGGGATTGTCTTAGGCCATGAGATTTCTAGGAGAGGCATTGAAGTGGACAAGGCTAAAGTAGAAGTGATTACTAAGCTTCCACCACACCAAAAGCATAAAGGATATTAGATCCTTTCTAGGGCATGCTGGGTTCTACTGACGGTTCATTAAGGATTTTAGCAAAATCGCTAGGCCCTTAACCAACCTGCTCGCTAAGGACGTGCCCTTTAATTTTAACGATGAATGTTTCAAGTCATGGGGGAATCTTAAGCAAGAACTTATTTCTGCGCCTATTATTTCTGCTCCTAATTGGGTCCAACTGTTCGAAATCATATGCGATGCCTCTGACTTTGCTATTGGTGTTGTTCTAGGACAGCATATCAACAATAGACAGCACGTGATTTATTACTCAAGTAGGACCTTGAATGACGCCCAACAAAACTATACAAACAACTGAGAAGGAATTCTTAGTCGTTGTCTTTGCATTAGAGAAGTTCCGACCCTACTTGTTAGGATCGAAGACGGTGATTTTTACGGATCACTCGGCTCTGAAATACCTCATGACTAAGAAGGAAGCAAAAGCCTGATTGATTCGGTGGATCCTTTTGCTTCAAGAATTTGACTTGAAAATTTGGGATAAACGAGGTATAGAAAATGTGGTTGCAGATCATCTCTCACGAATTCCGAAGGCATCGATCATACAAGCTCCAATCAACGAGGATTTCCCAGACGAGCACATCCTGGACATTCTCAAGGAACCCTGATATGCGGACATTGTTAATTACCTGGACACTGGACAATTACCCGCTGACCGAATAAAGCAAGACCAATACCGCTTCTTTGACCAAGGTACTTCTTCTGGGAAGAACCGTATCTTTTTAAGTATTATCCCTACTAAATTATTAGACCATGCATACCAGAGGAGGAACAGAGGAGTGTGCTCAGCTTTTGCCATGATCTTGCATGTGGAGGACACTTCGGTCCCCGCAGGACTGCAGAGAAGGTTCTACAAAGTGGTTAACTGGCCCACTTTATTCAAACACTCATACTATTTTTGCAAGTCATGCGCAAATTGTCAGAAAATTTCAAGAAGAGACATGATGCCCTGAACCCGATCTGGAAGTTGAAATTTTTAATGTTTGGGGTATCGACTTCATGGGGCCATTCCCTAATTCCTTCGGCAACCAGTTCATTTTGGTTGCTGTAGATTATGTCTCTAAATGGGTTGAAGCTGTGCCAACTAAGACCAATGACAACAAAGTGGTTGTTAAATTTCTCAAAGAGAGCATCTTCTCTCGATTGGCACCCCTAGAGCGATAATTAGTGATAATGGATCGCATTTCTGCAACAGAGTTTTTGAAACTCTGATGCGGAAATATTCCATCAATCACAAGTTGTCTACTCCGTATCATCCCCAGACAAATTGGCAGGTCAAAGTCACCAATCGACAGATCAAGCTCATTCTGGAAAAGACTGTCGGACAAAACCGAAAGGATTGGTCGGTCAAACTTAATGATGCATTATGGGCTTACCCTACTACTTTTAAGACAGTTCTAGGGATGTCTCCATATAGAATCTTATTTGGCAAAGCCTGTCATCTGCAGTCAAATTAGAACACCGTGCCCTATGGGCTGTTAAGCAACTCAATTTTGATCTGACCAAGGCTGGTGAGTTAAGGAGACTATAGATTTTAGAATTAGAGGAGATACGGAATGAAGCCTATGAGAATGCTCGAATCACCAAAAGCAGGACTAAATTTTTTCATGACCATCTCATAACCCGGAAAAACTTTGCCCCGAGAGACAAGGTTCTGCTGTATAACTCTAGGCTTTATATTTTTGCGGGGAAGCTGAAGACTCGTTGGTCTGGACCATTCATCGTTCGCACCATTTTTCCACACGGTGCTATGATTATTGTAGATCCTAAGAACAACGCAGAATTCAAAGTAAATGGGCAAAGACTAAAGCCCTTCTTGAACACTGAGCCTATGACTCCGGATGATAGTGTGCTGACTTTTTTTGCCCCGTCCTACACCGAGCCATAACAACTAAAAAAAAAGTTATGCTTACCCCTTCTACATTTTTTTTGACATTTCTTTAGCCTATTCGCACTTGGCCGGCCCGAGTCCACAAAGACGGTGACATCATTTCTTCACCCTATTTACTGCATTCGCATTTACCTATACATTCATTGAGAACAATGCATTAGATAGGTGTGGGGGGGTGCTAACACTTTTCTTTTTACTTTTATTCTTTCTTTTCTTTTTCATAAAAAACTCCAGATTGAAAAGAAATTTCGTACTCTTTATAAAAATACCAAAAGATTGTAGGAATTATGGGAACCTTATTAATGAATCTTTATTTTTACCTTAATAAATAAGAAAGATTATTTTGACTAAAAAGTTAGAGGGATAAGGAAAATAACTCATACCTTTTATTTAGCCTTAGTAGAATACGCATAAACTACATACATGCTTGGATTTAGAGACACAACTCTAGAAAAAAAAATGCTGGATAATTGTGCCTCAAGAAGCATGCCGAAAAAGAAAAGAAAAAAAAGAAAATATATCTATATAAATAAGTAAATCTTGATTTCGTGGCCTATTCTACTTGCATATTTGACCTGAAGGGTGTTTTTCCACCTGGTGCCCTAAAATCATCTGGTTTGGGAATCATCGGTTTGATACGTGTTACATAAGTGAAGTAGAAAGCCTAATGAAACCAAGAATAATAAATATATATTAATAAAATTCAATGATATTCAAAGTTGAGTTGAAAAATCCCAAACACATCACACTTACACATTATGCATATCTATCTAAAGCAAAATAACAGAATGAGTTAGAAGCATAAGATCCTTTCAAAATTTAAAAGAAAATCATAATTTCTTTTTTATGAAGGCTAAAGTATAGGAGGACTTATGAGGGTTAAACCTAATTCTTACATCATTCGGTCATTTTTACTTAGATGATTGAAAGTTCTTTTTCATGATAGAATTTTTGCTAACAACTAACTACTTTCTTTACTTACTGGATTTTTTGGGTGCAATCCGCTGAAAACCCTCAGGAGATAACACTCCTCTAGAGGAAACCTAGAGGTTTAAAGGCTTGTTGCACATGCTCAGTGCAATCGCATCACCTGCGAAAATGGTGCAATAATTTCCTTATTTTTGTTTTGCTCGAGAAGAGCAAAAGATAAGTGTGGGGGTGTGATTAGTCTCTAATTTTGCATAATTTCCATCACATTCTCATATTTATTTGATGTAAAATTCTGCTAATAAAGTTTTACTTGCTTGATCCTAAGTCTATGGTGTGCATATGAAGAAGAAGACCATAAATCACAAATTAAGGGGTGATTAAAGGCCTACCAAATAGCCATTGACTTTAGGGAAGAGATTCTATCAGCTTAGGACATCAAATCCAGGAGATCCACCTGACGAGAGACAGATGGGACGGCACCCAGCAGGAAGCCAGGTGCGCGCTTCCCCAGCATTATCGCGGAAACGCGGCCTGGGCCGCGTTTCTGCAGCAATACTGGCACGCGCGCGCCCGGGCTTTGGAGCATGGGTCACCCCTGATGCCATTTCCCCTGGTGCTTATAAATACCCCCTAGAGGTCTTCAGTTTGAGATATCCAGAGAAGAGAGATGTATTTTGTTGCTTTGTTAGGAGTTGTAGTTGTTGTTGTTGTTCTTCTTCTAGTTTTAGTTTTAGCCATTAGAGTGAGAGAGAGAGAGAGAGAGAGAGAGAGAGAGAGAGAGTGTGTGTAAGAGTTGTATTTAAGGGTGACAAGCTAATACAAGTAACTACTTCTCTTTCTTCTTTTAATTACTTGTGCTTTCCATTGGTTTTTTACTTTCTTGTTATAGTGTAACTTCTTTTCTCTCTACTTCTTTTCTTTTTTGTTGTTTATTTTCTTATCATGTCTAACTAACTCCCCATTGCATGGCAAAATAACTACTAACCCACTAATCTCTAACAACTTGATTGATAACCTAAATGAGTCAATAGTGTCAAACAAGTCTTGTGCAAATAAGAGTTATGACATCTTAAGATGAGAGTTCTAACTCTAACTTACCTACAAGTATTTACCTTCTTATATTTCATACTTAAAAAGTTTTTTTTGATGATCTATGAGTTTTGTACTTTGCTTGTTGTTGTAAGTTAGAGACTTTCCTTTTAACTTTGCCAATATCATTAGTGCACTCGTGTCCTCCCGTATTCTCGCCTTCTAGTGGATCTTGACAAGAGAATGTCCGAGTTTTTGCCGTGTAAAGCTAAGTTATAGGAAGAACTTTCACTCGATTTCAACGGAATAGTTCTAATGCATAATGTTTAAGCTTACCTATGATCCATCGTAAGGCAACATCTTCAAGAAGTTAGAGATTAGTGGGAGCAATTAGTAGAAAGTTAGCCATGCACCTTTACATTAAGAAAGACCCACTTTTACAAAACCACCAAATCATTTTCAAACAATTCTTTAAAAACCTGTTTTCATTTTCCCATTCTTTATTTGAAATAAAGAACTTTCTCTTTTCTTGAACGAAGAAGCCGCATCAAGCTTTCATCACTCTCCCTCTTTGTGAATACGACCTGTAGAGCCACTTTGCTACTACAGAAGAAACGCAAAAGCAGTAACATCGACCCACACCTTTTTACTTATTATTGTGCTTCTTTTGCCGATCATTGAGCCATAACCGGATCTGGTCTTGATTCAAACTTGGGAGGTGATGTGTTTCTAGTTAACCTAGATGAATTAGGGTCTCTTGACCACACTTGCATATACAAACACTGTTGGCCCAAAGGCCTATCGTTCTAGTTTTGATGATGATTAACTCATATAGTTATAATACTAATGATATTGTGTTTATTTAGTCTCAGATATTTGTTCAAGATCTTAGTAGGTATTTAGCTTCAACAAAGGATTCGAAGTCAAGTTTGGCACTAGAATGGTAATTCAAGAGCTCGCGCATTAAGATTGCATCAAGTACTTAAGAGGAGTCTAGTTATTGGATCAAGGTTTGGACCAAGTCAAGAAGGAGAAGAAGATTTTCATGAGAAAATTTTCATGAAGACTTGTGTCATGTTTGTAAGTGTTAAGATTTTATTTTTAGCAATATAAAGGATAGATTAGTTGTGGAATTCTCAAGCTTATACACACACATACAAAAGTTTGGCTTTCAAAAAATACGGTTTTTATTTTAAGCTTTAAATTCTATTCCTCAAAATAGTTCACATGTTTGCAATATGTGTTGATTTTTTATCACACATATTTATACTTCAAAGTATTTTAATGAACTTATTTTTAAGGATTTTATGGAGATTTTATGGAATTTAACATGAATTTTAAAAAGTTGTTAAAAATATTTTTGGGCTGCTTGCTGTCGACTGAAGGCTGAGCCGGTCGAACGAGCGGTCAATCGACGCGCATAAGACGTGCACAAGCCCATGTGATTTGAGCTCGGTCGACCGACCAGTCGACCGCAGTAGAGGTCGACCGACACGACCGGTCGACCGACTGAGTTACAGAGCTCTCAGGTTTTCTCGGTCAACCGGGCGGCCGACCATTCTGGTGATCTACTCGATACCTCTATAGTTTTTCTAGCCATATCTTTGATTCTTATATTTAATCAACATGATTTAAACTGTATTTTAAAGATAACTTTCAGGGTTACATTTATATTCAATAAATCATTTTCGATTTAAATGTTAAGAATGTCAAATATTGGGTTGAAGTCTGTTCTTGTTCTAAAACCAATTTACAGTTTCTGATTTGACACCTTTCAGTATTTTATTGATAACTTTCTGAAAGTACGCCTAGAGGGGGGTGAACAGGTGTACCGCTAATCTAATGAACTAAATGCGAAAATTAAAAAACTAATTGCTACAACACTTAGTGCAACCAACGAGTGTAGCCGAATCCTCGTGAAGGGCTCTGGACTAACTCTTCTTGATTCCTCTGAATAAGAGTTGAGGCGCTATATGAAGCTCTCGTGGTAAGCACAAGTGAGGCACACAAACACACAAGCATGTATATGATATGACAAAGTAAA